>JABMCL010000852.1:0-40000 GCA_018857735.1 Alviniconcha marisindica | reverse complement strand
AGTGATAAAATGGACATTGTATATGACAATGAATTCGTAAGTATATGCGATAATGACATTGATATTGCAGTTGAGTCACATACATCCAGAAGCAATTGAATACAAGAAGGTAAATGGTCTCAGAGGTTTAATAATTTTTAATAAACATATTTACTGCATGTTCATTTATTTCTCGTAGGCAGCTCCAAATATGACTTTTGAATTAAAAAGTCATCATGTGTTTAGGTTTCTTAAAACCAAAGGAGAAACTAAACCCAGAAGTGAACTTAAAGCTCGCGACGTAAGAGTCAGCTTGTCGGAAATGGTCAAGTCTTTACCTTCCAAAGGCGTCTTTCTACAGACAAGATTTGAGTCTGCGTCTGGGTTTTGCAAGCGATTAGTGTTAGGTAATCCGCAAAATCGTCTCTCGCTTTTCGTGTGCTCGGCAGTCTCTTTGCCGAGTTTGTCTGACTGCCACAACTACAGGGAAGCGCTTTGTAAATTGTGACAGTTTCGCTTCTCTTCCCTTTTGTGTGTTCGCAGATTTCTGACGATGTTATGGTGGTTGTAGGGGAGAGAGAGAGAGAGAGAGAGAGAGAGAGAGAGAGAGAGAGAGAGAGAGAGGAGAGAGAGAGAGAGAGAGAGAAGGTAGTAGATTGGATGTGTTGTGTGGACTGTTGTGGTGCTGGCAGCGCGCGCGTGTGTGTTGTGTGTGTGTGTGTGTGTGTGTGTGTGTGTGTGTGTGTGTGTGTGTGTGTGTGTGTGTGTGTGTGCGCGTGCACCTGCACGGGGAAATGGAAGTTGGAAATGGGTTGGAAAGAGAGGTTCAGGTTCGGATGGGGGACACATTCAATTGCTCCGTAATCAAGATACGTTTTGTTTACCTTAGACTTCGAAGTAGGTTTCAGATGACCCGCAAGTTGCTTACGGCATACTCCAGAATATGATGGTATGGTAAACCTCTACATCCCTGCATGTAACAATACAGGCTCTTTAATCAACTGCACACGAAGGTGAATGATGATATGCGAATATCACATCAGTACTGGAATGAGATGTACATGTTCGTCTTTGCGGTTGTCATTTTTTTTTGGGTGGGGGGGGGGGGGGGTTTGCTCGCCGCTGTTGCTGAAACATAGGTGTACGTTTTTCACATGCCCTCCACGCGGTGTAGTCTACGTGTGAATCTGACTGTATATTAACTGGAGATAGATCAGTGAAAAAACAAAACAAAACAAAATTCCACTTGTTAAGGTTTTGTGGAAATAGTTCATCGAGGCTCGAACATCTGTGCACTGATGTGACAAGCTGCTTAACGTTTGAGCTTGAGCCTGTTTCAGAAGGCTAGCTAGCGCCCTTAATGATCTGCGAACCTCTCACAAAAAGGTGATGCCGTGGGAAGACGGGAACGAGGCTGATAAGGGAGCGAAGAAATGCCTTCAGTGGGCAAACACTGTGGAGTCGGACTGTTTGCACGCGGTAACGTCGGAGGGGTGTATTTGTCGCCTTCTCGCCGGGTATCGGGTGGAAAATGAACCGGGTCAGGAACTGGACAGTGCACGGGGTACATTCAGTCTGTGACCCGCTTTCAGTGAACCACCTGCGCCTTAACAGACCCCACCTCAGCTCACCCCCAAAAGAACTGTTATAATGAAAACGCTGTTAGCAATACTATCTGTAATTTATTTATTTTTAAAGAAGAAGAAGAAAAAGAAAGAAAGAAAAGAAAAAAGAAAAAAAAGAAAAAACTTCGCAACTCACAACTGTGTCTGCCGTGCGGGAACATGTTTTTCTTCGTGATCCTTTTTTTCACTCGGAGAAATCTGGTGGATCGGCTTGGTTTAACTGGACTGTGTATAGCTTCAATCCGATTTGTCTTGACCACCTTATCATAGGTTTCGGTGAGAATCATAATTCATGACATCATTAAGTGGTGTAAGCGGCCTCTCAGTCCTTGACCTCTTGTCGATGAGTGGTTGCTTTGCCCGCCCCGCCAGTCTGTCTGCCCGGTCTTTTCCCTTGACTCCAGCATGTCCAGGACAGTAGCCTATATCCACAACAGTCCCTGAGATGGACGTGGAACGCTGGCACGCGCCAGTCTGGACTTTCCATTCCGCCTTTCTCGTTTTGTCGTATGCTCAGTGGATCCGTAATAACGATGACACTGTATTCTTCTGTCAGCCCGTTGTCGATGCAGTCCATGGGAGACTGGCTTCAATGCGTTTTGGAAGATCTGAGGTGATGAAGACCTCGAGCCAACCTACGGCACAAAACCAATGGCTTCTCAGCGTCGAATGGCGGTGAGCTGCGTAGAGAAAAGACAGTGGTCGGTAGTCTACACAGAAAGGACAGGCATTGGAACTCTTTCAGATTCGACATTGACATTCGACAAATTCACACCAATTCTCAGAGACGGGATGGAGCAAATTAAAACTTTTAGCTTTCCCGGACTCATGGATCCATCTTGAACCAAACTTCTTTTTCTCCTTCAGCGTTCGGGCGGCAGTTGCCGGGCGTTATGAGTTAAGAATAGACTGTGGTGTAAAACCCAGTAGACCATATCTTTTCTCGTGGACTTACATTTTTTCTAGAACACTGCAATACGTAATCAAATGTTTACACCACAGAGATAGAAACAATCGGTGACAAAAATGAGGGCAATCTACATGACCAGAACGCAAAACTGAGAGTTTTCTGGTGTTCTATCCGTGTCGCCGAAGACATTGTTCTGATACCAAAATGAAACGCGGGAAAAAAGCACACAACGCGGTAATGAGCTCGTGAAAGAGGTGTTGGTAATGGTGTCAAAATAACAACAACAACAACAAAAGCGGCAGCAACAACAATAGCCTTCTCTCTCTCTCTCTCTCTCTCTACACACCACACTGACACACACACATAGCACGACACACACACACACACACACACACACACACCACAACACACACACACACACACCACACACACTACACACACACACACACACACACACACACACACACACACAACACACAACACCACACACACACACACACACACACACACCACACACACCACACACACCACAACACACCACACACCACACACACACGCACCACGCACGCACGCACGCACGCACGCACGCACGCACGCACGCACGCACGCACGCACGCACGCACGCACGCACACGCACACACACACACACACACACGCGCGCGCGCACGCGCGCGTCATTGTATAAAATCGACATGACATCAAGTATCAACATCTCTCCTTTCGCCGAAGTATTCAGCTAACATCTGAATGCATTCGTTCGCACTAGTCTTAGTTTCGCAGCTTTGTGAAAGTGAACCACTTAGCTTGGAATCCGCACCAGCACCGACAGCCATTTTGTCAGCGTCCTGACCAATTAAACTGCTCCACTTTTTCTTCTCTTTTTTTTCTTCTCCGAAGCAGCTAGAAACTTTGCGAGGTTGGCTGGTCAATTGTTGGCATTCACACTCTTAATCCTTCAATACTCCCGGAGTCAAAGAACTGCTTTTTTGTCCCACGCGATGTCAGCGCGCTGAAAAACATACCTGAGAATGGAGCAAAAAAAGGACCATTGAAAAAAAAAAAAAAACTGGCGAGGGCAAACGGGGAGAAGACAGGACTTATTGTTGAGGACCCTGTGTCACGAGCGTCACCACCCAGAAGACATGGCACAAAAGCTCGACAAAGACCCACCACAATGGGGAAAAAGCGGCAAGGAGTTCGTTGTTCATCACGTGCACTTCGTCAACGGTGGCTGTCGAGCTGCGCCGAAAAGGTCGAGGTTTGGGGTCGCGAGATTAGGATTGCGCAAATAGCCGTGTTGACCAAGAACCGCTCTCTTGACTGGAGGCTTGTGTCAGGCGATCGGGTCACCGGCATGAGTTGCATTTGTGAGGTGCTTGGTGCCATTGCATACTGGAGGTCGCCTACGAGGTTTTTGCGAATATTCATGATGACGTGAACAATGCTGCCATCGGCATTCCACCTACTCCCCCCCCCCTTCCAACACCCCGTCGTTAGAAAAACACACACACAAAAACAGCCTCATCTCTCGTTTTGTCATCACTCGGCCAAACCGTTTCGTGCAGTGTGTGTGTGTGTGTGTGTGTGTGTGTGTGTGTGTGTGTGTGTGTGTGTGTGTGTGGCGAGTGTGAAGTCGTGTCAACTCTGTCTCTGTCTGTCTCTTTCCCTCTCCCTCTTTCAAGCCATAAGTGTTGTTGTTGTGTGTGTGTGTGTGTGTGTGTGTGTGTGTGTGTGTGTGTGTGTGTGTGTGTGTGTGTGTGTGTGTGTGTGTGTGTGTGTGTGTGTTGTGTGTGTGTGTGTGTGTGTGTGTGTGTGTGTGTGTGTGTGTGTGTGTGTGTGTGTGTGTTGTGTGTGTGTGTGTGTGGGTGTGTGTGTGTGGTTGTGTGTGTGTGTGTGTGTGTGTGTTGTGGTGGTGTGTGTGTGTGTGTGTGTGTGTGTGTGTGTGTGTGTGTGTGGTGTGAGTGTGAAGTGGAGTGGTAAGGGTGTGTGTGTGGTGTGGGTAGGTGTGAGAGAGAGAGAGAGAGAGAGAGAGAGAGAGAGAGAGAGAGAGAGAAGAGAGAAGAGAGAGAGAGAGAGAGAGAGAGAGAGAGAGAGAGAGAGAGAGATTTGTGTGTGTGTGTGTTTGCGCGCGCGCGCGCTCGAGCATAACGAAACAAGAGGCCTTTTGAATGGGAATACCTTGTTTGCAGAGCGGCGAAGCCAAAGCTCGCCATTGTCACGGGCCAGAAGGCATTGCACTTGTTCACTCCGTTTTCAATGTCAAAACCGGCATTTGGATTCCATTCTTCCGGTTATTTGCCTTTCAACGCTTCTTTTTATGCTGCAGCCCTTGCGCCAGTTTCAACAGCGCCGCTCTGAACGCTTGCGCCAACATTGTTGCCCCCTCTCCCCCCATCTTAAAAGACCAACACGGGGGTAGTTAGACCGCTGTTAGGCTACCATCTGGATCCTATCCCTCATTGTAGCTTAACCAAGGTTGTTTTTGATGCATTGGTTGATCCAAACTGACACATAAAAGGTTCAAAAGAACGCTCTTTAATAAGACTAAACATAATCTGCAAATTTTCGGGGTAATCCCCTTTGTCAAGCTACAAAACAACAGTTAAACAGTGAAAAACGATGGAAAATGAGACGAAATTCTAAATCACATATCTGTTTTTGGGTTGAGCTCTGGTTACTCTGGTTGGTCAGTTAACCTAAACTATTAAAATTTATTGCCGATCTACAATACCATAATATTTATTGTATCAGCTTCGTTCTCAGCGTCCACTTTCGGCTGCCGTTGCATCTATTGTGGTACATTGTAGTATATTACCACTGTGAACGCTTCCATGTGAACAAATGCTAACTGAAACTAATTAATGAAATACTAAACTTGGTTTTGGGGCCTTTCCTTTGCCGCAGAACCGACTAGATAATATATTTGACTTTTTCTTTGCTGACGTTGGAAACCAGACTCTTTACTCAGCCTGTTACACTTGAATTCAAATATATTATTAGTTCTTTCAATAATTCTTCATGCTTGAGGTTACGTTTTTCCGTTTTGTCGAGAAGTGTCAACCAGACTGACTATCGTCACTAAAATACGGCAGCTCCCCACTTCCCTTGGCGACCGTGGGGAAGATCCAAAAGTTAAAAAGAACTCTGTTTATTATGACAAAACACAACATGCGAATTTTCGAGGTACTCCTCCTTTTAAGGTACAAAATAACACTTAAACTCTAGTTACATTTTGGAGGTAATTCCCATTTCAAGGTACAAAACAACACTTAAACACTAGTTAAATTTTGGAGGTAATTCCCATTTCAAGGTAGAAAACAACACTTAAACACTAGTTAAATTTTGGAGGTAATTCCCATTTCAAGGTACAAAACAACACTTAAACACTAGTTAAATTTTGGAGGTAATTCCCATTTCAAGGTACAAAACAACACTTGAACAACAGTTAAACGGTGAAAGATGAGATGCAGGGCACTTACCTGTTTTTGGTTGAGCTGTTTTGTTATGTTGTTTTGGTGTCCAGTGCTTGGCAGAATGTTGGCATGACTCTAGGGATGTTTGACCCCGTCTACCTACAAAGTAAATGTAATATTCTGCCCACCGTGTGGGATTTTGGCATAATGACATATACTTACATTTTCTCAATCAGTTTGATGAAGCTTTCACTGAGGTTTATTTTTAATCGATTCTTAAAAAATCAATAAAAAAATCATCAAAACATTGATATGCTTATCAATTGACTGACTATTTTATCAGCCAGTAAAGTGATTACCTAACTGGTCGATCCGTGGACGGATGGACTGATTTGTTGATTGACTGCTTGATTAATCATTTGACTGATTCATGAATCGTAGGCAAATACTATGGTCAGAAGGGTAAGGAGACGTTTTTTCAGGCCATTGCGCCTGTCGCATTTCAATTTGTCCGCGATTCGTAAAACGTTTACCTCGCAGTGGCCACTTTCTTACTTATTTTTATATTTTGCAGAGCCGGTACTTTATTCGCCACTAAAAGAGAGAGAGAGAGAGAGAGAGAGAGAGAGAGAGAGAGAGAGAGAGAGAGAGAGAGAGAGAGAGAGAGAGAGAGAGAGAGAGAGAGAGAGAGAGAGAGAGAGAGAGAGAGAGAGAGAGAGAACAACAATAACAACAAAACCGACAACAACAGCAAAACAATAGCAAACAACAGAAAGAAAGCAACAACAACAACAACAGCAACAACAACAACAACAAAACGACCAAACAAAACAACAACAAAAAATATAAAACGAAAGAAGAAAACAAAAAAACAAAACACACACACACACACACAAAAAAAACACCCAACAACAACAACACACACGCACAAACAAAAAGACAACAGACAAACAAAAGAAACCCACAAAAATTACAACAGCAATAATAACAAGAAATAAATAAACAAACAAAAAACCTGCACCCTGTGCCCCAAGTTATAGAATACAAACAAATTCTTTCGTCAACCCTTGCCAAAATGACCTTGACTTCTGACGTCAACCAGGACCCTTTGCGCGTGATTCCAGTCTCCCTGCGGATCCTCTGCTTGGCAATTGTTCTACAGGCAGACTTTGGTGCACATTTTTTCATCGCTCTGCTTTCTTGTTCTGTGCTTTTGCTTTTTGAAATGCTTTGGCGTCTTTGGAGCGCTTTCAATCACACGAACTTCTGGCTGGTTCGAATCTTTCAACATACTTTTTTCCCCCGCTCAAATATTGTCCACGTGACTTCTTTACCCTTTCATATCCTACAAGTCTTGTCGTTTTGAATCTTTCAGCTTTCTTCCCTTTTTTTCTTCTTCTTTTCAAAACCCATCCACGTGACTTCACTCTCTGAGATCCTTCAAGTTTTAGCTGTTTCGACTCTTTCAACAAGCCTCTACTTTTCCCCCCAGAAACACTCCACGTGGTTCTTCTCTTTCAAGCCTTACATATTTTGGCCGATTCGAATGTTTCTTGGCACGAAAAGCTGGCGTCGGGTTTGTGGATGCGTTAGCCCAATGTTGCTCTTCCATACCTTTCTCTTGTCGCCTGAGCCGGCACTTGTTTTGTGTTGGGATCAGATCTGTTTTGTTGTGAGTGTTTATGCATTCCCTTCGCAAACAAGTTCAAGTGAGTGCAGCAAGAGCGGGCAGACGGCCTGGCGAAGGCTGCCAGCGGAGCTGAGGGTATTTGAACCCTGCTGGTGAAAGTGTCGGACGGTCGGACTCGGAGGCCCACGTGTTGAAAAAAGTGCGGGTTATCCTAATGCTAAGAGCTCCATCCTAGCTGGTTCATTATTCTGAACAGTTCCAACATCACGCTGAATGCTTTCTTCTCAGATCTCCGTTGTTTCTTCATTTGTGTGAGTGTGTGATGAGAGAGAGAGAGAGAGAGAGAGAGAGAGAGAGAGAGAGAGAGAGAGAGAGAGAGAGAGAGAGAGGGAGAGAGAGGTGTAGTGTGTGTGTGTGGTGTGGTGGTGCGTGCGTGGTGGTGCGTGGTGCGTGCGTGGTGCGTGCGTGCGTGCGTGCGTGCGTGCGTGCGTGCGTGCGTGCGTGCGTGCGTGCGTGCGTGCGTGCGTGTGTGTGTGTGTGTGTGTGTGTGTGTGCGTGCGTGCATCATGAAATATTCAGTGTACCCAAGTTGACTGATTTGTTTAAAAAAGAAACCAACACCCAAACAACTGAAATTTAGATTTTTTGCAGTGTCATCAATCACCATGACATATTCAGTGTACCCAAGTTGTTTTACTGTTCAAGAACAATTTTTGTTGTTACTGTTTACGTTTTTCCCAACAACAAAAATCAATAGTTTCCTGCAGTGTGCGACAGAATATACTTTACCTACTGTGGAGTTATACAGGAAAAGTAAATTTATTGCAGAAAAACGCAGAACAGTGTATCATACAGCATACTAAAATACGTTTGGGTATAAACTTTCAATGTATTCTTGTACAATAAAACTTAGAGAGGAATTTTGTTCTTAGGTATTAGTAAGTTCAAAATGGTGCTTGACGTCCACAGAAACCAGAAGGCTTATTAGGGACGAGGAGAAGGGAGGGAGGGGGGTATGGTGGTGGTGGAAGAGAGAGATTATATACCTATTGGTACACTGTCACCACCAGAATGACTCCTGCATTAAGATGGGCAGCGATGAGAGCCATTTTAATGTTTCATTAATTGTGAGGGACAAAGTCACAAGACAGTGTCCACAAACCACAACCTTTTTGAAGAGAAAGGAGAACCGAAGCGGAATCGAACCGAGGCCCTTCTGCTTCCCAGCCTAACACCTTACCGCTAGGCCAAACCGGCTCATTATCCTGGCTAACAGAATACCTATAGGTAGATAGACCTTTGTCTTTCTATTGTACACTGTGACATTATTCTGGCTAACAGAATACCTATAGGTAGATAGACAGACCACCGTGTTTGTATTGTACACTGCCCATCTGTGTGTGTGTGTGTGTGTGTGTGTGTGGTGTGTGTGGGTGTGTGTGTGTGTGTGTGTGTGTGTGTGTGTGTGTGTGTGTGTGTGTGTGTGTGTGTGTGTGTGTGTGTGTGTGTGTGTGTGTGTGTGTGTGTGTGTGTGTGTGTGTGTGTGTGTGTGTGTGTGTGTGTGTGTGTGTGTGTGTGTGTGTGTGTGTGTGTGTGTGTGTGTGTGTGTGGTGTGTGTGTGTGTGTGTGTGTGTGTGTGTGTGTGTGTGTGTGTGTGTGTGTGTGCGTGAGCGTGTGTGTTGTTTTTTGTTTGTGTTTGGACAGATTTTGTTTTGACTTTTTACCTGCGAGAGGAGGTTTAAAATGTGGATTTACTTACGACAGAGTTTGATTATCCCGATCAGTGACTGTGAGGTTGACGTGACGTTAAAACCAGCTACTAACTAAATGAATAGCGAGCAAAATATGAGAGGTTGTTTGCTTGAGTTAAACGTCTCGGCGCGCTATTTTTGGGAACTGTGTTCAGTCAGCAGATTATCTCCTAGCGGGTGTGTCTGTGTCTTCTGCAAAAGGCCAACTTCAGGCCCGTGGAAACCCAGCAAAAGGAGAAATCCAATTTAGGAACGGAGACTTCTGCATGTCGCATCGTTCTTGGTCACCGCCAATTAAGAAACACATTAAACACACACAGTGTGTGTGTGTGTGTGTGTGTGTGTGTGTGTGTGTGTGTGTGTGTGTGTGTGTGTGTGTGTGTGTGTGTGCGTGCGTGCGTGCGTGCGCGCGCGCGCGCGCGGTAACCACCCTTCCTAGTCACAATCCCGGTCTATTTGTTTACTATTTCTCCTCGGTCCCAGTCAATCGAAAACGCAGGCACAGATTGTTACCCCCTTTCCCTTGTTGCCGCCGTTTATTTTTTAACCCCCACCCTCCACCCCCGCCACCGCCCTCTATCCTTCCTTCTCCGTCAATTAGAAAACACCACAAGCACACACTGTAATCTCCCGCTGGCTTTGCTTGCCGCCTTTGCTTTTTGTTTTTGATTGTTTCGCCTTTGTAGACTCAGACGGCTGGCCCCGGGCCGACCCGGCCACGCAACAGAGAGGTGTGGAGTGTTGTCTAATTTCAGGCCACTAGACAAGCATCGTGTTTGAGGCGTCCACACGGGCAGCCGTCTTGGTTTCCCTTCCTGTTGACGTCTAATGTCTTTGGTTGTCCCACAAACATCGACTTCCTCGGCTGGCCAGAGACACGTGTGAAATGTGGCGTTGTAGAAAGAAGTGGTTAACGTTTAAACACTAGAAGGACGCTTCAGTCTGGATTATTAGCTGTCGTTTGTTGTGTTGTTATTGCTAGTCTTGTTGCTGCTGCTGGCTGGTTGTTGCCGATTTTGCTGCCTTTCCTTGATCACAAAATGTTGCTCTGGCTGATTTGGTGTACGAGTCGAGTATCATGTAACTGATGACTATGTTAGTTGGTATGCTGTTGACAGTATTATTGTGTGGTTGCTAGGGACGCGGGTTAAGAATAAATGTCGATCTGACTGACTGACTGACTGCTTGCTTGCTTGCTTAATTGATTTTCTAGTTTAGTGCCGAGTTATCTTCGAATAGTTAATGGTCGGAATAATGAAAAATGGGTACGATGATGCCTATGATCAGCACGCAGTCTGTCACCAACAAAGTTATTTTGTTATTGCATTGGGCAGCGGAATGAGGTATGCCGCTAGAGTGAATGGGGCGAGGAATGTCGATCTTACTGTCTTATTCGCATCAAGTAAACAACAGAAGTTAATGACACTTCTTCACAGGAAGCCTTTGATCACATCAGTCCTATGCTATTGTATGAATGAACGTTGTGCATGCAAAATATCCTTTGTAAAACAGCTTGCAGCAGAAGAACGTGTTTCTTCCATCCGAATTACGGTGACAAGGTCACACTGAACTACACCTAACCAATTCGTCATCTACCTGCGTCGGCTTCTATACATTCCAAACATGTCCAGTGTCAAACAGCATAGGATCTGATGACTGCTTATTGAGGGAATGACGTCTTTGACGGAACAAAAATCAATTTCACCCAGACTGACTGGCAACACCATCTTTGTTTGGATGGCAGAGGCTGTTCGTAAAAATCACTAGTTCACGCTGTCAGCTCTTCTTGGACTGCGCAGTTAACACACAAACAATACAAAGCTTGCTTAAATAGGCTTAACAGACAGACAGAAATTGCATGTTTTAAACCTTCTCCCATCTCTCTCTCCCGTATGTCAACATGCACCTGATCCCTACTCCCTCCCCCAGCAAAAAAAAAAAAAAAAAAAAAAAAAAGGCAGGAAGAAAACAGCTTCAATAAACATAAAAAAGATCCAATGGAAGATCAGGAAGGGAATGCAGTTGTTTTATGTTGGGGGGCGTTGGCAGTAGGAATAGGTCTAGAATTCTGAGACAAAACAAAACAAAAAAGGCGTGTCTTCAGTAGCGTGAATTTGGTCACGTATAACTGTATAACTAAAGATTACCTTGCCATGAAAATATGTAACATCCAATATCTCCCAAACCTGCCCACTCGATCAAATTAGATATAAAAAAATATACAAAAAAACTTTGATCAGGACATCTAGATCAAGGTTCCTGCATCCCACTCATGCTAAGATCTCGCTGTTTCAAAGGCGCTGGATGAATAAACGTCCTTGGAATCGCCCTGTAAAACCGAAGATTACCCTGTGATGACAGTCTTTCGCACCAAACTTCGCCCAAACGCTTCCCACTTGATCAGACTAGGGGCAAAACCTTTGACCAAACCCCCTAAAGTCTCTCCCATCCCATTCGTGCTTAAAACCGCTTCAAGGCGCACGCTGAATAAACTTCGGTGGACTCACCCCGCTTCTTCACGGCAAAATAAAGACGTGGAGTCGCTGTTGTCTGCATGCTTCCTTTAATGGGGCGGGGGACAGACATTCTTAGCGGGGTGGCTCTAATTCTTCATCAAACTCGCCCAGAACGAAGCAAGCCATGTCCGCTCTCTTTTGCATGGGCGTGGCTGGTGACTGGCCGTCACGAAAAGATCGGGAACATCTCGGAAGGATGCTGTTTTCACTGTCTCAAAGCGCTGTTCCGAGCGGCTTTTTTTCCCTTTCGCTGCTGGGCAACACGGAACTTACGATCAATGACAAAACACCGTCAAGCATCGAAACAACTTCCGCACTGTGCTGTTCCGTCGCGAGAGTTTATTTTGATTGTGCCGGTGATACTGGTGGCTTCTAACGTCAACAGACTAAGGTCTACACCACGTCAATATGATGGGGATTAAACGACATTTTGAGACGAGAATTTTGTCCACTATGATCGGTTTAGAAAACACAGTCTGTCTGCTTCCCCCGGAAGTCAGAACCGTCACTCTTTGGTTAAACGGGAGGGGTGGGGATCTTGAGTTTCTTTAGCTGGAATACGACAAGGAGCAACTGAGGACACAAGTCAACATTAAGGACAGTTTCTTCTGTATGGTTTTGTCAATGAATCCCCCAAATCCTCTCCAAACTGCACACATGACGTCCGGAAGGCACCAGAGTCAAGTAGCAAACGCTGCCATGTCTGTGACGAATCGTAGCCTGTTTAAACCCAAGAGGTAACTCTAAAGACCTGTTAACTAGCTGTGGGCCGTACGCACGTAATGAGAAGTAGAGAATTTGACTCAGTCAACACAACTCAGAAATATAAGAGCAATGTTCTCGTACGGCAGCCGCATATTCCGATGATTCACTTTTACGAAAATCAGACTTCATAATCTGTGTATGCTTTACTCCAAGCACATCATATTTTAAACGTAAAAATTATGATAGTCTTTTGAAGATTTTGAGAGCATAATAACTAAGACTTTTGAAGCGAAAGCGTTTGATCTTGCTGAAGTTGCGTTACAATATTACTACTCAGGAGAGAGAAAGAGAGAGAGAGAGAGGGGGGGGGGGGGGGGTCTAAACGAAAGTAAAATCAGACAGCAGTTGACAAAAGGAAAGGGTTGTCAAGAAAATTAAATCATATACACGCAAACTGAAGATTGTACGAGAAAGAGGACAGAAATGAATGAATTCAGTAGTGCGTTGGCTACCATGCAAACAGGTGTGTGTTGAGAGTTTAGATTGTGTTTAAAAAAAAGAAAAAAGTTTTATTGAGAAGACCGGATGACGATGGGCGGAGACCATTGTATATTACTTTAGAACGGAAACGAATCATAACCAATACTGGTTTTTCTTCTTCTTCTTTTGTAAGCCAATTTTTACGAGAATGCTTCGCTCCTTTTAATGCATTTTTGTCAGCACCAAAAGTCTGCTGGCTACCACTTTAAGGAAACGGGGGTGCATCAAATCCAGTATTCAAATGCACACTCACCCCCCCCCCTCCACACACACACACACACAGAGCTTAAAAACATAGGGTAATCCTGCTTTTTCCGTCCCTTTAAATAAAGAGGGGGTATTGCGGTTCCTTTGAGCACACAAACAATCATTTACATCTTGTCTGCAAAAACAGCCGTCTTTCGCCACGCTGTCAACGCGTGACTGAAGTCTCCTCAGCGAAACCGAGACCCATTGTCCGCCATTTTGCAATGACTCTACTTATACATGGCCGTTTCACGTTCTTCTTGTTAGTGTCAACACCCATTTTTCAAGTGGATGTGCTGTTTCTGGCTCTTCAAGAAGAATGTCAGCGTGTATTTTTTCGGAGTGTTGTCGTATGGAAATCACTGTGTTGGGTTTTTAACCACGAACATTTTGCCAGCTCCATGTTCACTGTTTCACTTTCGCTCTGGCTGCGTTTTGTTCACCAACACTGCTCATGCTTCAGACGGGCTTTCGCCAGAAATCTGAACGTAAGAAAAATTGTATGAAGCGCGAGCGATAAAACATGGACCGTTTGTTGTCATGAGTTTGACACATTGAAATTGTGGACGCTTTTCTGTTAAATATTTGCAGTAAAAACACTCGCTCAGCTTTCGGGCGAAAAGTTGGGTATTAAAAAACTTTGGTCGTTCTTTATATTAATTATTACGACGACTTTCTGTCTTCGCCCCCCCCCCCCTTTCCCCCTTCAGCGCACTAAGCATTCAAGTTAATGGAATCATGCACTATGAAAGTTAATGGAATCATGCACTATGAAAGTTAATGGAATCATGCACTATGAAAGTGGATATCATCATCATGATGAAAGAGAGAAGCGACAGAGACCACGTGTGATATTTCTTCCCTTAGATTAGAATACAGTTGTTGCGTTTTTAGTTTTGTTATTTTACGAGGAATCTGACTGAAAAATCCTGGCACAAATTAAGAACTACAGTTGTCGATTGAGTAGGTCAGCTTTTGTATTAGTAAACAGATTGTAATTCCGTATTGCTTTTTTTCTTCTCTTTTTTTTCTTTTCTTTTTGGTGCACATATAATACATCTCGACCATTCCTAGCGTAGTCTCTACTGCTGATGTAACCTGAGCATGTGAAGTCAATCCATATCCACTCCAGTGAACCCACAGACATTGAATAATATTATTTAATGTCTGTGAGTGAACCGCATGAACACGTCACTACACAGACGGTTTGAACAGTGACCATACGCAAAGGCACCATATTAGCTCTGAAACTGTAAATTTTGAGTCAGCCTTAACACATGCAGTTAAAGGGGAAGTCTTGCGCCTTCTACCTGACGGGTGAATACTGGCTGCCCCAAAATACTTTTCAATTAGGCTACACTGGGGTGTTTTTTTCTTCCAGTATGTCTGTGCTCGGTGCATGCTGATCTCTTTTCGGGTCAGTCGTAATCCAGGCCTGACACATGCAGTTAAAGGGGAAGTCTTGCGCCTTCTACCTGACGGATGAATACTGGCTGCCCCAAAATATTATTCAGTTAGGCTACACTGTTTTTTTTCCTTCAGTTTGTCTGTGCCCGGTGCATGCTGATCTCTTTTCGGGTCAGTCGTAATCCAGGCCTGACACATGCAGTTAAAGGGGAAGTCTTGCGCCCTCTGCCTGAGGGATCAATATTGGCTGCCCCAAAATACTTTTCAATTAGGCTCCGCTGTGCTGTTCTGTTCACTTTGTCAGGTTGTCTGAGCCCGGTGCATGCTGATCTCTAATTCTGTACCTTTCCCCCTTTCCTCTCAAGCCTAAAGTCCAAGCGGTTCAATTAGTGGTTGACGACCGGCGTCCAGGTTAGGTCCAAGCAAACGGAAGCGTGCAGCGCCCTCTGTTGGTCAAACTTGCAAACGAGCCCAGTGTCAACTGCGGGCATGCTGGCGCTGATCAGGGGGAAACTGTAGACTCTCTCACCCCTTTCGCCTTTTGTTGTTTGGCTGTTCCTTGATGGCCAGCTCCTGTGGGTCTACAGTGACGGAGGGGGGGGGCGTGTATACGTGTCTTTGAAAATGTGGAGGGGAGCAGGGAAGGGGGAGGAGGGAGAAGGGGTAGGTAGACATTGTCTTTGAAAATGTGGAGAGGGGGAGGGGGAGAAGGGGGTGGCGTGTGTACGTGTCTTTAAAAATGGAGGAGGAGGTGGGGGTGGGGGTGGGGGGGGGGGGAGGGGAGGGGAGGGGGCGTGTATACGTGTCTTTGAAAATGTGGGGAGAGTGGTGGTGGTGGTGTGGTGGTGCTGGATGTGGTTGGTGGTGGTGGTGGTGGTGGTGTGTGTGTGTGTGGAGGGGGGGGGGTGGGGATGGGGGGATACAATTCAGTTCAATGTTGCTTTACGTCCGCAGAGACCATAAGGACTATTAGGGACGGGGAGCTCAGGACGGCCACCTCGACTTTCACACGGCTCCTGAGCTCTGATGGTGGTGGAAGGTTTGGGGTGTAGATATGTGTCTTGTTAGGAGACAGGGTTGGGAGAGGGGAGGGGAGGAGGGGTTCCGGGCCTCTCTGCGTGTGTGTTTGGAGGGGAAGGGTGGAGAGGCGGGTCTTTGTGTGGGATGATGTAGGTTTAGTTGACCAGTTGCCAGCTGATGTAGGTATACACAGAGAGAGAGAGAGAGAGAGAGAGAGAGAGAGAGAGAGAGAGAGAGAGAGAGAGAGAGAGAGAGAGAGAGAGAGAGAGAGAGAGAGAGAGAGAGAGACAGACAGACAGACAGACAGACAGACAGACAGACAGACAGACAGACAGACAGAAAGAGACAGAGAGAGAGGGGTGGTGGTTAGAAATGAGTTATATTCTCTGTGTGTCTGTAGGTCTGTTAAGAGAACGGAACTTAACGGATTAAGCTGGGGAAGGGAGTAAGTTCGCTGACCAGTCAGTTGCCAGCTGATGTGGGTATACAAAAAGGGATTACGGGGTGGCCGCGGGAAAGGGAGGGGGGGGGGAGCGTAGGGATGGATTAGATGTTTTGGATGCCTGTAAGTCTGTTAAGAGACAGGAGGGGGGGGGGGGGGTAAGCTAGGGAAGGGGATAAGTTCACCGACCATTTGCCAGAAGGGCAGTTCACACAAAAGGAGAGAGAATGTAGATCGGGCTGCAACTTGCTTTTTACGTGTTGTATATTTGTTAAGACGTGAGGGGGGGGGGGAGGGCCGGGGTAGGTTTAGGAGGTGAGGAAGATGGGATTAACGTGTCAGACAGAGGGTATCACGTTCCGGTGATTCATGTTTGCTGGGTGTCATTGTCCCTTTGAGCAAAGCGCGGCAACGCTGCTTTGCCAACTTGTCCAGTTAATGTGAAAGTGGATGTTTGACAGTAGGCGGTTACAGTTACAACACCTACATCAACGTGTGGGTAACGTCTGCGATAGCGTCTTAATGAAACAGGTTGGCAGGGGGTGGGGGATGGGGGAAGATGGCAGGAAGGAAAAAATGCCCAAAAGTTACCAAAATAGACGATACCAAAGGTAGACACGTACACGTGTACGTGTGTCTCTTCACACACACACACACACACACACACACACACACACACACACACACACACACACACACACACACACACACACACACACACACACCAATAAAGTATAAACTTCATTCCCACCCACTGCACAAAACAAAATAAAATAAAACAACAGTAACAGAAAGAAAGAAAAAATATATGTCAGTTGTGATGTTTGTAGTACCTGTGTTTTAAAGCAAGTGTAGAGTATGAGCTGTTATCATCATTATTATTGTTTTACGTAGTTACTTTTACTTTTGTGCTAGAATGGCACAGGGCTTCCTGTAAACTCTCCCCTTCTCCTCTTTTGTGTAAAGTGTATAGGGCTCCCTGTAAACTCTTCCTCTCTTTTGTGTAAAGTGTATAGGGCACCCTGTAAACTCTCCCCTTCCCCTCGTTTGTCTAAAGTGCATAGGGCTCACTGTAAACACTCCCGTTCCCCTCTTTTGTGTAAAGTGCATAGGGCTCCCTGTAAACTCTCCCCTTCCCCTCTTTTGTGTAAAGTGCATAGGGCCCCTGTAAACTCTCCCCTTCCCCTCTTTTGGTAAAGTGCATAGGGCTCACTGTAAACTCTCCCCTTCCCCTCTTTTGTGTAAAGTGTATAGGGCTCCCTGTAAACTCTCCCCTTCCCCTCTTTTGTCTCAAGTGTATAGAGCAGTGCCGTCCGAGTCACTGGAAGTACGATCTATAAAAGCTATAAATCTATTCCTCTTTTTACTACGAAGCGTATAACAGTCCGTCCAGTATGAAGTAATCTATAAAGCTATCTGAAATACCCATATTTACCGAACGTTAAGTTCCTCAAGGGTTTGCATTCTGAAACATCATTCGCTAACCGTCGTTGCAGAAGTTCCAGCGTTGTTTGATAATATCTAATAGTTTATTAATGCTCATTATCTATGTGCTTATCTAATAGCATGTATATGTGTATCGATGGTTTAATACTGTCTTGTGCTTTGCTCATGTGTTGCTATTGATACTGCCTTTCCTTGCGTTTGACGAGTCTGTTCTCTGTAAGTTTGTTTTGATTTGCCCTTCTTCCTTTTGTACTATGTAGCCTATTTATTGTAGCAAGGCGTGTTTTTAAGACAGGACTAGGCTTTGACTTTATCTTTATGGCATTTTGGCTATACCTCTATACTTGGCATAGATGGGTGTGTTTTTGTTGTTGTTGCATGTTTTTACGTGGAAGTTTTTATTTTTATTTTTTAATGCGCATTACATATCATCATTCATTCATAAACCATGTGTCATAAACACATGCAAACAAACCAGTACAAAACTAAAGGAGAGAGAGAGAGAGAGAGAGAGAGAGAGAGAGAGAGAGAGAGAGAGAGAGAGAGAGAGAGAGAGAGGGGGGGGGGGGGGGGAGCCCAAGACTCAATTAACTGAGGAATAAAACAATATGAACAGGAAGAAACTATGCATTAAAGCTAGACTGTGGACCATGTGGTTTAGCAGGAAAGCAGCAAATTATTTCTCTGAAGAACACTTCTTGTGCAGAACACACAGCCCTGTTTCTCTTTACAATAGATGTCTGTGCAGCAGTGTTTGCCAAATTGTTCTTTCGAGTCGTCTGCGCAAGTGTTCAAACATTCTCTTCGGTCTCGGCGGAGCTATGTCGTCTGTATGGAATCGCCAAGGAGAGAAATACGTGAAACTAACTGGGAGACATTTAATGCCTTTACAATGCTCAGTTATGTGTGCCGGGAAGATTAGAACAAGTAATCTTCATAGAGATCGTGAATTGTGGCCTTGGCTTTCATAAAGCCGCTGTGAAATAAAGACCCATGACGTAATGGTGTTTCGGAAAAGAAAAGGTCTCTGGATTAGAACTTGAACTCTACTGGGTTGGGGGTGGGGGGGGGGGGGGGGGGGAGGGGGGGAGGTAAAAGGTTTGACGTGGAAAAATGAATCTTTTGGCCCGCAGAAAACCCCCATTGTTAGTGTGTGTGTGTGTGTGTGCGTAGCTCCTGGAGCTGGTGTCCGCGCGCACACACAGTGATTCTTTGTGTTGCTGCGAGTTACTTGATCACAGTGGTTATCCGCATCTCTATGCAATTGAAAAAAAAAAAAATTACATAGAAAAAAAAGAAACAAAAAGAAGAACATTGAAAAGACAACACAAAAAACAAACAAAACAAAAAGAGAAGAAGAAGAAGAAGAAGAAGAAGAAGAAGAAAGAATAGCGCGCGCGCGCGCGCACGCACGCACGCACACACACACACACACACACACACACACACACACACACACACACACACACACACTGCAACGTAGACAGATACACATACACCATATTAAGTAGGTAGAACGAATAATATCCAAATGCTCTCCCCCCCCATTCCCCCACTTGTTTTGTACTTACAACTATGCTCTATTTCTCTCTATCCAGACTCCGGTGACATGCATCATGGATGTTGCGCTGCTGGACCTCCAAGGACCCAACTACGAGGTGGACGACCTGTGTGTTGCTGCGGGCGACAAAGTCACGGTCGTTATCCGCATCTCTTCTGGCTCAAGGTTTGCCTTAAATTCTTCTCATCTGCAGTCAGCGTGCACACAAACGCACACACCCACCCACCGACACACCCACATTATGCGCGCACACACATACACACGCACGCATGCATGCATGTACCGCACCCCCCTCCCCCACGGATACACACACACACACACACACACACACACACACGTACATACACGCACCACACACACACACACACACACACACACACACACACACACACACACGTACATAACGACACACACACACACACACCACACACACACACACACACATACACACCACACACACACACACGCACGCACGCACGGCCGCACGCACCACACACCACGCACGCACAACCCCTCTCCCCCCCACACACAGTTACTCAGCAGCTGTCACATCATACATCTCACTCTCTCTCTCCCTCCCTCCATCCCCCCTCACACACACACACACACACACACACACACACACACACACACACACACACACACACACACACACACACACAGATATTTTAACAGTTGATTTTTTTCGTGATATGCTAATGGTGTTGATAACACCCCTTGTATTAAGTGAATTTGGTACTGACATCATCGACGTACGTGTTCAGGTACGCCACGCAAGCTTCGTTAAGTCCGTGCCGGGAGCAACAGCCGCTGGTGTCACTGCAGTATGACGCAACGGTAAGAAGCGAAGCGACTGGTGGAAGAACCGCACGCAGAATGCTAAAGTACAAAAGGCGAAGGCCTTGTCAACATCTACCATTAGAGTGCTTTACAAGAATCGCGGTTTCTCTGTCTTTGTCTGTCTCTGCTATCTTATTTCTTTACCTTTCAATTTGTTTCAGTTTTTCTCTTAGTTATTTACTTTTCTTCCTTTCAAGTTGTCTTCCATTCGTAATGCAGTGGGGGGAGGGGGAATGTTAACGGATGGCATTGATGATAACGACGATAAAAGAACATGGCAATTACGACGAGGAAATTGATAACAATTCACAATCTTATTACTTTTGTGTGTGTGTGTGTGTGAAACATTCACCCCACAAAACCCTTGTGAGGATGATAATAATAATAATAATGGAAATTTGTAAAGCGCCTACCCTGCGGCTCAAAGCGCTGAACAAGCATACACACATAATGTACATCGAGATGGAAAATGTTATCCAAACAAAACAAAGGGCACAATGCTAAATGCTAAAATGTTAAACGTTTCTGTTCGACGACAACAAACAGTGATGAAATAGCGACAACGACAAACGTGGGATTTAGGAGACACAATAAATTATGTGTGCTTTGCAGGGTGTGCCGGGCAACGTGTCGTTGCTGCTGTGGCTGAACGTGGGCCACGACGTGGTGGACTCGGCCATGTACAGCTTCAGCCCTTCCACAGACTTCTTCACCTCGCACCGGGTGGTCGGCGATCTCCGGGCAACCATGTGAGTTGGGTGGGGAACCTGGTGTTTTTGTTTTTCAATAGTCGAGTGGGGTGGGGAACTGGATGTTTTTGTTTTTCAACAGTCGAGTGGGGTGGGGAACTGGATGTTTTTAACCAGGTGAGTGCGGTGGGAAATCGGGTGTCTTCAACCTGGTGAGTAGGGTGGGGAATCGAGTGTTTTTAAACAAGTGAGTGGGGTGTGGAATCGGGTGTCTTCAACCAGGTGAGTGGGGTGGGAAATCGGCTGTCTTCAAACAGATGAGTGTGGTGGAGTGAGTGGGGTGGGGAATCCGTTTTTCTTTTCAACCAGGTGAGTGGGGTGGGCACCAGGCGTTTTTAAACAGTGGGCAAGGTGAGAAATCGTGTATTTTCAACCATGTGAGCAAGGTGGGGAATCGGGTGTTTTCAACCATGTGAGCAGGGTGGGGAATCGGGTGTCTTCAACCAGGGGAGTGGGGTGGAGAATCGGTTGTTTTCAACCACGTGAGGGATGCGGGGAATCGGGTGTTTTCAATCATGTGAGCGGGGTGAGGAATCGGGTGTTTCCAACCATGTAAGCAGGGTGGGGAATCGGGTGTTTTAAACCAGGTGAGTGGCGTGGGTAAGCGGGTATGTGGTTGAGTGGATAAATTGATGGCTGAAGAAACACTGTTTATGAACCGCTCAGCGAGTGAATGTATTATTCCTTTCGTCGATACTTACTGGGAGTCGAGTGAGCTCAGAGGAATCGGGTGAGTGGGGCAGGAGGTAAGTGGTGTTTTACGCCCAGTCAACCAGTGCGGTTGTATCAGGGCGAGGGGCAGGAGGTAAGTGAGTAAACTGGTGTTTTACGCCCAGTCAACCAGTGCGGTTGTATCAGGGCGAGGGGCAGGAGGTAAGTGAGTAAACTGGTGTTTTACGCCCAGTCAACCAGTGCGGTTGTATCAGGGCGAGGGGCAGGAGGATGGGTGAGTAGGTGAGTAGGTCGAGTTGTCCGAAAGTTTGAACGACTGTGTAAACAAGCGTGTAGATGGGTTAGCATGTGTGGAGGGAGATATAACTATATATAACATGCCGCTTCAATCTAAAATGACCGACGTGTTTCAGCAGCTCGGACAAAGCATCCCCCCAACCGCCCCCCCCCCCACCCCCAACAAACAAACAAACCACACCACACACCCCCCCAGAAAAAAATCCTTCCAAAGAAACAAAAGACAAGAAAACAAACACACACACACACACACATACACACGCACACACACATACACACGCACACACACACACACACACACACACACACACACACACACACACACACACACACACACACACACACAAATGTTAAGGGTTAGGTAGCACCGCGCTGGGACTGCTCGCTTTACTCGGTGAAAGAGTTCCTTGGGATGAACAGCAAACTGCCCAAGAACAAGAATGAACAAAAGAAGAAAAAAGGACGGCAAGAACGAGAACTTGAGTTGATGTCACGTAGAGTGAAGCAGCCAGGGTTTGACGCCGTTTCACAGAGACAGCCAAAGGATGCCGACATTGACCTTTCCCAGGGTCGCGCCGTCCACTCTGGCGTGGGCCTGCTAAGAACGGGTCAGGGACTTCTGGGTTTCGTCATTACCCGCCAAGTCTGGCCTCCGCCGATGGAGCCTGTCTCAGCGTGGGACACAAGTGCGTGGCAAGGGATTTATAGGGGAAATGAGAAACGCAGACCGACCGATTGAAAACGGTGAATGGAGCGCACAGGAAGAGCCCAGCCAACCACATAGGGTTATATCAGGGTAGGCCACATAGGGTTATATCAGGGTTAAGCGCACAGGTAGAGTTAGTTGGTGCTTTGAGCCCAGCCAACCACATACGGTTATATCAGGGTTAAACGCACAGGTAGAGTTAGTTGTGGCATGGCTTTGAGTCCATGCCATGCAACCACATACGGTTATATCAGGGCTAAGCGCACAGGTGGAGTTAGTTGGTGCTTTGAGCCCAGCCAACCACATAGGGTTATATCAGGGCTAAGCGCACAGGTAGAGTGGGGTGGTGCTTTGAGCCCAGCCAACCACATAGGGTTATATCAGGGCTAAGCGCACAGGTAGAAGTGGTGGAGAGTGGTAATGACTTTGGGGGGGGGCCCAGCCAACCACATAGGGTTATATCAGGACTTAGTGCATAGGAAGACGAGAGGACTATTGCCACTGTCGCCTGAGTGAATTAAATTGTCGTTTGTGGAGTTTGAAATATGAATTAGTTCTTAAATATTAACGACGGCATATTATCAACGGCCTAGGGTCACCTTGGCTCATCAATATTATCAACGGCATAGGGTCACCTTGGCTCACCAGTATTATAAATAAAGCAAGGAAATAGGGTCGCCTTGGCTGCACCAGTATTATCAACGGCAAAGGGTACACCAATATTATCAACAGCATAGGGTCACCTTGGCTCACCAGTATTATCAACGGCATAGGGTCTCCTTAGCTCACCAGTATTATCAACGGCATAGGGTTCACACTGGCTCACCAGTATTATCAACGGCATAGGGTCATAATGGCTCATCAATATTATCAACGGCATAGGGTCACATTGGCTGACCAATATTATCACACATAAAAAAGCGCGTGTCACTTTAAACAGTGAAATTCTACGATATGATAAATTTTGTTTCCCTCTCATTATGACCTTCGCGGTTGACTGCACACTGACATTGAAATAAGTAAGGTGCTGTTGACTGGACATTAAAAATATTAAATAACAGACCTGCAATTCGCTGGACTGTTGTCGCTATTATGTCAGTCTGACATCTGAGGACATTAAGCCCCAAAAGAAGATGTTGTTTTTGAAGTGATGCTTAATGTCCTCAGATGTCAGTTGACATATTAGGGACAAGCTGTGACCAATGCCGAAGCACTGGTTCATAATTCTTTATGTCCTCGGAAACCAGAAGGCTCGTTAGGACGGACAGCTCAGGACGGCCACCTCGACTCTCACACAGCTCCTGAACTATGCCCAAAAGAAGAAGGTTAACTGGACATTAAATATTTATTCAATAGCTTACCGGTAACTGGACGTTAATACTCAGTAGTTAATACCAACTAACCTGCTTCTTTCGTGGTGCTTTACGTCCACAGATGACAGCCCAGGCTCACCTCCCTGTTCACACAGCTCCTGAACTCTGCGGTTGACCGGACATTTGAATATCAAGTAACGAACTCACGGCCTCTCGTCTGTCCCTAATAATCATGTCAGCCCGACATCTGAGGCCATTAAGCCCCATTCACATCACGGAACCATTAAGCCCCATTCACATCACAGAGCCATTAAGCCCCATTCACATCACAATAACATTATTTCTGTTTCCTCACAGATTCAACTTCGCCATCGCTCAACGCTGCGTAACGGACGACGCCAACGACGAGGACTTCGCCCCAGGCCCCAAGGTCAGCGACTGGGCCCCCCCGCGTCAGGACGACGACTCCGTGTCCCCCGCGTCCAAGCTGACCCCTCCCGACCACCCGCCTCACCTCCCCAGCGTGCTGACCGACCGCCACAGACGGGACACGGACACCACCACCACGGACACTCAGCGCGAGGTCGACGTGTCCACCCCGGTCTCCGAGGGGTTTCTCCCCACCGAGCCTAGGCAGCGCCAGGCTGAAGAGAAGGAGGAGGAGGAGGAGGAGGAGGTGATGATGATGCCGAGTGACGAGCCGCTGTACCAGGGTGGCGAGGTGATCGACAACCCGTTGAGAAGTCTCGCCCAAGGTCAGGACGACTTTCCTGAGGGTTTGGCGAGCGTGCAGCGAAGCGGCGACGCAGGGTCGAGCAGTTTCGTCGTCAGCGTCGACGAGAGTGTCCCTAGCGACGAGTTTGAAACGGTGTCTTCCTCCGGGGAAGGGATGATGAAAGCAGGCGGAGAACGCTGAGGGAGGAAGTGACGGCAAGGTCTACGCCCAAGGCAGCGACAGCGACAGCGACGGCGACGGCGAGGGCGCAACGACGCCCACAGACCGTCTGACCACCGTGGACCCCGCCCTCCTGAGGCTGGCAGACATGATCGCCAAAGCCCGAGCAGCGATGAGCACGCCGTTCACCACTCTCGCGCAATCCCCCGGCAAGCTCCAAAGCTCCGTAGACCCGTCGGGCGTTTTCCATGACGAGAGAAAAAAGCGCGGGGATCCGAACCGTGGCCATGCCCACCGCGACCACCACGCTCTCCACGCCCCCCGGCCAGCTGCCCGGTACGGAGAACACGTTCAGCCTGGACATCATCGATAATTTCGACGACGACAGTTTGGTCGTGGAAGCCAGACAGCTGACGGTCTCCCCGTTTCTGGGCGGGCGCGGCACCGCGGTGGAAGACGACGTCAGGGAAGAGGAAAGCGACGCCGTGGATTCTTACGACTTGCTCAACGTCACTGCTTCTCAGTACAGTGGCCTTTCCTCGGACGCTGTCACAGACCCGCAGGTTTTTGCAGGCGCTGCAACCGCTGTCGACAGCTTGAATGTTCCTCAGGAAGATGAGACGAACCTCGAGGACACCACCGTCACCACCACCACTACCACCACCACCTCCACCACCACCACCGCGCCTCGGTCCGATTCTACACCTTTCGCCACAACTGCAGCTGAGGTTTTCGCTCGTGCTCAGCCCGCAGAATCGGGTAACACCACCACCGACAGCTACGGCAAGAGTGACGGTGGTCAGAGTGGCGGTCTGCTACACACTGTTGCCGGTGACGACAGCGATACTACAGTCGCGTCGACCGCATCCATTTTCAGCCCAGCAGCGAGAGTTACAACGCCCAGTATTAACAGCAACACGGAGAACAGTACGACAGTCGTCCCCAGCACGAAGGGGGGCAGCAACACGGACCTCGCTCAACAAACAACCACAGACGATGAGCCGTCTCAGACGACGGCAGCAGCAGACACAACCGCCAGCAGTGGTAGCACGACAGCGGCACAGCCAAGGAGCACGGCCCGGAGCTCCACTGCAACACCACCTTCAGACGGAGATGTCACTGTCTCTGAGCAGAACTCGACCACGACTACGACCACGACGACAACCAGAGCGACGTCTTCCGTTGAAAACACAACTCTCGTGGTGGGGTCGAGCGGCAACAGCAGCGGCCTGGCCTTCTCCCCGGACACCAGCAGCGTCGAGGACGACACCTTCTGGCCCATCGTCGCCGCTCTCGTCATCGGCATCCCCTCCATCATCGTCTTTGGCATCGCCATCACCGTCATCCACAAGCGGAGGTTGGCGTCGCCGGCGCGACTGAGGGCAGCCAGCATGTACCCCTCGCTGTAAGCTCGTTGCCTTCAACCGACGTTCCTTTTTGCACTAGCTGCACTGACTCTCTGCACAGGTAGGCATGTAGTGAAAATGCACGAAGATATATGCGTGAGATTTTTTGTTTTGTTTTGCTGCGGACTTTTTCCTAGCCGTATATGCACGCTTATTTTTTTTTACAATAAAATATATTTTGTGCGATGCTGTCTTCCTCACCCCACCCCTCCACCCAGTTCTTTTCATAGCTTCCTCTCCTAGAGAGAATGCCTGCCTGTAGATATTCAAATATGTCTCTCTGTCTGGATGTATGTATGTATGTAAGGGAATGTTCAAGAGTCATTTGCCATTCCACATTCATTCACCCTCATCAGGTAAAGTAAACATGGTGCTTAACGTCCACAGAAACCGTAAGGCTTATTAGGGATGGGCACCCTCATCCCAACTGTTATTTCTTATGTATATTCCCACCAAGTCCCTGACGAAGCCTCCAGTGGGGGCGTAAATTCGGACATTCCTTCTCCCTTTTTCATCTCATCTTCATCAACATCATAAAAAAAATAAATCTAGAGGAGACTGGATTAATTCATTTGATACATATGTGTATGTGTCATCCACAACATATACGTGTGTGTGTGTGTGTGTGTGTGTGTGTGTGTGTGTGTGTGTGTGTGTGTGTGTGTGTGTGTGTGTGTGTGTGTGTGTGTGTGTGTGTGTGTGTGTGTACCAGCTGATCATCAATGTCATAAAACATTAATATAGAGGAGATTGGATTTATTTATTTCATATATATTGCACTGCTTGCTAATTGAATACGTATCGTAGGCAATACAAATACGGGCTGTTTTATTTATTCGAGTGCATATTATATATCTACGTTCGATTGCTTTTAGCTGCGTGCACTTCCTTGTCTTTGCCTAGTTTCAAATATAATCATTTCTTTGTGCGTATTTTGCTTAAAATAGTATCTTTCTTCCCCGCTGTGCACAGCCTAGCCGCTTCAGCATTTTCCCTCTCTTAAACAATACCTAGATGACAAGGTAGTGGACAGACAGATAGACAAACAGACAGACGGACACACTAGTCAAACTCCACGCTCTTGTTTACCACATACTTCCCCTAGAAGAAGGTGCCGAAAAGCGAGGCTTAGAGTTCAAGTGCAGTGATGCTTTGGGGACGGGGAGCCCAGGACGTCCACCTCCACTTTCACACAGCTCCTAAGCTCTGCGGCTTGGAGCGAGTACATTTTGCTTTACGTCCACAGAAGCGAGAGGGCTTATTAGGGACGGGACAGGGCGGAAAGGGGGCGAAAGAGTGAAGGCTCGACCGCGGATACCGCCCGAAAAAGACCGGAGAGACCGTGGACCGCGCCAGAACAATGGAAGTGTTAAGGCGGTGTCCCCTCGCCATTGCCTAGCGACTAATGCACTGCGCAATTGCTGTTTCAACTGCCGTGCTTGGGCAGAGTCACAAGGACAATGTCCGTTGCACTGCTGTTGCGGAACAACTCGAAGCGAAAGAAGTCCAACTTTCGCAGCCCAGCTCCACCTCCCTACTTATGATCTCTTCTGGGCTAACTTGAAGGTCCAGCTCCACCTCCCTCCTCTGGATCTTTTGATCTCGCCTGGAATCTTGGCTTGGAGCGTGATAGCTAGCTGGCTATCTATAAATCCGTTTTTAACGCACAGGTGTCTGTGTAGTAGGTTATATTGCATAGACATGTCAACGTCTCCAACGGTTACCATAAACGTGGGCAAAATTACTTTGCAGTTTAAGCTTTGCGTGGGTTTTTGTTTTTCGATGTGTTCTGCCGCGTTTGTGTAGTGTTACGTGTGTCGTTTCTCTGACGACTCGTTCGTTCTTCACCTTCATGTAGTCGTAGTACAGTAGTCCTGTAGCAGTGTTAAAGCGATAACCTGCGTATTGCACGTAGTTGTCAAAGAAACCACTATTGATGTTGTGTATCCTCACACCTTAATCTGCACTGCTATCTCGTGCTTTCTTTCTTCTTTGTTTGTTCACAGAGTAGTAATGATGATGATGTGGGGCTTCA
The DNA here is from genome assembly GCA_018857735.1 of Alviniconcha marisindica. Taxonomy (NCBI): domain Eukaryota; kingdom Metazoa; phylum Mollusca; class Gastropoda; family Provannidae; genus Alviniconcha; species Alviniconcha marisindica. The sequence goes on along the minus strand of JABMCL010000852.1, from coordinate 11,896 downwards.
TGTCCTCGGATGTCGGGTTGACATATTAGGGACAAACAGAGTAGTAAATTTCTTTTTTTTTCTTTTTATACCTTTGCTTGGAAGTAGCTTATGAATGAGAATTTACATGTGCATGGCGCATACATACTTCCACACACAAACTTACCTGTTCTCAGCGCCAGATGCACACAGTTCATACATGTAGATTCTTTGATCAAACAAAAATCTTCCGAACTCAGTTGGAACGGTTTTTTTGGCATCGAACATTTAATAAGTGTAGTGAGGTTGGCAAACCTGTCCCTTCCGTACACACTTATCGTTTGATCTGTTGCAATTACTTGTTGCTTTCGTTTAACATAATTATTTGGAGTCAAAGAAATCAAGGTTTCCGTTATATACAATATGATTACATTTTAAGTACGAGTGTTCGAATATAGAATAGAATATACATGCACCTCTCAAGCGGACAGTATGTATCCTGGCACAAGCAGGTTCTTTGTTTTTGTTGTTGTTCCGGGTTTTTTGTTAAGTTTATACTCTTCACCATAGTGAAATAAGTGCTGTTTGGTTTAGCCATTGTCCTACGTTGTTTTCTATCTTATGTTTCTATTTTCTGTGCTTACGATTTCAGGACATGATCACAAAATGGCACTAAGGCTTCGTTATCGCATCGTTATCAAAAAACTTCTGTTTTCTGTTGTAGAAAAATCGACCCACGACGAGCTCTGCGTTTAAGTGGCACTCATCGACCTTCCATTGACGTATGACCTTGGAATATCATCTTTAACCTTTGCTTGTGGCCTTGACTTTTCAACACGTACTTTTGACCGTGGCCTTTCAACCCAGATCTACTGGCAAAGGCTGATGAGTTGTGTGATAAATACTACAGAGCTTCTTGTGGTGCTGATTTTGTGTGTGAAAAACACAAAAGAGAAACTCACTGTTGTCCTTCTGTTGCAGAAGACAGTATGCCCTTCATTTCGTTTTAAAATATGGAGGTGTGCTTTGTTTTTTCCTCGTCTCGTAAATTAAGGCCAGCGACCGTAACTTTCGTTTTTCTTACAAGGACAGCCCTTTCTGCCGTCTCCATTGATAACAATCATTTGTGTTATGCAACATCCAGTTGAGCGTGTAAGCTTCTTTTGAAGTTTGTTTTTGTTTCTTGTTATTTCTGTCGTATAGTTGACAGAAGACTTGAATTTTCTGGTTTATTGACATACTGGGGCTCGCCCCTTTTACAACAGAAGGACAAGGTGTTTGTGTGCGTGGAAACCAGCACGACTACGTATTTATTGGCATGTGTGTGTGTGTGTGTGTGTGTGTGTGTGTGTGTGTGTGTGTGTGTGTGTGTGTGTGTGTGTGTGTGTGTGTGTGTGTGTGTGAGAGAGAGAGAGAGAGAGGGAGAGAGAGGAGAGAGAGAGAGAGGGAGAGAGAGTTCAGAATTGTGTCTCAGAGAGAGGGATATTCTTTGAGAGAGCGAGTACATTCAACAGTGTCGGTGGGGGGGGGGGGGGGGGGGGGGGGGGGGGGAGGGGGGGGAGAGAGAGAGAGAGAGAGAGAGAGAGAGAGCAGTGTTCCTTTTCTACCGTGATATTTTTGTATTATTTTATATTTATGTACATAGACGAATGATTTCTTGAGTGTCATACTCCCATGGTTGCCCCTCATGCATGGAAAATAGATCATTTCATCTCGTGGATAGATAGACTGTAGTAGACTGATGTTCTCTCTCATTGTGTCATGTACTTTGTATTTGATTGCTTGGTTTTGTATCATATTGTTTGTCGAACTCCCCACCCCCACCCCACATTCGCCGAATGGTTAATGAGAAAAACCAATTAACATAATTTATAGATAACACAATAACAAAGAAACAACGAAAGGAAAAATATGATAATTAGCGAACTTCATACACACAAGAACGACAATATAACCATGAAACAAAAAAATAATGTTAAATGAATAACTAACCAATAAGAAATAAATCATCAAGAGTGATGGATGTATATACACAATTATGTGCAAAAGGAGAGAAATATGTCAATAAGTCAACGTAACGATAGAGTCACGATAAAAGAAGAGTAAAATCACAGTATTCTCTAACTAAAGCTAAAACTTTCAAACTGCGCTTTGACCCACAATTGATGGCTACGAATATGACTGATGTTGAGTGAAATTGTTCACTTCTTGATCTCAGTGTTTCACAGAACTTGTAACTCTTTTGTGTGCCGTGTTTTATTGTCGTTGTTTTATTATTGTTGATGATCATCATGGTGACGATAATGATGATGATGACGATCACGACGTTCTTGCAAGATTGCTGTGTGCTCACATATATGCATATTTTATCGATAGGGGGTATCCCCCCCCCCCACCTTCCCTTTGTTATGTTTCAGCATGCAAATTGATTTTTTCCTCTGTGTAACTAGTCATTCAATCTTGCCGTTCACACACACACACACACATACGACACACACACTCACACACACACACACACACACACACACACACACACACACAACCACACACACACACACACACACACACACACACACACACACACACCACCACGCTTTGATATTTGCATCACAAATACAGTTCCCATCAAAGTTCAAGTTGTTTCTGTAGTCGTTTTTGTATTGATGGAACCTTTTTCTTCTCTATGAAGATTCGTTCATAGAATATTGTGAATATGTTTTATTGTTCAAAGAAGATTGTGAATACATTTTATTTAAAAGAGATGTAATATATTCTTACGGTAACCCGCTGAAAATAAAATATAAAATTCTGACTGGGACAGTCTTTCTTGTGACGTGTACCATAAACAGTACTTTTCTCTCTCACTCTCATTGCCTCCCTGTCTCTCTCTGTATGTGTGCGTGCGTGCGTGCGCGCGCGCGCGTGTGTTACATTTTTAGAGTGTTTACGGATGTCGCGCGCGCGCGCGCGCGCGTGTGTGTGTGTGTGTGTGTGTGTGTGTGTGGTGTGTGTGTGTGTGTGTGTGTGTGTGTGTGTGTGTGTGTGTGTGTGTGACATTCTTAGAGTGTTTACGGATGCCGTTTATGAATAGATTTTGTTGAGGGAGAACTGCCTGGCGAAAATCGAGTGAAATCGTATTAAAGGAAAAGTCCAAGGTTTTTAAGTATGCAAAATGACCATCGAAATGATTGACAAATGAGTCATTAGTTTGAGATTTAATGGAGAGAAAAAAATGAAAAAAAATTTTTTTATGTTGGTTTTTAATCAATTTTATTTTCTGTAGGCTGGCCGAGACTGCTGTCTCGGGTTCTCCATCAGTCACGTGACTTTCTCGGAAGTGACGTCAGTCTGGGGAGTCAGTGCGGTTGCCATCTTAGATTGTTCATTGAATGTGTATGCATGTGGTCGACAAAAAGCTCTAACCATGCCGGCCTACTGTGTTTTCAGAAAACCGTAACAACTCACAAGCAACCCAAAGCATAACTATGCACGAGTTCCCGCTGAATCGATCCGCTGTGAGGCGAAAATGGGTCAAATTTGTACAGTTCAAACGAGCTGACTTTGATGCTGCGCCTCAGTCACGCCCATCTGTGTAGCGAGCACTTCGCTGAGTGCGATTTCGTACACTTTATAATCGAATACAAATGGTGTTTGCTTCAAATCGGAATTTGTGGGGCTGTCCACAGGGTAACCGATTTGGAAAAAAAATTCCAGTTCGAATCCCCAAGGATAAAGCTGACGGGGCCAACGCACACAGATACAAAAATAGAATACACTGCAAAAAATAACCCTAAAAGGAAAAGAAAAAAAGTCTAACACAATCCTAGGGCAAAAAACCCCGTAAAAGAAAGGGCTGTAAAAAATGCCTGTGGCAAAAAGAAAACCAAAATCCTGGGCAAAGTAAAAACCACACCACAAAGCTGGTGGCAAAACAAAAAATGGTGCCCTAATCAGGCAAGAAAACAGCTGACCCAAAATGAAAAAAACAAAACCGAAACCACCTAAAAACCCCCAAAACGGTTCCCTACCTGAAAGCTGGGGGGAAACCACACACACACAAAAACACCCCAAACCCAGTTTGTCTGCAAAAAAGGGTGGCAGCATAGAGCACAGACAAAAAAAACTGTCCCCGAAAACAGAGGGAAAAGCCAAACAAAAAACTAACTCTAAACAAACCCCCTCACTAACCCGGCTTCCATCTAAAAAAAAGGGCTGCAGACTGATAAAGCAAAACCTAATCAGGACTCCCGATGACAAAAAGCATCGGGATTAAAAAAATGCAGACGAAAAAAGAAATACAAAATGGCTCCCCTAATCGGTAAGAAAAAGCGGCAAAAACCAAAGATAAAAAAAAAAAAAAAGAAGATGGTCAAAAAAAGGGAAAAAAGGGGAAAAAAACAACAACACTTTCTGAAAGAAAGAGGAGGGCAAGTATTGTCAGCGAGCAAGGGGACAAAGGCTGGATACCGTAATCCGTTACACGATAAAACCCACTTGCAGTGAAAACAACACGTCAGGGAACAGACCTCACGAACACCCCCACAAAAAGAATGGGGTTCTTAAAACATCAAACTCCCCCCCTATCGTTGTAAATGAACGATATACCCAAAAACCCAAAAGGGGAAACCCCGAAAAAACAGTGAATGGAAACCGGTAACTACCCAAACTCAAAACCCAGGGAGGCAACGAATCGCTACTATTGAACTAGAACAAACAAAATTTTTTCTTTTTTAAATATGATGAAAAAAAAATTTTAATTGGGGAAAATAAAATAAAAACCAATAAAAGGCAGGCCCCTATGAGGGGCTAGCCCGTTGTGAAACTAGAGTAAACAGAACGAAAAGACTGAAAACCCCCGCACCTAACAGGGGTCGAACAGTGAAATAACAAGGAAATAAACAAAGCCCCAATAGAAATGGGCGTCGGGGCTTATCTTTTAGATTTAAAAGGGAAAGTTTTCCAAGTCGGTTTTTCCCTGTGGCTACTAGCCTTTTTTAGCGACCCCCGAGTGACGTGGGGGCATATGTGCACATGATTTTTGCGTAAAGGCGAGCTTTCGGGACACAGAAAAGTCCCTTTTCGTGCATTTTTTAACCTGATCACAATTTTACCTACACATTGTTCTCAGCGAACTTTAACGGAAAATTTGTCAAAATCACCCCCCAACCTTTACTTTCCTTTAATTTCACGACTCATTATATATCCTGCTAGTGCTCTTTCATCTTCCCCTTAATCCATGGCAGGAAAGGCAGCACCTGCGTGAGGGCGGCTTGTGACTGTGGACTTTCACTTCCTGTGACCAGTGGTCGCCAGTCTAGAGATGACGCATTTCAGTCCTTTACACACCAGCGGTCCACCGCTGTCCCCTATGACGTCATCAATACGCAACGTCACGTGCACAGTAGCCTACGTCACGATTTTACTGGAACATGTACTGGTGTATGTCACACGCACGCGCGCGCACACACACACACACACACCTCTCTCTCTCTCTCTCTCTCTCTCTCTCTCTCTCACACACACACACACACACACACACACAAGTGACTAAAACATACAAGGCCTACTGATCATAAAAAACAACGAAACCCTATTGACGAAATGACGTCTGCTATACCGAGTTAAAAAGAAGAAGGAGAGAGGATTTTGTTACTACGTCACAGTCCGTTCGCATGTAAACGTGTGTTTGTCGTGTGGGAGGGGGGGGGGGGGGGGGGAGAAAGATTTTATTTTATTTTAAATGCGCCTGTATAATGTATGCTCTCTTCACAGGACTGAATTGTTTGCGTTCATTTTATAAGGCATTTCAAAGAAATAGGAGCCAGCATTACAAACAATGTAGACAGTGGCAAATCTTTCTTCTTTGTTCCATTTTTTTTTTTTTTGCCTTAAGACCGCACACTCTTGGCGCGAAGGTTTGCGCACTGCACTCTTTTTTCTTTCTTTTTTAATGGCGACTGTTTGTTGAGAGATTGTCGACTGCTTCATGCCAACGTAAAAAATATCGCAAATGATGTTAGTGATTTTTACACACACACAAAACACACACGCACCCCCAAGCCGCATGACGCCGGACGCAACGCCGCGCGCGCGAAACCAAAGCACACATTATTATACACACACACACACACACACACGGACGCACGCAGCATACTGACCAAAAGAAGACAAAATTCAACTCATAACACTGACTAACCGACAAAAGACTGACTAAGAAAAACTTAGAGAGAGAGAGAGAGAGAGAGAGAGAGAGAGAGAGAGAGAGAGAGAGAGAGAGAGAGAGAGAGAGAGAGAGAGAGAGTTAATTTTATTTTACGAGGGTAGTGGAGAAGACTCAGTCGAGGTCTTTTTCCATCCATCCCTCGCCCAGGAACTACTATTAACTAAGGATAAAATGATCTGCAGTAAGAGAGAGAGGGAGGGGGGGGGGGGGGGGGGGGGGGGGGGGGGGCTGAATATACAGCGTGGCCCTGAATATACGGCGTGACCCGGGTCCAGGAAGGCGGAAACAGCACGCCACATGGGTAAATCAGATGTGCAGCAAACGGTCGTGTTTGACCACCACACCTATATATATATATATAAAGTTTTAATAATTATAGTAGTACTTCACCGTGTCAGTGGAGCGGGATTGAAAGTAAACGTTTTATTGTTTTGTTTTGTTTTTTTACCAAAAAAAAAAAAAAAAAGCACCAAAACAAATGATCTTCCGAAAAATAAAAAAGTCTATTATCAAAGCCGAAATAAAAGAATGAACCCGTCACGAAACTGTCGCCGAAATGTTTTTTTGCTTTTGTTTGTTTTCTTTTCTGCACTACCGTGCATCGCTGAAACACGCCACTGAGGAGGACATCAAAGAACTCCGAGACGTGGTCTCCATGCAACTGCTTCGAGAAGCCCTAATATAACTGCAACAGTGGTCCTGTGGGTGCGGGGCATAAAGGCACACTCGACGACTTTCTGGGCAAGATAAACTTGCAGATACCCAATAAAACCCATAAAACCCCACTAATACGGCACCAGTCGGTACAGGTGAGGCGGCACTCAAAATTGTGATTTGTGCCATCTGATGGTGGCAGAGGAAGACTAAGTTAGGGACAAGAGCTCTTTGGTTCCTGAAAGACTTTGGCTCCTGAGTCGGAATTCGGCTCAGCCTGGGGCGGGCGCAACGCGGTCGAGCACATAATCGCCGGTGGGTCACTGACCCATCCATTTTGAGTCAATGGTGAACGGGGGGTCGTGCTTAACTTCGAGGGGCCATTTCGAGAGCAGCGAGTACTCTTGCTTTGCGCCACCAAAGGCCGGGCAAAGCTACCGGCAAAGACACAGCGTCCATAAACCACAACGTGACTTTTGAAGACTGAGAGGAGAGCAGAAACAGAATCAGCGAACCGAGGTCCTTGTGCTTACCGGTCGCCTAACGCTATGCCAAGCCAGCTCACCTACCGATTGTCAGTAGGGGCTTACGAGTCCACTGAGAGACCACGGTACAGTCTATTAGGGACGGGCCGCCCCGCCCCAGAAAAGGGGGATTGATGGGGTACCGGCCTATGAGTAGGTCGTCCCAAGACCACAAGGCTTATAAGGGAGGGAGGGAGATTATATACCTATCGCTACAATGTTACCACCAGAATCAGAACTCAGGAGCTGTGTGAAAGTGGCCGTCCTGTCCTCCGTCCCTAATAAGCCTATGGTTTCTGTGGACGTAAAGCAACACTCAACCAACCAACCACCAGAATGATTTCGGGGTGGGAAGCGGGACGGGGGGCGTGGGGGGGGGGGGGGGGGGGTAATCCAGAATATGAATGTCTCCACCACCACCTCCGGCGGAAGACAGTTCCACTCGGCAATAGTCCGAGTCCGGTAAAATGAGTTTTGCCGGTAGGCAGTCTTATGCTGGAAGATGGTAGGAGGCATTGTGCGACTGTCGTGTTGATCTTGCGGGGGAGTTGGGGGCAGGCAGGAAGTTGGAGTTGCCGGATGGCCACCTCTCCATGATGGTGTTTGAAACCAAAAGTGGCTAGCCTTGCTCAGTGTAGTCTGTGCGACTTTAGAAGCCGCCACTGACGATGGTTTAAATCTAAGTTCACCGTCCACAAACAGATATACGACTCCATTAAAGTAACAAACCTTGCAGATAAACAAGCCTACTAATCTGCCAAGATTCAGTCTAGCACAACTTGTAAACAGCTCTTTCAAAACTTTAACACCATCCTCGGCAAAAACAGTTCTTCACCTCTTCCTTCAACGTTTCAATACCTCCCGAATCTCTTTTCTGATTACTTCACTGAGAAAATCCGCACCATCATAAACAATTTCCCCCTCCAAACCCAACTGCTTGCCCTGATAACTCTTTCGTTGGAAATCCCTTGCTAACTTTTGAGCCTGTCACTGATGAATTTGTCCAGATAATCAACAGTCTTGTAAACTCGGTCCTATTCCCACCACGCTTCTTTATGACAACCTCGACATCCTCTTGCCGACCATCAGGAATATCATCAACACATCTCTTACCACTGGCACTGTACCACGTGATCTGAAGACGCCGTCGTCAAACCTCTGTTGAAAAAGCCATCACTTGAAAAAAATCTTTAAAAACTACCGCCCCTTTCTAACCTTCCATTTCTGTCCAAATTCCTGAAAAAGTTTCTCCACAAACTTCTCTCCCATATCCAAGAAACAACCTCAGCAACCCCTTTCAGTCAGCTATCGAGCAGGACACAGGACCGAGACCGTTTTGTTACGATATTCTCTCCGCTCTGGACAATGACAAATTTCTTTTCCTTTTTTTGTTGGATCTTTCTGCATTTTGACACAAGACCACCAAATTCTCCTGGGGCCCCCCGGGTGTGTGTGTGTGTGTGTGTGTGTGTGTGTGTGTGTGTGTGTGGGTGAAATGAGTGATCCTTATATCTTTGTAAACGCTCTGAGCTCTTACAAGATGGGGCGCCATATATTATCTATTATTATTAACTCTGTATTGGCATTTAGTCTACTGCACTCCAGTGGTTTCAGTCATACCTCTCAGACAGATATTAGCCCATTTCAGTCAAAAACTCGTCTTCGTCACCATCACAGCTCATGTACGGTTGCCTCAGGGCTCATTTGGGGCCCATTCTCTTCTCCTGTACACAAACCTCTCCCGATATCATAGCAAACCATTGTAAACCATAGCCGAGATGAAAACAGCCCAGAAATCCGCTCCTCAGGAAGTGACCAACCACCAAAGAACCAATGCATGCACAGACGACATAAAAACATCGATGACCGAAAATCAGCTCAAACTGAACGACGACAAAAAAGCTCTTTCTTTCTCTTTAGCTTTTTTTCTTCCCTTTAAACTTTGCCCCCCCGATTTTTCTCTTGGCTCTCACAACATCCCCTTCTCTGATTCTCCCGGAACCTTGGATTCATTCTCGACTCAAAACTTTTCATGAAGAAGCACGTCATAAAAAACTGTCAAATGCCCATTTCGAGCTTAAATGCATTAGCTCAGTCCGCAGGTTTTTCACGAAGATGCAGCCCAGACTCTTGTTACTTTCCCATATCCTCTCCGGGTCATGACTACTGCAAAGGTCTCCTCATGGGTAACCTAATTCTGCCCTCCAAAATTCCCGAAAATTCAAAACTTTGCTGAAGACTGTTCTCTTTGGGACCCCCCCACCAACACTCAACACCCTCCTGGAAAAAACTACTGGCTTCCCATTTTAGAACGTATTAAGTTAAATCGCTTAATGTTTTTTAAGATAAATGGTTCTGGTCCGCTTCCTCCCTGAACTGCTACATTCTACATCCGTCTCGTCACTACGCCCTTCTTCTGCACCCGCATGCTGGAAATCCAACAATACAAAAGGGGATCGTGGCTTTGCACCCCTCTTGCTTTGGACCCCACGTTTTGGAATTCATCCCCCAAGCCCTTTGACACGCTCAACCCCGTCATCTTTTTAAAACCAACAAAACCTTCCCCTTCTCACAGTATTTTTGCCCCAATAATACAGAACCCTTTCTGCTACAAAATTTTGTGTGTGTGTGTGTGTGTGTGTGTGTGTGTGTGTGTGTGTGTTTTTGGGTGTGGATTGTTAATGCACGTTATACCGCCCCAAATTTGAAAATAATTTTTTGGGCAAAAGGGTGCGATGTTATTGTAATAATGAATCGATGCCACTATTGATTGATGTGTGGGTGTGTGTCAGTGTGTGTGTTTGTGTGTGCGCGCGCGCGTATGTCATGTGCATGCGTATTTTTTGAAGCCGGCAGTAAGAACGACTGCGCTTAGTGTACAATACCTGACTGACCTGAGCATACCAATTTAAATCGGTCAGTAGCCGTGCTTGAATCACTAACCCAGCCCTGGAGCAGATGGCTCCACAGTTTGTGCGTGACTACGTGAAGCATGTCGGTCTAACGCACTAACAGTGTAAGAAGAAAAAAGAACTAGATGAAAAGCAGCAGTAGTTTTCATCTAGCACAGCAGGTTCACCTCAGCTGTCTTAGTTTGTAGGCAATGTTATGATAAAAAACAAACCACTACCACTCAAATTAGTGTTTGGGCAAACTGGTATTACTTTTTCTGGCTCTTTATGAATAAAGTTGCACTTTTTCGCCACCATTTTTGTGTTGGGTTTGGTATAAAAGGTTGTATGTGAATGAAAGAACGTAACAAAACGGATCACATATAGTTCCGAGTCTCTCAAACTGGAATGGGGTTATGGAAAGTGGTGGTGTAATATGGATTGGAACGAGGCAGAGTGTGGGCTGTGGGATGGAATGTGGAACTTTGTGCGATGTGGAATGAGGTAGAGTGTGGGCTGTGGCACGGCGCGATACGTGGTGGTGGAGCTGGTGCTATGCGAGATGCGATAAGTGGTGGGATGTAGAATGTGGTGGTGTACTGATGTGTGATGTGGAACGATGTTATGTGAAACATGGTAGTAGGATAGTGTGAAATTGGGTGCGATCACAATCAGATGTGGCGGAATGAAAGATGTGGAGCATGTGAAATGAGGTGCAATGTTAACACGTGGTGTGATGCGAGATGTGGTGGTGCGATGCATAATGTGGCCAATATATGGTGTGATCTGAATATGGCGTGGAGTACATTGAATGTGGCGTTATGTGGTACGTCAGCAATGTGAAATGGGGTGCAATGCGAGATGTCAGTGGTGTGATGCATAATGTGGCCGATACATGGTGCGATTTGAAATGTGGTAAGTGGAATAGTGTGCTGCGAGAGGTGCTGGTGCGATATGGTGAGGAATGATGGTGTGACGTGGAATGTGGTGTGGTTTGGAATAATGTCAGAGATGGTGTTTGATGCGGAATTATGCAATGTAAAATGTGGTGGTAATGATGTGATGAGGTGCGAGATGCAATGGCAATGCGTTATACATTCCATATCTCACCACCACAGCTCAATATTTCACATCGAACCACATTTCCGGCACTGCACACCATACCACGTATTTAATACCACCAGATCACACATCACATGGCGTGATGTGGATAGTGTGGTGTGGAATTCGGTGTGATGTGGAATGATTTGTAATGCCATATGTGGGATGTTGCGCCTTATTCATCCTAATGTGGCCGTTATGTGGAATAAGGTGCAATGTAGAATATGTGCGATATGGTGTGATGCTATGTGATGTCATGCAATGTCAGATGAGATGTTGTGAAATGTGGTGATGCGATGTGGAATCATGTGGAATATGTTAGTGTGCTGTGATGCAAGATGTGAAATGTGGTTGTGGAATACCGAGTAATGTGGAATGGTTTGACGCCATATTAGACATGGTGTGATGCGGAATGGTTGAATTGCAGTGTGGAATGTGTGCTGTGGGATAGTGTGATGTGCAATTTATATTTGAAATGTGGTCATGTGCATGGCGTGGCGGTGTGAGGTGGAATGTGGGCGTGATGTGGAATAGTGTGCCGAGAT
>JABMCL010001514.1:370000-383230 GCA_018857735.1 Alviniconcha marisindica | reverse complement strand
AGCTGCCCTATTTCGGGACCCTTTGGCGTAACTAAAACGGCATGGTTAAAGGGAAAGGGAAAGGGGGGGCTTGTGTGGGGTGTGTGTTTGGCTTTTTTTTTTTTTTTCGATCCAGTGACCTTGACATTAATGAAAAGAAAACCCCAAAAATGTTCAGGGAAAAACCCCAACAAATTGCTATCCCATCATACACATGTCTGTTCGCAAAAAAAACCCATAGTTTGCCTTAAAGAAGGAATTGAAAAAAACTGACACAAAATTCCGCCCAAAAAAAAAAGGACGGCTTGTGTCACAACAAAATAAGTATTAGTGACTCCCCTTTGACTTTTTTGGGATATCAGATTCAAAGAACTCAAAAAGGCAAAAAAATATGGAGGGGGAAAAAAAATTCCCTTTCCCTTTTTAATATAATTAATAAAAAGACATTTATCAGGCCTCATAAACGCCCTGAGCGCCACATGAACATATTTAACCCCTAAATACAGTTTCTATACACATGTAAAAGCATAGCCCTCCCAAAAACAATTTACGTAAAGTATTATCCCAAAAAAGAAAAAAAAAAAAGAAAAGCCCCACACACCCCCACACACCCCACACACACACAAAAACACAAAAACACACACACACAAAAACACACACAAACACACCCCAACCGACACAAAACACACACACAAAACAAAACACCCCCCACACACACACACACACACACACCCCCCCCACAAAACACACAAAAACCAAAACAAAAAACACACACACACACACAAAACACACACACACAAACACACACACACAACAAAACACACACACACACACCCCCCACAAAAACACACACACACACACACACACAAAAACCCACACACACCACCCCAACACCCCAACACACACACACACACAACCCCCACCCCCACCCCCACACCCCCACCCCAACACACACACACACACACACACACACACACACACCCCCACACACACCCCACACACACAACACACCCCCACACACACACACAAAACACCCCACCCCACAAACACACACCACAAAACCACACCACCCCACACCCCCCAACACACACCACCCCCAAACACACCCCCCCCCCAAAACACACACACCCCACACAAAACAAACACACACACACCCCACACACACAAAACACACCCCCACACACCCCACACACACACACACCACACACCACACACAAACACACAAAACACACACACACACACACACACCACAAAACCACACACCACACAAAACACACACACACACAAAAACACACCCCAACCCCACAAAAACACACACCCCAAAAAACACCCCCCCACACCCCCACCCCCCCCCCCCACCCCCCAAAACACACCCCACACACACACACACCCCCCACACACCCCAAAACCCCAAACACCACACACACCCCACAACACACACCCCACACCCCACAAAACACACAACACACACACACACACACACACACACACCCCCAACACCACACCCCAACAAAAACCAACACACACACACACCCCCCCCCACACCCCACACACAAAACACACCCCACACACACACACACAAACACACACCCCCCCAACACACACACACACACACACACAAAAACACACACACACACACACACAAAACCACAAAACACACACACACAAAACCCCCCCCACACCCCCCCCCCACACACACACACACACACAAAACACACACACACAAAACCCCAAAACCACACACACCCCACACAAAAAACACCCCCACACACACACACACACCCCCACCCCCACACACAACACAAAACAACAACAAAAACCCAAAAACCCACACACACACACACACAACCACAAAACAACACACACACACACACCCCCACACACACACACACACACCCCCCCCCACACACCCCACCCAACCCCACACCCCCACACCCCACACACACACCCCCACCCCCAACACACACACAAAAACACACACACCCCCACACACACCCCACACACACACACACACACACACACACAAAAACACCACCACCACACAAAAACAAAAACACCCCCACACACACACACACACACACACACCCCACAAAAATCCCCCACACACACTCACCCCCCCCTAAAACCCACCCCCCACCCCACACCCCACACACACAAAACACACACACACACACACCCCACACACAAAACAAAACACCCCCCAACCCCCCCCCCCGCCCCACAAAACACACCCCACACAAAAACCCCACACACAAAAACACAAAAAATACACACACACCCCACACCCCCAACAAAAACACACACACACCCACCCACACCACACACACACACCCCCACACACACACCCCCACACACACACAAAACACACCCCACACACACAAAACACACACACACACACAAAACCCCACACACACACCCCCCCACCCCAACACACACACAAAACAAAAACCCCACACACAAAAACAAAACCACACCACACACACACCCCCCACACACACACACACAAAACCCCACACACACACACCCCACCCCACACACCCCACCCCACACAAACACCCCACACACACACACACACACACACACAAACACACAAAAAACACACACAAAAAACACACACACCCCACACACCCCCACACAAAAACACACCCCAAAACCCCAACACACACACACCCCACACACACACACACACACAAAACACAACACACACACAAAACACACACCCCCACAAAACACACACACACACACCCCCCCGCACACCCCCCCCTACACACACACAAAAACACACACACACACAAAAACACACACACACACACAAAACACACACACACAAACACAAAAAAACAAAAAAGACACACACACACAAAACCACAAAAACACACACACACACAAAACACCCCACACACACCCCCACACAAAACAACACACACAAAAACCAACACACACACACAAAACACACACACACCCCCAAAAACACAAACACACACACACACATCCCACACACACACACACACACACAAAAACAACACACAAAACACACAAAACACCCCACACACACACACACACCCCACACACACAAAAACCCCACACACACCACACACAAAACAAAACAAAACACACACACAACCCCAACACACACAAAACACACACACCCCACACACACACACACACACACACCACACCCCCACACACACACCCCACCCCAAACACACACACACACAAAACAAAACACAAAAAACCCCCACACACAAAACACACACAAAACCACAACACACAAAACAAAAACACACCCCACACACCCCAACACACACACACACACACACACCCCCACACACACACACACGCACACACCCCAAAAAAAGACACACACACACACACACACACACCCCGCACACACACACACACACACACACAAAAACACACACAAAACACAAAACCCCACCACACACACAAAAACACACACACACACACACACACACACACACACACACACACACACACACACACCCCACCCCCAAAACACACACCCACAACCCACACACCCACACACACACACACACACACACACACCCCACCCCACCCCCCACACACACACACCCCCCAAAAAACACCCCCCCCCCCCGCAAAACACACAAAACACACACACACACACACCCCAAAAACACACGCACACACGCAAAAACACACACACACACACACACCACCCCAAAAATACAAAAACACACACACACACACACACACAAAAACCACACACACCCCAACACACACACACACCCACACAACACACACAAACACACACAAAACAAAAACAAAACACACACCCCACACACACCCCACCCCACACCACACGCACCCCACACCACACCACACCCCACACACACCACACAAAACACACACAACCCCCCACACCCCCACACACACACACACACACACACACACACCACACACACACACACACACACACCCCCACACACACACAAAACACACTGACGTAGCGGGAAACTGGGACTGATATTAGTTAGTTTGGAAATCCCGTGAGAAGGGGAAAGGGTTTTTATACATACGAACGATACAGTTCGGGTTTCGCCCCTATGTCCGTCCACCCCGAGCAGCGGGCCCGTAGTGTAGTCGTATGGCAACGTACTGCCCCGTGCGATGATCGTACCCCCCCTGATAAAAATTTAACATCATTGTTTCCAGTCTTTGGCAGGAGCTCCCCACGGGTATCTTTTTTGTCGCGCCCAAATTTTTAATTTTTGTAAAAAATTACCTTTTTTTTTTTTTTTTTTTTTTTTTTTGCCTTTTTTTTTTTTTTTTTTTCCAAATTTTTTTTTTTTTTTTAAGGCTTTTTTTTTTTTTTTTTTTTTTTTTTTTTTCCGCGACAAGCCTATTTTTATCGCAAACAAACACGTGTTTGACGCGACAAAACACGCCTTTTGTAGCGACAAAAGTATGCTTGCCGCGACAAAACATTTGTCGCGACAAACACGTGCTTGTCGCGTGAAATATTTGTCGCGACGTTTTGTCGGGGCAAGCATACTTTTGTCGCGACAAAAGACTTGTTTTGTCGCGACAAAAATGATACTTGTGGCAGCTCCCGCCAATGATAATCTCAGTCGTGATGTCTGGGCAGCCCCTTTCTGCCCCCTCTCCGCCCACAAACGCACGCACGCACCCACACTCCTACCGCTGGTAAGTAAACATCCACAGAAACCATCAGTCTTATTACGGATGGGGAGGAGGGGGTATGGTGGTGGGGGAAGAGGGAGATTATATGCATATATCGCTACACTGTGACCACCTGAATGACTCCTGCATTAAACTGAGCAGCGATGAGAACCCTTTCTGAAAAGAAAGGAAAGCCGAAGCGGAATCGAGCCGAGGCCCTTCTGCTTACCAACCTAACGCCTTACCGCTGGGCCAAAGCGACTCGCACCTACCACTCAGAGATTCTCTATTGATACGCTCAGCACAAAATCGTAACTAGTTAGGCAGTGACTGTAGCTGGCTGAAGTCTGTTCTGTGGTTGCTGAGTCGTTATACTCAGGGGTGCCCGCAGCAGGGTAGGTGGCAGAAACAGTTCCAGTTCACTGATAGCGATGCGATCACAACCTAAGGCCCGTTCTTAACTGGGCGAATGTTTGTTCGCCGAACATACTTCGGACACTTCGACGAACTATGATTCGTTTCTTAATTGAACTTTTAGTTCACCGAATATGGTTCGGACAGTCCAAACTTTACTTCATTCTCAGCTGGCTTGCTGATGCAGACACAGACGCTCCGCTTTTCAACACGCCAACCTGTGATTTTGCGACGTGCGAGGCTCCCTTTGAGAAGCTTTCTTTTGAACGAAATGAGTGGTAGAACCAAGACATGAAGATTATCGCATTTTTGTGACCAGCATGTAAATTTTGAGGTACATGCAGCACAGTCGATAATTTGAAACATTCCGTCTTTTAACCCCTTCACTGCCATGATGTCATTGAAAACGACCAATGAAAGTGCGAAATTCAAATCCTTAAGCCTTTTTGTCTCTTTTCGCACTGACATGTACAAGAATTTTCATCAAAACGCGTAGCACGGAAAGTAGATGTGTTACAGGACCGAAAAATACACTCTTTGCAGGCGCGTCCGCGCATCTTTCAGCCCTGAGATTTTACAGACTGGGGCAGTGAAGGGGTTAAGATCACTAAACTGATCTGAACTGAGAGAGCGAGACAGACAGACAGACAGACAGACAGACTCGGAGGAAAATATAAGAACAGTAAAAGGAGGTCTTTAAGACGGACATTTGTTTATTTTGTTGGTGTTGTTCAGTTCCAAATACTTACCAAATCCAAGAACGGCTACTGCATTCCCGTCGATATCCGTAGCGTGGGATTTCACGGACGACGTAGTAATGTCTGAAACACGTGTGCAACAAACAACACTGAACAACAAATCATTGTGTTTCCCGTCTTTAAAGAACACCAAAGCACTACTGTTTGTACCCAACGGAACAAACATTCACGATACGCAAGAACCCCATGATAGAACAAGCGCGCTCAGGTAATAATAACGTATTTATAAAGTGCAGAATCTTTGAATGCCAACACAAAACTGTGCCCTGTGGCTCACCTGAAGTAGTATCTCGACAAGACAAACTGAGCAACTTGAAGGGTGACCAGCTCTTCATTGGCTATGTTGTTCTTGTTGATCGCTTTTATATAGCGCTATTCTCCGCTCTCGAGCAGACTCACTGCGCCCGCATGTGATTTTAAATGAGTGACTAGCTTTTTATAGCGCGTGTTTTAATAAGTATCCACCGAAGTGGTGTACTTACAGCGCTGGCTTGGCTGGTGTCACAAGAAACTGCTGCCGTCTCGGCGCTTTCTGTGTACACCATACAACCATGCACAGTGTCACTTCATGCAAAGCCACATACGTGGCAGAATGATCGGGGTTCTTTTACGTGCTACTGCGGTAACACGGGGGTGGAACGGATACCGAAATAAGTCAGCACGGAAAGTCGACCCTGGAGAAGAAAATTCTCCCGCCGCTCCTGCAGGGATTCGAACCCGCGACCTTTCGATCACGAGTCCGGCGCTCTAACCGCTGAGCTATCCCGACTGCCCGTTGGCTATGTGAAACCTCATGTGCCTGTGGGCAGACAAGCTGTCTCACGTTGGATAAAGTCGGTGCTGGCGAGCGCTGGCATTGATAATGACAAGTACACCTCTCATTCAACCCCCCCGGCAAGCTGCAGGCCGCGGCACAGAGGGTGCGTCTGCAGACGACACTAAAGCCCCCGGCAAGCTGCAGTGCCGCGGCACAGAGGGCTGCGTCTGCAGACGACACTGAAAGCCGCGGGCTGGACAAACGAGCGAACATTTGCCAAGTACTACAAGAAATGGCATATGGCTGGGATTACTTATTTATTTTTATACACGGAGCATAAATCTTTCCACACAAAGCTTGCGTGTTCACAGGCCAGATACACACGCCTACAGTGCAGACATCACTCAGCTGTACATGTATTTATAAGCATACAGCCAGCAGATAAGGCAGTCAAACATATGACAGATTCATATAAGCAACTATTACTAATAATAATCGTGTGTGATTATTAACACACACGCACACACACACCACACACACACACACACACACACACACACACACACACACACACACACACACACACACACACACGTACACGCACACACACACACACACGCACACACACACACACACACACACACACACACACACACACACACACACACACACACACGTACACCACACACACACACACACACACACACACACACACACACACACACACACACACACACACACACACACTCACACACACACACACACACACGGCGCAGGCACCCTTAATTTACATAACTTAAAACGGGCAGCAAAGATTTCAGACGAATGAAGACAGTAGCACAGAATGGAAAACCTTGGGAGGTCTATAATTTTGGTTCTATATATTTATTGTATACACCCCATATAAAACAGTTTTTTTATTTTTATAATTATTATTATTTTCTTTTAATATTTTTTTTATATTTTTAAGTCTGGCTTAAAATTCCCAAATTGTCGGTGACAGCCTTCCTCGGGGGCTGTTTCTTACAACTGAATGTGGGTAAAGACACACTTCACACAACGATTCCTAAAATACTGGGCGACTCAAACTCGATGAATATATAACACGAACTGTAAGGCCCAACAAACTGTTCACAATGAGTTCATCTCCGCTTCTGAGTTGTCCCCCCTTATCCCTCTGATATCGGCGGGGGGGGGGGCGGGGAGAGAGAATGGGGGTGACAGGGGAGTGTTTTAAATATCTGTGTGTGTATGTGTGTGTGTGTGTGTGTGTGTGTGTGTGTGTGTGTGTATGTGTGTCTTCCCTAGTTTCAGAATGTATGTCGTGTGCAAGAGAGCGTGACGTATAAAAAAAAAATGACGTATTTTATAATCTAATTACGTTTTGTAGGAATCAGTCAAGCCCATCGGGTAGGCCTTGATAAAGCCCTCGAGGGAGAAAATTGGGAGTAAAAAGTTTCCATGTATATATATATAATCTAGTACTTCAGTGTCCATGCAGGAAATTCGGGTAGCCTTGCCTGGGTAAGGCACAGCAGCGGCAAGAGCAGCGCCACCCATTCCTATCAGTGCGTGCAGTATTTTTGTGTGCGGTTCAGACAGTGGTATGATTTTCAGTGTTTGTAAGGTGCGCACAGATATCGACGCATGCGATTGCACGCGAGGGCTGTACGGACACCGTAAGAGAGTCTGCACTGAAAGCTGACTCTGTGAGAAAAATCAGACATCCTGAAGAAGAAAACCAACAAGCTAATGACAGTGTGCTTCAACTAGGTACTCAAAACGACAGTGTGCTTCAACTAGGTACTCAAAATGACAGTGTGCTTCAACTAGGTACTCAAAACGACAGTGTGCTTGAATTAAGAACTTAAAATGCTACGCAATTTAAATTTTTCACAATAATTTCCATTCGTGGACGCCAGCAGCAAAAAATAAATTAAAACTAAATTGTAAATCTGTAGCATTTTGGCGGGATGAAATCTAGTCTTAAAGCTCTTAGCACAGGGTAACATAGAACAAAATGTAATTCAATTTATTGCGCTACTCTGCAGAAGGAACAAAATCAGGTCATTATCAGTATGTCTTTAATATGATAATGATGTACTGCAATTTCTGCAATACCCAGTTAAATCCTTGTTATTAAACATTTCAAATACTTATCAATATTTATCCTCAGATACATTTTTGTATCAGGAACGATGCAAAATGTCCTATAAACATTAAATCTCTATATAGCTAGTCTCAGCATGGCAATGCCATTCACGACATCTACATCGGAAAACATATAAACACTGGTTCATTTCTTCACCTTGATTCAACCATGCGTAACCAAATCCATAATGATACAACTTACAGCAAACATCAGGGACTCAACTTCTTGATCTCGTTCATAAATTATTATACATGTGACATCCTGGAGAGAGAGAGAGAGAGAGAGAGAGAGAGAGAGAGAGAGAGAGAGAGAGAGAGATTTGAGATAGAGGTAGACAGATGATTTCCGGAAATAACAGGCAAAGATAACTTGACAATTATTCTTACTCCGGAGAGTGAAGTCCCCTGAATGGTGGCGGCAGCTGAGAAGAGCCGATCTGCGACAGTTTTAGATCTTCAAGCATGAACCTATTACAGTTTATACTAGACTACCAGCTGGGGGAACCTACTATCCGATGTGCATGTTCCCCACGAACAATGAGCGCTTGATCGGCATTTCTGATGCCTTTTCTGCCTTTTGTTTACGGGTACCCGTCGTCTTCCCCACGTGCTCACTGTACCCCCAACAAAAGCGTGCCTACTCTGCGCTACACCCGCAGGCCTGGACCTGTATATACAGGTCCATGCCCGAAGGCTCTTACCGAGTGCAGTCCCCTGGATTTCTGAAGATCGTCTATTCCCCAGAAAGGCCCACAGCGTGAGAAAGCCGAGAGCTGGGCCGAGTCAGTCAGTTAGTAAGTAAATAAGTCAACATGGTGCTTAACGTCCACAGAAACCGTGCGGCTTATTAGGGACGGGGAGAAGGTGGGGGGGGGGTGGGAGGAAAAATGGAGGCGTGGGGAGAGGGAGATTATATTACCTATTGCTACACTGTCACCACCAGAATGACTTCTGCATTAAGATGGGCAGCGATGAGAGCCATTTTAATGTTTCAGAAGGAGGGGATGGACAAAGTCACAAGACAGTGTCCACAGACCACAACCTTACTGAAGAGAAAGGAGAGCCGAAGCGGTATCGAACCGAGGTCCTTCCGCTTACCAGCCTAACACCTTACCGCTGGGCCAAAACGGCTCACCGGTCGAGTCACAAAAGATCCGCTCTTTATACACTGACGGGTTAAGACTTGCAAAGCTATTTCTGTCCCTGGCAGGCAGGAATAAACTTCCGTGTTAGTTTGGGCAGTGTCGACACGTCAGCCTGACCGAGTGGCCTTCCATTGTTAATTGTCAAATCATTTAAATCAGACAGAGAGAGACAGACAGACAGACAGACAGACAGACAGAGACATAGAGAGACCAGGACAGTCAGACAGACTCAGAATTAATAATTTATTACACAAGGATTAAGATCGTAGGTGGTTGCCTATTCTTACAATCTGTCCCTGCTAATCTACATGCCAATAAGCTACATATAAAATAGCACTAGCAACAGTGACGACCGTCGTAATTATGACGAAGATGATGATTTAAATCAGAGCCAAAACACGACAACAGAGACACTTTTGATGATGGTGATAAATATGTATCAGAGATACAGAGAAACAAACAGACAGACAAACAGGGAGGAGGGAGAAAAGCTACAGGCAGATAGACAGACCGAGACAGAAAGAAACAGAGGCTGAGTGAGACAGAGACAGAGGGAGACACGCAGAGAGAGAGAGAGAGAGAGAGAGAGAGAGAGAGAGAGAGAGAGAGAGAGAACATGATTTTTTTACAGTAACATAAATGGAGAGCTTCTACATTCGGATACTGGGATCGCCGAAGTCTAGGGTCTTCTTTAGGTGTAGGAATACCACGCCATACACCTCAGGTTTGTTCAGTCATGGCTGTTAGCCAAGAATTTTGTAAGACGAGCCAATGCAGTTTTGCATCAGCATTTGCGTCTAAATCCAGACTGACAGGGGTGAAGGAGTTTCCGCTTTTTTTTCTTCCAAATAATCAGCTTTTCTAAAGTAAGTTGATGTTTTACGCCCAGCCAACCAGAAGCTTTGGCCACAAGGACAGAACTGACACCGGTCTGTAATAAGTCGGATTTTTAATTCTTTTAATTTTTTTATTATCCTTTTGGTGCTTTTTTAAGTTCAGATTGATTTTTTACTTTCTTTTTCGATGCATAGACTAAAATATATGTAAGAGAGTCTATTATGTATGGTAATGACAATTTTAGTAACTGGTTGTTAATGCCATCCAGACCAGAGAGAGAGAGAGAGAGATGCCTAGTTCGGAACGGAAATTAAGATCAGGAGCTTTGTTATATAAATAGTACACATTCTGATGACCAACACGCAACATAGTAAAATAGTCGAGATTATTAAGAAAGAGAGCCAGTAAGTAACTTGGTGTTTTACGCCCAGTCAGTCACGAAGAAAGAGAAAAGAAGAGACAGAGACAGAGACAGAGAGATCACAAAAACAAGACAGCGAAAAAGAACATAAGGTGATTACGAAACTAAAAACAACAAAATTAAAAAGGTTATACTCGAAATTTTAACTTAAACTGAATGAACGAAAATAAAATAAAAACGGAATGAATAAAAAGAAATAGTATTATTTTTTTAACTATGCAATGCACAGCGACTTTCAGCAAATGTACCTATGGCAAAGAAAGCGTGTAGCAAATTTAGATAAAAATGTACCCATGGCAAAAAAGCGTGTAGCCAACATAGACCAAAGTGTACCCATAGCAACAACAACAACAACAACAACAACAAAAAGAAGAAGAAGAAGAAGAAGAAGAAGAAGAAGAAGAAAGAGTGTAGCCAATACAGAACAAAATGTACACCTGGCAAAGGTGTAGCAAAAATAGACCAAAATGTACCCCGTTCAATATAAAAATTAGTGAACTGTCATCGCTTACCCAGACCAAGCCTCCACGGCCACCACCCCGACAACCAGCACGAACAAACAGCACAACCACCAACTGGAAGCCATGTTGTAGGATGTGTCACCTCTGCTGTCGTGTGACTGTTGGGTTTTTCGGTTCGTCTGGCTCTTAAATGAACGAAGAACCAGGAAGTATGCCAATAGAGCCTATAGTATTACGAAGACTGGTGTCAACAAAGCGGGTATATATACGGACCATTGAGACAGATAGTTAAGCGCGCAACAAGTGTGTTGGCAGAGGTGCAAGCAGATTAATGTATAAACAGCTAATATACCAGCACGAGTTGGGAGCGGCATTGGGAAGAGAACTTTGTCCTGGGTGGGGATGTGAGGATATTGTTCCAGTTAAGTTACAGTACTATGAAGGGACTATTCCAAGTAATAGGACTCTGAAGAGAGTGTTCCCAGTTACAGGACTATGAAGGGACTGTACCAGTTACAGGACCTCTGGGTCAGCTGCACTTGCACGTAGTCTTACCCTAAAGTTTGAGTTCTAGTGTTTTGTTATGCTATGCAGTGACTCAGTTAAAACCCGTTACTTACGGATGAAGAACATGCACTGTATCCATGGTACTCAGGGTATCCAAACAGCTTGATGCCAGTGGGATTTTTCATGTTTTTATTTCTAAAATGACTTTTTACCAGACTGTTTATTTGCTCTTGTTGTAATTTGATGTTTTATGATTGGAGTGAATGTGTGATGAGTGTACTTGGAACCACAAAACATTCCTCGTGCGACTGGCACTGACACTTGGCAGTAAAGTTGTATTGTATTGTAAATAACCCAGTTGCTCTCTTTCCGCTGTCCTCGTCGCGCTCTTCTCGTGCCAAAGCCAGACCAAGGAATCGGGAAGTGAGTAGTTTTCACCTGCTGAGCCGTGCCGGGTTGGACCTCTTTCAAACTGGCAAGTAAATCATAGAGTGTGTCACCGCTTTACCAGCAATGCTGCAAAACATGCTTGCCTCTATGTGCGTGTGATTCAGAGTGTGAAACCCGTTTGGGCTCACAATTTTGAGAGACAGACAGACAGACAGACAGACAGACAGATAGATACAGACAGACACAGACAGACAGACAGACAGATACAGACAAAGAGACAGAGACAGACAGATACAGACAGACAGACAGACACACAGAGACAAAGACAGACACACAGAGAGCATTATAAAATCATTTTAAACGAATTAAGGAAAGCGACAAAAGTGTATCTGACTATTGATATATGTAAAAAACAAAAACAACAACAACAACAACAAAAACAAAACAACAACAACAGCATTTAGCAAAGTTGTAAGTCAGACAGCGGCACATAGTAACGCATGAAAGCACAAATGTTCAAATTTGAACTTTTGGGTGAAATACAAATGTAAAACTTGACAAGAACACACAAGGGGGGGGGGGGGGGAGTTATACTTCTGTGCCAAGGTGTCTGGCGAATGGCAACAACAACAAAAAGTATCAAGGTGGCTTAGTGAACGCCTGAAATGTTTTCCTTTTCAATGTTTTCACTTCCATGGGGTATCTGAGATGATGAGGCACGGCACTTTTGATTGTAGTCCATATT
>JABMCL010001514.1:362500-365000 GCA_018857735.1 Alviniconcha marisindica | reverse complement strand
CCCTTCTCCCCGTCCCTAATAAACCTTGTGGTTTCTGTGGACGTTAAGCACTATGTTTACTTACAAATTTACTTTCAATACTGTGCATTTTCAGTGGCAGAAGTCCTTTCATCATGCTAAAGGCGGAGGGGAAGGGGGGGGGGCCTTAATGATTTGATATTTTTGATTGATCGTTTGCCGAGTGACAGTGCGGCAAATATGGCAATAAACATGCCTGAAGCCGGTTCAGTGAACACGATTATGAACTAAAGAATAATAATAATAATAACACATACATTTTCTATAGCGCTATTTGCAGCTGAGCGAGCTCAACGCGCTTGTTCACGGGCATGTACATAATATCGTTATACCATTTACGTTTACCAACATATACAAGCAATCGCATAATACATACTTAATAAATTACACTAATATAAAACAAGTACTTGTAATACGGCGCATTAAATAACTGTTATAAAATATAGAGACGTTACAATAATTGGGGGGGGGGGGGGGGGGGGGTCTATGGACACTGTCTTGTGACTTTGTGTCTGACGATTAATGAAAAATTAAAATGGCTTTCATCGCTGCCCATCTTAATACAGGAGTCATTCTGGTGGTGACAGTGCAGCGATAGGTATATAATCTCCCTCGCCCCCCCCCCCCCCCCCCCCCCCCCCACCTCCATACCCCCTTCCCCCCCTTCTCCCCGTCCCTAATAAACCTTGTGGTTTCTGTGGACGTTAAGCACCATGTTTACTTACAAATTTACTTTCAGTACTGTGCATTTTCAGTGGCAGAAGTCCTTTCATCATGCTAAAGGCGGAGGGGAAGGGGGGGGGGGGCCTTAATGATTTGATATTTTTGATTGATCGTTTGCCGAGTGACAGTGCGGCAAATATGGCAATAAACATGCCTGAAGCCGGTTCAGTGAACACGATTATGAACTAAAGAATAATAATAATAATAACACATACATTTTCTATAGCGCTATTTGCAGCTGAGCGAGCTCAACGCGCTTGTTCACGGGCATGTACATAATATCGTTATACCATTTACGTTTACCAACATATACAAGCAATCGCATAATACATACTTAATAAATTACACTAATATAAAACAAGTACTTGTAAAACGGCGCATTAAATAACTGTTATAAAATATAGAGACGTTACAATAATTGGGGGGGGAGGGGGGGGGGTCTATGGACACTGTCTTGTGACTTTGTGTCTGACGATTAATGAAAATTAAAATAGCTTTCATCGCTGCCCATCTTAATACAGGAGTCATTCTGGTGGTGACAGTGTAGCGAGAGGTATATAATCCCCCCCATCCCCCATACACCTTCCCCGCCTTCTCCCCGTCCCTAATAAGCCTTATGGTTTCTGTGGACATTAAGCAACATGTTTATTTAAGCAAAACGTG
Source organism: Alviniconcha marisindica (assembly GCA_018857735.1). Taxonomy (NCBI): domain Eukaryota; kingdom Metazoa; phylum Mollusca; class Gastropoda; family Provannidae; genus Alviniconcha; species Alviniconcha marisindica. The sequence goes on along the minus strand of JABMCL010001514.1, from coordinate 363,596 downwards.
TACCTACTTGCAGAAAGCTCTCCAAACCACTGCGCAGTTATGTTTATACGCAAGGTTCGAAGTAGGTGAGTGATCACGGTGTTTTACGTCCTCAGAAATCGTATGGCTTACAACACCGGGAGGGGGAACGGGGATAGGGGATCTATGAATAGCTTGTCTATGCTCTCCGACCCGTAAAGACCGAAGAGAGAGATCGGGTACCTGTAAGTCTGCCAGCGCCAGAAGAGCAATAGTAAGGAGGTGGGTACCCCGCCAGTGGGAAACAAGTTGCGTGCTCGGCTAAGTGCTGTTTCAATAGATGTGCGGAACAGAGTCACCAAGACAGTGTCCGAACGATTCCAAGTTACGACAGCTCCGCCATACCGCCGCCATGATGCACAAAATGCCGAGGGATACAACAGCGACAGCCTACGGCCGACTAAGTTTAACTGTAACCGGAAACCCACCAGGATTTCCCTTCACATCTTCTACAAACTGACAGCAAACAACACACACACACACACACACACACACACACACACACACACACACTCTCTCTCTCTCTCTCTCTCTCTCTCTCTCTCTCTCTCTCTCTCTTCTCTTAGCTTCTTATCCTGTTAGATGTGATCTTGTTTTATACGTAGATATTGAGATAGCCATTATTCTGTCGCTTTCCATTATTCGTTAATATGTTTTTGTAACTCTCTCTCTCTCTCTCTCTCTCTCTCTCCTCTCTCTCTCTCTCTCTCTCTCTCTCTCTCTCTCTCCTAAAAATTGTTTTGAATTGGTCTTACTTTGCCTTATTATTGCTCTGTTCGTATGATGTGATGTTTTAGACAGAAATTAATTTTGTTTTTAAGTCGTTTTTTCTCTAGCGTATTTAATTGAATTCTTGTTTGATGTATTGAGTGTTGCTGTGTTTGTCATCAGGGACAGATTTGTAAAAAAGCCGACACGTGCTTAAATCTTTATCCCTGTGTAATAAAGTATTATTCTCTCTCTCTCTCTCTCTCTCTCTCTCTCTCTCTCTCTCTCTCTCTCTCTCTCTCTCTCTCTCTCTCTCTCTCTCTCTCTCTCTCTCTCTCCCCTCTCTCTCTCTGTTTCTCTCTCCAACAAC
>JABMCL010001514.1:352500-357500 GCA_018857735.1 Alviniconcha marisindica | reverse complement strand
TGGCAGAGCTTCTGACTGGCTCACTGTTAACTCTTCTCCTCCCGCCGCGGTTAGGCTATGGCAGAGCTTCAGACTGGCTCACTGTTAACTCTTCTCCTCCCGCCGCGGTTAGGCTATGGCAGAGCTTCAGACTGGCTCACTGTTAACTCTTCTCCTCCCGCCGCGGTTAGGCTATGACAGAGCTTCGGCCGCTTTGGACGATTCGTTTTTTTTTAAAGTGCGTTACATCAAAACGGTCTGGTTCTGTTGTGTGTTCAGTCAGTCAAGCTAACTCCTAGTCTCCTGCACGTGAGACTCAATCGGCTGCGATCGCGCAGGTTTAATCGATGCACCGATACTTCAAAACAGTCTGATGCCACAGCGTGCTCTCACGATGCCTAGCATCTTTTCATTCGCAACACTGTCAAAGCTTTGATCGAGCTGAGGTCTCCGTTCTTTCACTTTTAAAGTCACACACAAACTCCAAATGCTGACATTTACCATTCAGCAGTTGGACACACCAATCTGTATATAAATAATATTAATAAATACATACATTCGTAACGAGACAGTAAGGCGATAGCACAGAGGTAGACCGCCGGATTCGTGATCAAAAGGCGGTGGGTTCGAATCCCGTCAGACGCGGAGTCGCGGCAGAATGCTCTTCTCCGGTCAACTTTCCCTGCTTTTATTTCGGTATCCGTTCCACCCCTGTGTTACCGCAGTAGCACGTAATACATCCCGGCCATTCTGCCATAAGTGCAGGTGGCAGGCTACAGCTAAACACACACGCACCCTGTACATATTAGAGTAGAATAAAGTGACACAGTAAACTGCTGAATTGTCGTACTGAACGTGCGCCGAGATGGCAGCAATTTCACGTGTGACCTGCCATGTGACAAACAGCGCTGTAGGTAAACCGCTTCGGTGAATATCAACAAACAAAACAACAACAACAACAACAACAACAACAACAACAACAAAACCGCGCTGCCGGGAGAGGAGTGACCCAAATCAGGCATGGTGACCAGATTCTGACGACGAGAAAGCCTAGCTTTCGGATTCTGCAGCAATCAACACACGAAAGACTGAAGTTTAACATTGGTTACACGACCCACAAAGCAGAAGGCTTTTTTTCTTTTACTTAGTGAGTAAATTGTGCAACATGCCACTGTTCTCAAAAGAGCGCGATCACGTAACGTAACACGGCGTTCATCCATTCAAGAAATAATATTCATATCACCCAGATCATAAAACTGTACCGCGATATAGTACGGTACGTGTACCCACTCAGACACAATTAGCAAAGAGTGGCATACGTCCACTCAAGCACAAACGTAGTAGCATAGCAGGTTCCTATAAAACAACCTAACTCTAACGTGGTGATACAGTCCATCACTCATTCAAACACAAGCTGAGACTGACGTATAATATATGCACTCAGACACAAGCAAGGAGTGGCATACGTCCACTCATTCAGAACGTAGTTACATAGCAATCCGCTAGAAAGTAACCTAACACCAGCAGGGTCAGCCGACCAGAGTTCAGGAGCTGTGTGAAAGTCGAGGTGGCCGTCCTGGGCTCCAGGTCCTAAAGAGCCTTACGGTTTATGTGGACGTAAAGCAACACTGAACCGTGCTTAGGCATTGGTCACAGTTTGTCCCTAATATGTCGACCCGACATCCGAGGGCGTGAAGCTCTACATCATCATCATCATCATCATCATCATCATCATCATCACCATCGTCATCATGGTCAGCCAGAGCTCGGGAGCTGTGTGAAAGTCGAGGTGGACGTCCTGAGCTCCCGTCCCTAATAAGCCTACGGTTTCTGTGGACGTAAAGCAACACTTCAACCAACGTGGTCAGATAGTCTAACACTCATTCAAACACCAAAAGAGAGTGCCATATGTCCAGTTAAACACAAGCATAGTATGCCCCTAAAAGGCTCACTTAACACTAGCGTATTGATACTGACACTCACTGAAGCACAAGCAGAGAGTGGCATAGTTATGTTCAGCCAAGCACAATCTTAGCTACACAGTATGCCCCTAAAAGGCCCACGTAACACTAGCGCGGCGATACTGTCTAACACTCACTAAAAGACAAGCAGAGAGTGACATATGCCCAGTCAAACACAAACTTAGCTACACAGTTGATCCCGTGGTGATATTATTATTATTATTATTATTATTATTATAGTCTGAAACTCAGACTCTTACATAGCATGCCCCTATCAGTCTACCTAGCACTAGCGTGGTGATATAGTCTGATATTCACTCGAAGTCAAACAGAAAGTGGCATGATAATTATGTCCAGCCAAACACAAACATAGTGACGCGGTAGGGCCATGACACTAGCGTGGTGATACTGGATGACGCTAGCGTGGTGATACTGGATGACACTAGCGTGGTGATACTGGATGACACTAGCGTGGTGATACTGGATGACACTAGCGTGGTGATACTGGATGACACTAGCGTGGTGATACTGGATGACACTAGCGTGGTGATACTGGATGACACTAGCGTGGTGATACTGGATGACACTCACTCAAACAGAAGCAGAGCGGCACGTATAAATATGTTCACCTGAATACAGAGCGCAGTGACATCTCACGCACCTATCAAGTCAGTCTAACGTTGTCGCCTTGGTATAGTCTCATACCCACTCACCCACTTACCTGCACACCCACTCAAACACTCATCCACTTACCTACACACCCACTCACCCGCTCACCCACTTACCTACACACCCACTCACCCGCTCACCCACTTACCTACACATCCACTCACCCACTTACCTACACACCCACTCACCCACTCACCTACTCACCCGCTCACCCACTTACCTACACACCCACTCAAACACTCACCTACTCAGATACTCAAACACTCACCCATTCATACAATCACCCACTCAAACAATCACCCACTCACCACTCACCCACTTACCCACTCAAATTACCAAACACTCACCCACTCACACAATAACCCACTCACCCACTCAAACAATAACCCACCCACCCACTCAAACACTCACCCACTCACACAATAACCCACCCACCCACTCAAACAATAACCCATAACCCACCCACACACTCAAACACTCACCGACTCAAACGAAAAGCGCAGTAAATCATCACGATGTACATGCCAACAAAAGTACAGTTTGATCATTATTGTCTCCACCAGAAGACTAGTGCAACGTGATACGGCATATCCACTACAACACAAGTTTAGTGTAATACCCCAGTATGACGTACACTAACACACAAGTACGGTGTCGTATTGTATGATATATATATATATACCTAAAGGCCAGCAAATGTAAACACTGTGTGACAGTATGATATTCACCCAGATAAAGACGGTATGACAGAATGGTTTTCATACACCCGCACACACACGGTAATATCCACCCAGATAAATACAGCATGACACAGTCTGGTTTCCATACACCCCACACACGATAGTATCCACCCAGATAAACACAGTATGACACAGACTGGTTTCCATACACCCGCACACACCGTAAGCTTGTATCCCGAGAGCTCCAAACTGAATCTGAAAGGTGCAGCTTGCTACGTACGTTCTCCCATTTTATATATATATATATATATATTTATTTTTACTTCACAGTTTTCAACACCCGCAACACTAAAAAATAAAAATAAAATAAATAAAAATAATTTAAAATAAATAAAGAAGGATTGCCTTGAAGAATGCTATGCACGAATCCACTGGTTTGATGGGCGACACTTTAATGATGACTGTCGAAGGGAGAGAGTGTGAAAGAATTGCGTACGACACCGTTAAACTCAGTCAACCACTCAAGGCCAAACCTGGCACTGCCCCGTGAGCTGGGACACAGCACGTCAACAAGCTGTGGATGGGTCTGCAGCAAACTGGCTGTTTTGTAACACCATTGTCAACCAGCGGGCACACAACGTTTCAAGTTGAAAATGTCTTCGTCGTCGGATGGATCTGCCCATAAGCTTAGTCAGTTTTACCTTTTGCTCTCAGACCATACAAACGCACGAGTATTTTTTTTCTTTTTTTTTCTTTTTTGCACATTCTGTTTCCCTTTTGTGGTGTGGTGGTGCTCAGGAAGTTTTCGTTGTGCTCTCCTTCTCGCTTGGAGACTTCTGGAGTTTCGTCCCCTTGGGCCGTGCAGATTTGTCTCCCCTGTTACCAGGCGACGTGCTGAGGTCCAAGGATTCTCGCGTGACTTTGGGTTTGTGGCCGAGAATGCTCAAAATGGAGTCGACGGTGTTGAAGAGGTCGCTTTCAAACTTCTGCATTCGCCTGTGAAAAAAAGAAAGAAAAAGGAAAAGAAAAAAAGAACTGGTTAAAAATGTTTGGGACTGATGAGAAAATCCGAACGAGGAAGACGGAGAGAAATGACATCAAGAAGAAAGCAGAAAAACAGTAGATAAACAAAGAAGAAGAAGAAGAAAAGAAAGAAGAAGAAGAAAAAAAGAAGAAGAAGAAGGCAGGAGGGGAGGAGGAGGGGGAAAGAAGAGGAAAAAGAAGAAGAAGAAGAGAAGGGAAGGGGGAAGAGAGAAGAAGAGAAGAAGGAGGAGGAGGAAGGAAAAAAGAAGAAGAAAGAGAAGAAGAGAGAAGAAGAAGAGGGGGGAAAGAGGAGAGGAGGGGGAGGAGGAGAGGAGAGAAGAAGAAGAAGAAGAAGAAGAAGAAGAAGAAGAAGAAGAAGAAGAAAAGAAAAAGGAAAGAGAAGAAAAAAAAAATAGGAGGAGCGACGACAACGACGACGACGACGTCGAAGAAGAAGAAGAAGAAGTCGCAGAAAGCTTCTGCACTGACTTCTAATCGATGCTAGAATCAGATACAAACTTCTACTGGCCCTGTCTGCTTTTCTGATTTCGTGAAGATCTACGCGCCCTCCACGCAACTTCGATCTTCTGCAGACAGCCGTATACTGTGCATACTGTCTGCCAACACTAAGTCGTACGACTAACGTTCTTCCTCTACATTGCTCCAGAACTCTGGAACACGCATCAAA
>JABMCL010001514.1:325000-327500 GCA_018857735.1 Alviniconcha marisindica | reverse complement strand
ATTTATTCGTCTCCAGCGCACAAGAGTGTTCCATTTCGTTCTTCACTTTCAGGGAACTTTTTTCATTGGCGGCAGAGCAAAGTGTATGGTGTGAGCAGTCCGGTGGAAAGCTGGGCGGTAAAATAGCCGGAGGGTCCGCCCATCGGGTGCTAATAGGACGCTGAAATCAATACGCTGCAAAATAGCTTCCTGTCAAAAGCTCCTATTTCCGGCTGAGCGCGGAGGGTTAAATTATAGAGGAGGCGTGAAGAGGCCCGCACGGTGTTAGGCTGTTCCTTTCTGGGGCGAGATTGAGGACTCTTTTTTCTGGTTCAGGCTTTTGGTTGTGGGGTGGTGTGTCCGGTCTTTGCGCTTTGCTCATTTTTATCACTTTGGTTTTTCTGTTCGTGATTATTATTTTTTATTTTTTTTTGGGGGGGGGGGGAGTGGTGGTGGTGGTGGGGGGGGTTACTATCTTACTTTTTGTTTTCCCCTCTTCTTTTCGGTTTCTGGTTCGGTCAGCTTCTATTTCCTTTTGAATATTTATTTTTATTTTTTATTGCTTCTTGTTCCTGCTTGATGCTAGTATTTTTTCCACCCACACACCCACATACATCCCCCCCCCCCCCCCCACCCACCCACACATGCACACGCGCAGTATCTCTCTCTCTCTCTCTCTCTCTCTCTCTCTCTCTCTCTCTCTCTCTCTCTCTCTCTCTCTCTCTCCCCCCCCTCCCTCTCTCTCCCCTCCTCTTTCTACCCTTCCGAACCCAACCACACACTGTCTCACCCCTCCAACCCCCACTCCCCCCCCCATCCCCTGGCTCCCGAACACTCCTCCCAACATCATGGCGAAGATGGAAAAGATCTTCTCGGCGTTGGTGTTGGGGGCGACGTTGCCGAAACCGATGCTGGTGAGACTGGTGAAGGTGAAGTAGAGGGCGGTGATGTACTTGGTCTTGATGGACGGCCCGCTTGTCGTGTCGTTGACGATGTAGGGGTGGTCAATCATGTCCGCCAGGCCGTCCAGCCAACTGGAGGAGAACGTGAAGAGAAATGTATACACGTACAGCGCCTTGAAAGGGAAGGTAGAGACAGAGGCAGACTGACAGAGAGACAGAGATAGAGACAGAGACAGATTGACAGAGAGACAGAGAGACAGAGATAGAGACAGAGACAGATTGACAGAGACAGAGACAGAGACAGACTGACATAGAGACAGAGATAGAGACAGAGACAGATCGACAGAGATAGAGACAGAGACAGATTGACAGAGAGACAGAGAGACAGAGATAGAGACAGAGACAGATTGACAGAGATAGAGACAGACTGACAGAGAGAGATAGAGAAAGACAGAGACAAGATGACAGAGAAGAGACAGAGCATAGAGACAGAGAGACAAGATAGACAGAGATAGCAGAGACAGACTGACAGAGAGACGAGACGTGACGAGAGAGACAGCAGATAGAGACAGAGACAGATTGACAGAGAGACAGAGATAGAGACAGAGACAGATTGATGGACAGACGACAGAGACAGAGAGACAAGACATGACAAGAGACAGAGATAGAGACGCAGAGACAGATAGTGACAGAGAGACAGAGACAGACTGACATGAGAGCAGAGATAGAGACAGAGACAGATGACAGAGATAGAGACAGAGACAGACTGACAAGAGAGACAGAGCAGACTAGAGACAGAGAGACAGAGATAGAGACAGAGATTGACAGAGACAGAGACAGACTGACAGAGAGACCGAGATAGAGACCGAGACAGATTGACAGAGAGACAGAGCCACACACACAGACAGACAGACAGACAGACAGACAGACAGAGAGAGAGAGACAGAGAGAGAACTCGAACTGAAAACTTCATGTTCCAAGGAGTGTTGCAACCCTTCACTGCCCAGAGAGAGACAGAGATAGAGACAGAGACAGAGACAGAGAGAGAACTCGAACTGAAAACTTCATGTTCCAAGGAGTGTTGCAACCCTTTCACTGCCCAGAGAGAGACAGAGATAGAGACAGAGACAGATTGACAGAGAGACAGAGCCACACACACACACAGACAGACAGACAGACAGAGACAGAGAGAGAACTCGAACTGAAAACTTCATGTTCCAAGGAGTGTTGCAACCCTTTCACTGTCGCGCTTGCCGCGCCATGACTCCGAAAACGACCGGTAACAGTGCCAAACTTGAAACCGTTAACGGAGAGCTAAGCCATTTATATTTTTGGGGTGAGCTATGTCCAGTGTTTGGACGAATGGACTCTTCTCGTCTCTGTCTTGATCTCTGTCTCTGTCTCTCTCTCTCTCTCTCTGCTCTCTCTCTCCTCTCTCTCTCTCTCTCTCTCTCTCTCTCTGTATGTCTCTCTCTCTCTCTCTCTCTCTCTCTCTCTCTCTCTCTCTCTCTCTCTCTCTCTCTCTCTCTCTCTCTCTCTCTGCTCTGTTCTCTCTCTTCTCTTCTCTCGTCTCTCTCTCTCCTCTCTCTCTCTCTCTCTCTCTTGTCTCTGTCTGTCTC
>JABMCL010001514.1:317500-320000 GCA_018857735.1 Alviniconcha marisindica | reverse complement strand
GTTAAACATTGACAGGTAATCCAGCATAATCCCCCTTTGCAAAGATGGCGACAGTCAGTGAACTTTCCTTGATTTTATTTGATCGCGGGATCAGGTCTTCCCTCGGGCGTCAAACCCTTTCGATCAATAATGGTGATTTAGTTTTTTGTGAGGACGTGAATTCTGTCGCTTGTAGAGCAGAGTTGGGCCAAAAGGTTTGATAGGGGCGGTTTTATCTGAAAAGAGCGTAATCAAATGAAACACATTTTAAACAGATCGGATTTAGAGACCCTTTTTTGTTTTTTTGTCTTCTTGTTCTTTTTTCTTTTCTTCTTCTTCTTCTTCTTTCTTCTTTTCTTTTTTTTCTTCTTCTTTCTTCTTTTTCTTCTTCTTTTCTTCTTTCTTTTCTTCTTTTTTTCTTCTTCTTCTTCTTCTTTTTCTTTTTCTTTTCTTCTTTTTTTCTTTTTCTTTCTTTCTTTTGATTTATTTCGTCTTGTGTTCAGAGTGAAAATGTAGGTAGCTGTGGAATAGCCATTTTTGTACACGCACAAGTTTGGGGGGGACGCAGAGAAGCACTCAAACATACACGCGCGAATTAAAACACACATAACACGTACACACACACACACACACACACACACACACACACACACACACACACACACACACACACACACACACACCCCCCACCACGCAAACCCCCACGCACGGCCCCCGCACCCACGCACGCACGCACGCAGCACCCCCACCCCCACACACACACACAACCCCACACACACACAGCATGAACAAAAACACAAATACTTTCTCCAAACAAAAAACACACACACCACACACACAACACACACCCACACACACACACACACACCCCCACCACACACACACAACACACACACACACCACACCACCCAAAAACCCCCAAACCCCCCCCCTCCCCCCCCCCAACACCAACGCACGCCGCACCAGCACGCACGACCCCCACACACCCCCACCCCACACACACCACACCACACACACACACACACACACACACACACACACACACACACACACACACACACACACACACACACACACACACCCACCACACACCCCCCAAAGGGGAAAGGGGGCCAAACCCAAAGTTTGGACAAAGAGGGGGGGGGGGGGGGGGGAAGGGAGACCCCCTTTGGGGGGGGCTAGGGGGGAACCCAATTTTGGGGGGCCAAGGAAATTTGGGGGGTTTTGGGGGGGACAAGGGGAGGATAGGGAGACCAACGTTTTTGAGGGGAAAAACAAAGGGAGGTATAGGTGAGACCAACGTTTTTAGGGGAAAAACAAGGTAGGTATGGTGAGACCAACGTTTTTGAGAGGAAGACAAGGTAGGTATAGGTGAGACCAAAGTTTTGAGAGGGGGAAAACAAGGTAGGTATAGGTGAGACCAAGTTTGTAGAGGGGAAAAACAAGGGAGGATAGGTGAGACCAAGTTTTCTTTGGGGAGAAAGGGGAAAGACAAGGTAGGTATAGGTGAGACCAACGTTTTTAGAGGGAAGAAAGGGAGGTATAGGTGGGCCAAAGTTTGTGAGAGGAAAGACAAGGGAGGGATAGGTGAGACCCAAAGTTGTGAGGGGGAAAAACAAGGTAGGGTTTGGGGAGACCCAAAGTTTTGAGGGGAAGACAAGGTAGTATAGGTGAGACCAACTTTTGTGAGAGGGGGGACAAGGAGGAAGGTGAGACCAACGTTTGTGAGAGGGAAGACAAGGTAGGTATAGGTGAGACCAACGTTTGTGAGAGGGAAGACAAGGTAGGTATAGGTGAGACCAACGTCTGTGAGAGGGGAAAAACAAGGTAGTATAGGTGAGACCAACGTTTGTGAGGGGGAAAAACAAGGGTATAGGTGAGACCAACGTCTGTGAGAGGGGAAAGACAAGGTAGGTATAGGTGAGACCAACGTCTGTGAGAGGGGAAAGACAAGGTACGTATAGGTGAGACCAACGTTTGTGAGGGGAAAGACAAGGTGTATAGGTGAGACCAACGTCGTGAGAGGGGAAACAAGGGGTATAGGTGAGACCAACCGGAGAGGGGAAAACAAGGTAGTATAGGTGAGACCAAGTCTGTGGAGGGGGAAAAACAAGGTAGTATAGGGAGACCAACGTTTTGAGAGGAAAAACAAGGGAGGGATAGGTGAGACCCAAAGTTGGAGGGAAAGACAAGGTAGGTATAGGGGAGACCAACGCTGGAGAGGGGGAAAAACAAGGTAGTTAGGTGAGACCAACGTTGTGAGAGGGGAAAAACAAGGTAGGTATAGGTGAGACCAACGTTTGTGAGAGGGAAGACAAGGTAGGTATAGGTGAGACCAACGTTTGTGAGAGGGAAGACAAGGTAGGGATAGGTGAGACCAACGTTTGTGGGGGGGAAAACGGTAGTATATGAGACCTACGTTTGTGATAGGGGAAAACAAGGTTGGTATAGGTGAGACCAACGTTTGTGAGAGGGAAGACGGTTAGGTATTACTGAGAGCAGCTGTCTGCGAGAGAGAAAA
>JABMCL010001514.1:287500-297500 GCA_018857735.1 Alviniconcha marisindica | reverse complement strand
GCTGCTTAGAAGTAGCTACTCTTAGGCTGTTCTGAAGTAGCTACTCTTAGGCTGCTTAGAAGTAGCTATTTTAGGCTGCTCTGATGTAGCTATACTTAAACTGTTCTGAAGTAGCTATTTTAGGCTACTCTGAAGTAGCTATTCTTAAACTTGGGCTGCTCTGAAATAGTTGCTCTTAGACTACTCTGAACTGAATTAGTTTGTAATCCAGTGAATGAAAGCGATAGCTGTTAAAACCCCTTCACTGGGACGACGTCGCTGGAAAACGACCCTTAAGCCTTTTTCTTGTTTGCCTAGCGCGTGAAAGGATTTCCGCCCAAAAGCACAGTATCGAAAAAATATATTTTTAAATGCTAGGTCCAGAAAATATACTGTTTGCGGGCGTGTATGTGCAATTTTGAGACCGGAAATTGGCTGGGGCAGCGAATGGGGTTAAAATAATCGAAAGTATTATTATGTTCCATTGTTTCCTTGTTGTTGTTGTTGTTCTACTTCTGTTTTCAGCTAACACAACTGACAGATAACAACGGGCGACTTAGCAGCAGACTGCCTCTTTTTGGTGTGTGTGTTTGTTTGTTTGTTGTGTGTTGTTTTTCGTTTTTCGTTTTAGTTTTAGTTTTGTTGTTGCTGTTGTTTTGTTGTTGTTGTTTTGTTTCCGTTTTCTTTTTTTATCGGTTGTTGTTGTTTTCTTTCTCTTTTTTTGTGTGTGTGTGTGTGTGTGTGTGCGTGCGTGCGTGCGTGCGTGCGTGCGTGCGTGCGTGCGTTCGTGCGTTCGTGCGTGCGTGCGTGCGTGCGTGCGTGCGTGTGTTGTGGTGCGCGGGGTGTGTGTGTGTGTGTGTGTGTGTGTGTGTGTGTGTGTGTGTATGTTGTCGTTGTGTGTTGTCTGTTGTTGTCTCTGTCTCTCGTTGTCTCGTCTGCTCTGTTCTGCTCTGTCTCGTCTCTGTCTCTCTCTGCTCTTCTCTCTTCTCTCTCTCTCTCTCTCTCTCTCTCTCTCTCTCTCTCTCTCTCTCTCTCTCTCTCTCTCTCTCTCTCTCTCATCATTACTCCGGTAGTCAATGTTGTTACTATTGTTTTATGTGTAGCCTATTGGCATGTAGATTAGCAGGGACAGATTGTAAGAATAGGCAACTGCCTAAAATTGTAATCCTTGAGTAATAAAGTTCTGAGTTCTGAGTTCTGAGTTCTCTCTCTCCCTATCTCTCTCTCTCTTCCCCCTTTTGACGTTTGGTTTCAACGGCTTAAATGCGTCAAAACCTCAAATGATTAATTATGTGCACATAACTGTAATTACGAGTCTTTTGTGCTGCTTCCAAAGGCTCACTTGCGTCAAAAGTACATAATTACAATTATGTGGAGACACAGGTACTATCATCTGCACACAATCAGTAATTATAATTACATATAATTGTAATAATGTGCACGTAATTAGAAATTCTGTCTTTTAACGCTAGCGAACCGCCATAGCGGTGGTATACTCGAACTGGGATTCGTACCCCAACCCCCCGGAGTTCCGTGTCTGAAACACTGGGCCACGCCCGCCCCGCAGGCCCCATGCAGACAGTCATATTGTGGCAGTTCGTGACAAGGCAGGCTGAGAACGGGTCCTTCACTCAGGGAATGGCTTCAGTCATTTCCCGTCTCGTTAAAGGGGATCCGAGCCCAAGAGGGAAATTGACCAGATAACAAAGAAATAAAAGGCTAAAAAGAATGCTATCTATTCCCGTCCCTAATAAGCCTGATGGTTTCTGCGGACGTGAAATACCATACTTACTTACTTACTTACTATTTATTATGACAAAACACAAATGCGATTATTGTTGTTGATTTTTGTTTTTTGTTTTTTGTTTTTGTTTTGATAAGCCCCTTTTTTAAGCTACAAAACAGTACTCTTGTTTCAGATTTTTTGACCAGATAACGTTGGAAAATATAGTTTGTTGTTGTTGTTGTTGCTGTTTTATTTTGTTTGTTGGTTGGTTGGTTGGTTGGTTGATTTTTGTTTGTTTTTAGTTTTGTGTCTTTCTAATCTGCCTGCTTCGTTTGGTTGTTCGATCAATAATTCCAGAGTTTGTACTTCTGGAGGAGTGTATAATTATCTACCTTGTCATTTTGGGCATGCTAGATGAGAGATACTGCTGGTGATTCAGGTCCTTGATTTTTGTGCGCATAACATGGCATATTTCGAGCGCTAATTGACTCTCATCGTTTGTTTGTTCTATCGGTACCGAAACACGAGTCGCCCTGATATAACCGCAATGGTGGACTGGGCGTAAAACACCAAGTTACTTACTGAAAAAAGAAAGACAGAACTTTTTGGCTTTAAAATGGAGCTCTTCGGGACGCAGCCGTATTGGTTTGTTTTCACACGAATGAAGAGCGGGAGAAAGTAACTGGTTCGTGACGTATTTCATGCTGTTATCACACATTCTAACCTTATTCGTGACGCCACTGATAAACAGTGCCGAACGCCACTGACGGTCATGACTGAGCGACAGCGAAACGTCAACGTTTTAGCAAACAGGACGAGTAAAAAGGGAGTGAACAACGACTGTGTGCATGCATGCCTTCAGTTCCAACGCTGTTGATGGCGTCTGCGACACTCCTGTGATTCGATCTCCTTTAATCACCGCTCTTTTCGCTTCTTCATCTACTCTGAACACGTGACAGCCGACAGTCGTCAAATCTGATTTCCTGACAAGAGACTCAGAAAGACAGGAGAGAAGGACAGACTGGAGAGAGATGGGAATGGGAGAGGGAGGAGGGTTGAGGGGGGTGAGGTGAGTGTATGGTGGGAATTGGGGGGGGGTAAGGAGGCGAGGGCGGGAGGGGGGAGGGGGGGGGGGGACGCAGATTAGCGATTCGGTTCATATACGTCGTGCCCGGACTTATTGACAAGACGTCATTACGGACTGACGGAGTCAGAATAAGCCGCGTTGTCGATCCTTTGATACCGTGCTGGCGCGCCGAGGTGAACCCCCACCCCCACCCCCCACCCCACCACCCCACCCCCACCCCCATCCCACCCCACCTCCTCACCCACCACCCCCTTCTTGTCTTCTTCTTTTCTTTTCTTTGCCATCCACATTAAGTTGATATTGTTCCACCCACATTAGGTCGATAATTTTCCACCCACATTAGGTCGATATTGTTCCTTGCTGACTTCACTCGACAAGACATGTGAATACAAAAACATGTCAAAGTGCTGACCGAATAAATGAGTTGTTTAAGAAAGAAAAAAAGCGGAAATTCATAGAAGGAGAAATTAGTTATTACTGGTGCTTTGAAGCCAGTCAACCACGTAGGATTATGTCAGGGATAGAAGGAGAAGAAATACAGTACAGAACAAAAAACAGATAAGTAAGTAAGTAACTTGGTGTATTACGTCCAGTCAACCATTACGGTTATACAAATAGATAAACCCAAAACAAAAAAAAAAAAAATAAAAAAATAATAAAGAGAGAGAAGAAAGTCGAAAACAAACAGACGAACAGATAAACAAACACAAATACAAAACAAAACAAAAATACCAAAAAAGGAAAAATAAAATGAGCAAGAGAAGGGCACAGAAAATCGACTGAATGTAATGCAAATAAAAGAACGAAAAACAAACGACGTCTCCGCTCACATGGCTGATTTATGGAGACGTCATCAGTTATTTGCTAATCTTACAAATCGATTACCCGTACCGCTGTTGTGATGGTTTGAATGTTGATCTAAAAGGTGCAACACGCAAGGCAATCAAACAAACCAAGTTGACTCAGATCCAAAAAAGAAAAATACAAAAAGAAAAGGAAAAACAACAACAAAAATGTTGACTCAGATTTCTATTAGCTGTTTTCTTACTACGTCCCATCAGTTATAAGTTGGCCTAAAATATATATATATAATTTTTTTTTTTAAATGACTGCAAGCGTTCTAAAACAAGATCCAAACACATAAAAGGTTCAACAGAACACTTTTTATTAGGACAAAACAGAACATGCGAATTTTCTGGGTATAATCCCCTTTATAATGTCATGATTGGAGTAAAACAGGTTGATAGCGGCCAGTGGAGTAAGCCGGCAGTGTTAATTAATTAATCTGTTGTAGATAATTCTTGATTGCCTTTATTAGGACAGTAACTTTTAGGAGGTGTCCTCAGGAAGTCGCAATTTTATGTGATATGCACAGCTTGATGCCAGTGGGATGTTTCATGTTTTTATCTATGAATGACTTTTTACCAGGATGTTTATTTGCTGTTGTTGTAATGTAGTGCTGTTTTAAGACTGGAATGAATGTGTGATGAGTGAACTTGGCACCAGAAAGCATTCCTCGTGCAATTGTATTGACAATTGGCAATAACGTTGTAATATATTGTATCGTAGGCAATAACGTTGTAATATAGTGTATTCATCAAGCTACAAAAAGCACACTGTACATTAGACAAGAACAAGCGAGAGAGGGAGGGAGGGAAGGAGGGAGGGAGAGAGGGGAGTTTCAAGGTTTCAAGGTTTTATTGAGTGTGTTTGCCCCTGGGGGCTAGAAATGCAAAGTTACATTCTCACATACATTGCTATATATAAACAAGTAGGCGAATAGTAATTAAAAAATTACTATAGCACACTGTACATTAGACAAGAACAAGCGAGAGAGGGAGGGAGGGAAGGAGGGAGGGAGAGAAGGGAGTTTCAAGGTTTCAAGGTATTATTGAGTGTGTTTGCCCCAGGGGGCTAGAAATGCAAAGTTACATTCTCACAGTACATTCCTTATATATAAAGAAGTAGGTGAGTAGTAATTAAAAAATTACTGTAGCACACTGTACATTATGCTGTGATCGGATTTGTGTTGTTTGCGTTGCGTGTAATAATTATTACCAAGGTGTTATTGCGTATAATTACTGTCACACACACACACACACACACACACACACACACACACACACACACACACACACACACACACACACGCACACACACGCACACACGCACGCACGCACGCACGCACGCACGCACGCACGCACGCACCACCCCACGCCCCCCCCCACACACACACACATTATTATTATAAAGAACTGAATCAATTATTAATTTGGAACATCATCATGAATTGAAATGGATTATTTATTTGGATCATTATATTCAATTCAAATGAATCATTTATTTGGATCGTCAATATGAATTGAATTGAATTATTAATCTGGATCATTATAACAGTATTACATTCTGGTATTATCACATAGTTTCCACTTCGGCATCCTAGGCTCCTGCTTTCAAAGCATTGTGGACAAAGACAAGTCCATTCGGCAGTCAATTTTATTCATGCATATTCTGAGAAAATAACTGCCGGCCCAAATTCATTTTGTCCGAGAAGGTCGTTGATGAAAAAAAAGAGCATCCGTCAGTTGTCCACACAAACCGTCACGACCTTGTAACGTCCGAGTTGTGAACTGGTTTCGGCTTGGTTCTGATTCAGAATAATGACCTTTTGTTTATTGTTCTAAAAGGAAACGGAACGGACAGAATAATAATGATTGCTAGCTCGCCTCCTTTAGAATTTAGGAACTGTCTAATTATTATAGTGGGTTTGCATCACTTTCTTCTCCTCCTCCTCCTCCTCTCTCTCTCTCTCTCTCTCTCTCTCTCTCTCTCTCTCTCTCTCTCTCTCTCTCTCTCTCTCTCTCTCTCTCTCTCTTGCTCCCTCCCCCCACTGCCTCTTCTTCTTCTTCTTTCTTCTCGCCCCAATAAAGCCGTCTTGATTGACTGGGTGTAAAATAAAATATAAAAAAAGAAAGAAAGAAGGAAAAAGAAAAAAAGAAAAAAAAAACTGGATGTAAACAAACATTTGCTCCGTCATTGAGGCGGTCTTAAAGAGCTATCCAGTTTTAAAACAAGTTATAAATACGGATACATGTTCACAAACTGACATCTGGTTTTTGCACAAACTAATGATGGCAGACATTTTGCATCGGGCAAACAAACAAACAAACTTCTTGGAGAAAAGCTGTTTTCAGAAAATCATTAGATTCTGCTTTAATTACAACCAGCCTACAACAAGTACCGGTATCCTGAACAGTGTCAAAAAAGAGTTGATCTTCTTCTTCTTCTTCTTCTTCTTCTTCTTCTTCTTCTTCTTCTCTCTCTCTCTCTCTCTCTCTCTCTCTCTCTCTCTCTCTCTCTCTCTCTCTCTCTCTCTCTCTCTCTCTCTCTGCTCTACTCTTTATTAGTCACCAGTCCCACTACACTAACTCCAGGAATAACCTCTACGTGCCAAAGACAAGGCTTGTCTTTTTTAAAACTAGCATATCCTTCGCTGGAACGTCCCTCTGGAACTCCCTGCCCCAAAATATAAAATCATGTATATCTGTTCGTTGTTTCAAACGTAATCTGCACAGATATATGTCTGAGAATAACCTTTCGTCAAATTTGCACGGATTTGTTTGAATCACACGTTTGCCTAAAAAATTAAAAATTGTGTGTACATGTATGCCCATGAAAGAAATTCAATTCTGATGTTTCTGCACATTTGTAGGAACTGTGAAACTGCATTAATCAATGGCTTAGTCGTGCTTATAATATTTGTTTGTGATATTGTCATGTTTATTTGTGTTTGTAGTATAGCAAGGACTGGCTGTTAGATAGGTCCAAAGGGATTAACAGGTTAATTAATATCCTTGGGTATTAAAGTTTTCGAGTTCGATCTCTCTCTCTCTCTCTCTCTCTCTCTCTCTCTCTCTCTCTCTCTCTCTCTCTCTCTCTCTCTCTCTCTCTCTCTCTCTCTCTCTCTCTGGGGACCTCAATTTACAAGACGACTGTAAAAATTGCGAACTTCACTTTTGATAGGGCAACATGTCTTGTGAGCAATTAAGCATTTCCTTTTGGTTTTAAAAATCTTTGTTTGGCACAATACGGAAAGGCAGCTGGTTTCAATTTCTTGTCTGTTTGTTTGCTTGTTGTTCCTGACGTTTTAGTTTTTTGTTTGTTCGCTTTTTGTTGCTCGTTTTTAGTTTGTTTGTCTGTTTGTTTATTTGCTTGTTTGTTTTGTTTTGTTTTGTTTATTGTTATTGGTTTCTTTTTCCTTGTATTTTGGGGTTTGCTTTGAAGTTCGTTTGCTGTAATTTTGTTTCGCCATTTGTTGTTGTTCTTGTTGTTTTGTTGTTGTTGATGTTTGTATGATTGCTTTGTTGTTTGTTTGTTTGTTTGTTTGTTTGTTCAGTTCTGCCTTTTGTTTTTAATCACAAAACAAGAAGAACAACAACAGCTACATTGAACAGAGGCAATTTTAAATTAGACAGCGGGCCTTGTGCGCTAGGGAGCAATAATGATGTGGATCAAACCAGTTCCACTTCTTTGTGGGGGCAAAAGTTTAACGATATCAAGACCATTGATTTTACCAGTTAACAAACGCCGCCCTCGTCTTGGCGTGAGTTTGGTTTTCCACTGGGAAGCTTACAGACCCGTGGCTAAGAGAGTGTCACTGGATGAGTTAGTGCTTGTGCTTGGCCCCAGAATGATGAACGATTGCTGTACTGACGTGTGAACGGAATCCGATATGTCAAGAGTTGTTAAATGAATGGTAACTCTCTCTGTCTGTCGTCGTCTGTCTGTCTGTCTGTCTGTTCTGTCTCTCTTCTCTCTTCCTCTCCCCCTCCTCCCTCCTCCCTTCCTCTCTTCTTCTGTTGTCTGTCTGTCTGTCTGTCTGTCTGTCTGTCTGTCTGTCTGTCTGTCTGTCTTCTGTCCTGTCTCTGTCTCTCTCTCTCTCTCTCTCTCTCTCTCTCTCTCTCTCTCTCTCTCTCTCTCTCTCTCTCTCTCTCTCTCTCTCTCTCTCTCTCTCTCTCTCTTCTCTTCTCTCGTTACTGTGTCTGTCTGTCCTCTGTTCTGTCTCCTCTGCTCTCTGCTCTGTGCTCTGTCTCTGCTCTTCCTTCTGTCTGTCTGTCTTCTGTCTTCTGTCTCTCTTCTCTTCTCTTCTCTCTCTCTCTCTCTCTCTCTCTCTCTCTCTCTCTCTCTCTCTCTCTCTCTCTCTCTCTCTCTCTCTCTCTCTCTCTCTCTCTGTTCTTTATAATACAAGCATTGACTACTTCTGTTTTCTTTTCCGACACTAGTCATAATTATAAACTGATTTAACATGACTTTTTACCAGGTCTGATCACACATGCATACATACAGACAGATATACATACAGACAGACATGCAGACAGACATGCAACATACATACATACATACATACATACATACAGACAGACATACAGACATACATACAGTTTTACTTACATCTCTGTCTTTGTCTCCATTTAGTTTCTTGGCCTCCTCCGCCACGGGACGAGTGGAGTTACGTCCCCTAAACTCCTTGAGGAACTTCAGCATGATGATCTTGCTCTTGGCCTGGAAAACGCCAAGAAAACAAACATCAGGTTCAGTACTGTATGCTGGGAAGGAAAGCTGCACTACAAAGGCATTTGACAAGGAACATGAGCGATCAAAACACACACACACAGGTATAAAAAAACAACCTTTTTTTCTTTTCTTTTTCTTTGTTGCAGTTACATGAGAGAGAGAGAGGGAGACAGACAGACAGACAGACAGACAGACAGACAGACAGACAGACAGACAGACAGACAGACAGACAGACAGACAGACACAGACACAGACAGAGAGAAACAGAGACAGAGACATGGACAGACAGACAGACAGACAGAGAGGGGATGGGATCAGAGAAAGAGAGACAGACGGACAGACAATGACAAAACTACCAGAGACAGAGTGAGAGACAGACAAACAGAGAGAGAGGGAATGACAAAACTACCAAACAGAGGTAGACAGAGCGAGAGAGAGACCGACAGACAGACAGAGACAGACAGAGAGAAAGAGAGACATTGAGGGGGGGAAAAGGGACAAAATCACAGAGAGAAAGAGGTAGGGAGATGAAAGAGACAAGGCAGAGACACACAGACAGTGAGAGACACAGAAACACACAGACAGTGAGAGACACAAAGACACACAGACAGTGAGAGACACAGGGACACACAGACAGTGAGAGACACAGAGACACACAGACAGTGAGAGACACAGAGACAGAGAGACACAAAGACACAGAGACAGTGAGAGACACAGAGACACACAGACAGTGAGAGACACAAAGACACACAGACAGTGAGAGACACACAGAGACACACAGACAGTGAGAGACACAGAGACACACAGACAGTGAGAGACACACAGAGACACACAGACAGTAAGAGACACAGAGGCAAAGTCAAAAAGACAGATAATTTGTAGAAATGCAGGGAAAAACAAAACAAAACCCCGAAACGAACGGGTTTATTGGCGGCGTGGAAAGGAAACTTCTCATTGTGGTATAAACCCAGTTAATGATGTAATTGCTAATTACTGTATTGACAGCTGTCATAGACACACTACGCACAGACCACAGACAGTCCTTTCAGCACATAACGTTATAAAAGGAAGAGAAAGAAAACAAAAACACACACTACACCTTTGAGCAACATGGTTTCAGTTTTCGGGGCGGGGCGGGGGGGGAGACTGGGAGAGAGAGGGAAGCGAGGGGTTGACGAGATTGTGTGGTGTGTGTGTGTGTGTGTGTGTGTGTGTGTGTGTGTGTGTGTGTGTGTGTGTGTGTGTGTGTGTGTGTGTGTGTGTGTGTGTGTGTGTGTGTGTGTGTGTGTGTGTGTGTGTGTGCGTGGTGTATGTGCGTGCGTGTGTGCATGTGTGCGTGAGTGAGTGCGTGCGCGCGCGCGTGCGTGTAGGTGTAGGTGTGGGTGTGCGTGTGCGTGCGTGTGGGTGTGCGTGTGCGTGCGTGTGGATGTGTGTGTGCGTGCGTGTGGATGTGTGTGCACGTGCGTGGATGTAGGGGTGGGGGTGGGGAGGGATAGAGTGAGATGTGTAATGCATTATTAAATGAATTAGGTTGTATGGTGTTGTCATGTTTCATGTACACCGCTTTGAGCCTCACGCGGGTCTAGTCATGGAGGGATTCGGCGAATTATAAATGCATTTATTAGTCAGTCAGT
>JABMCL010001514.1:277500-280000 GCA_018857735.1 Alviniconcha marisindica | reverse complement strand
ACCACCAGCACGCACGCACGCACGCACGCACGCACGCACGCACGCACCCACCACCAAAAAACCCAAACACACCACACACACACCACACACACACACACAACACACACACCACACACATCACACACACCACACACACCACACAACACCACACCACACACACACACACACACACACACACACACACACACGCAACACACACACCACACAACACCACACACACACACACACACCACCACCACACGACAACACACATAAACACAACACCATCACACACAAACAAACAAACACAACAACACTACACACACACAACACACACACACACACACACACACACACACACACACACACACACACACACACACACACACTACACACACACACCACCCCCACCACACCAACCCCACACACAGCACACGCACACACACACACACACACACACATGAGGACAGTTAGGAACGGGGAGCCCAGGACGGCCATCTCCGCGTTCACACAGCTCCTGAGCTCTTGAGTCTGATCAGACGGGAAATTTCCTCTTTGTGATCGAAGTCAAAGATTAGTCTTCCATTGAAGTCAGCGTGATAGCTATTTTAAGCGTGTCAGAAAATATCCCAGAGTTTCTATACAATGTATTTTCAGCAGCATCGTACGAGTATACGACAATTAGTGTGTACGAATGCGTTTGTATATTATATGCCCCTGCATGTGTTTCTGCGAATGTCAGATATACATCAGGTGGAAATATCGCTATTTTAAGTGTGTCAGAAAGTATGCGAGAGTTTCTATACAATGTATTTTCAGTATTGTAGATTATTGTGCTGAATTACTTGTATTTGTGTTGGTTTTATGTAAAACGACACTTCCGCCCACCACTGAAACTGAAAGGACGCTGATCAACAGCTTGAACTTTGAGGACAGCTACCAGTCTCCGTATGCACGAATGCCTGTTCTACAAGTATCATCGTACGAGTGTACGACAATTAGTGTGTACGAACGTGTTTGTATATTATATGCCCCTGCCATGTCAGATATACGTCAGGTGAAAGTAACTATGTGCATGTGCACATATACAAGTGTTTGTTTGTTTGTTTGTTTGTTTGTTTGTTTGTGCTACAGCAGACAACTGTATAATCCATTTTTAAAGAATGATTTTCCTTGGAGTCTGCTGTTTTGGTGTAACTTGCTGACGTAATTATGTTGTTATCTTGATTATCGTAAGATCAGTAATTATGTTGTTATCTTGATTATCGTAAGATCAGTCTAATGTCACTTATTTGAAAAGCCCTTAAATAAAAAGGAAGAAGAGGAATTTAACCTCGGCCACGGCCGTATCAGAAAGCCTTTATCGTTTGACAAGCTGATAATTATTACACTTTTTCTTGCGTGATTTATTAACTGAAAAGTAATAAAATAAAAGCATTAAGAATAATCCGGGGTGAGGGTGGGGGTCATCGCGTGAGCAGAAGGATCAAAACAAACAGAACAATAGTAGCAGCAAAACAAACAGAACAATAGTAGCAGCAAAAAAATAAAAAAAATAGTAGCAGCAAAAAATAAAAAAATAAAAATAGTAGCAGCAAAAAAAAAAAAGAAGAACAATAGTAGCAGCAAAACAAACAGAACAATAGTAGCAGCAAAACAAACAGAACAATAGTAGCAGCAA
Source organism: Alviniconcha marisindica (assembly GCA_018857735.1). Lineage (NCBI taxonomy): Eukaryota > Metazoa > Mollusca > Gastropoda > Provannidae > Alviniconcha > Alviniconcha marisindica. The sequence goes on along the minus strand of JABMCL010001514.1, from coordinate 278,340 downwards.
AACAAACAAAAAACAACAACAAAAAACTTTATATAAAAAAGAATCTCATTATTCATTTCCATCCAAGTCTTTGATTACCTCCCCTTTTCCCGTCCAACTTTTTCCTCGACTCCTCTCCCGCCTTTTTTTGGGACTCAGTCAACGAGAAAAGTTGACTCGGAAATCAAGCGAATAGAAATTGGAAGTCTTCACTTTCCACGAGTCGCTGTGCTGGCGAACTTCAAACGAGATCCGTTTGCTCTCGCTTCCCTCCCTTTTTCTGGGTGATGATTCCTTGTCAAAGGGAGATGATACATCGTCAAAGGGCCGTAATGGGGAGGTTTCTCTTCCAGTTTCGCCAGAAGTCCTTCAGAGGCCGATCACTCGGTTCCAGACGTCGGGATATTTGCTCAGATGCCCGAAATATCCCTGTGTTCTCAGGCAGGGGATGAAAAGAAATGGAAAATATTGGCTGTGCCACTGGATCGCGTCCAGAACTGCATGAAGTCGGTTTCTGAGGCTCGGTCGAGTCACAATTCAGATTGCCGATTTGAAAGGGCATGAAAGGAGTCCGTTCACTCCATCCGTTTAGTCCGTCTGTTTCGCTTCTGGATTGTTTATTATTGTTATAACCCTATGCGGTCCACTGGGCTCAAAGCACACACTTACTAAATTATTATTGTTTTGGCTGCCGTCTTTCTTGTATTTTTTTAAATATTGTTTGTATTTTGTTGTTGTTGTTTTGTTTGTTTGTTTGTTGGTCTGGAGTTGTTGTTGTTGTTGCTGTTTTGTTTTCGGAAACTCCAGTGGGTGTACTGCCCTAAACATGCCAGGTAGACTGGCGGGCAAGGCAACCCTCAC
>JABMCL010001514.1:265000-272500 GCA_018857735.1 Alviniconcha marisindica | reverse complement strand
CTTCATCGGAACAGATACACTGTTTATATTTATCTTCATCGGAACAGATACAGTGTTAATATTTATATTCACCGAGACGCCCATTTTTACAAATAATTTTTAACAGTGTTTATACCACTTTTGTTGACGCGGTTCTTGACACGAAACTAATCAAACGAAGCAGCCCACTCTCACACAGCCAGTGACTTGTGGAGAAACGACACGACCCAAGATGCATGGCTTAGCGAGTAAGGTGATCAAAATCCCTGATGGCACGGGACGACTCCGTCAAAAAAATCTTTCTATTAGGAAACGACGGAAGCGAGAATTACCAGTGAGCTGTCAGAAATTGTAGCGGGATTCACGAAAACCAACAGCTGTTTGGTTCACTTCACTTCAGTTCAATACGATAGCTAAGCGATCGGAAAAGTCCATAAGCGCCCCACCCCGTCGCTCATACGTTCCCCCAACTTTTTTTTCTCTCTAAATTTGTTGTCGTTGTTGCTGTTCGGTAGTAGTAGTAGTAGTAGTAGTAGTAGTATCTTTTATGATGATGATGATCATCATCATCATGATCATCATGATCATCATCATCATCGTCATCATCATTATCATCATCATTTATGTCTGTTCACAGCAAAGTGATATTAGTTCCAATAACATTGCCTGTCAAATGTTCCAATGTTCGTCTGACTGACGATGGCCCCTTCTCGTCCTTTCATGAAAGATCGTCTGCCGCCTCATCATTCCACTCCTCTCTCCTCCATGAGTTGACTGCTGGGATTGGTGGAGCTCAGTGGCTGAGCGCCGGAGGGTCGCGGGTTCGAACCCCGGCAGAAACAGCGGGATATTTTTATTCTTCGGGATCAGTTCAAGTTCAGTGTTGCTTTAGGTCCACAGAGACCATAAGGACTATTAGGGACGTGGAGCCAAGGACGGCCACCTCGACTTCCAGACAACTCCGGAGCTCTGGGTGTATGAGTTCAATGTTGCATTATGTCCACAGAGACCGTACGGATTATCAGGGGCGGGGAGCCCAGGATGACCACCTCGACCTTCACACAGCTCCTGAGCTCTGTTCTTCGATATTGCTTTACGTCCACAGAGACCGTACGGATTATCAGGGACGGGGAGCCCAGGACGGCCACCTCGACCTTCACACAGCTCCTGAGCTCTGTTCTTCGATATTGCTTTACGTCCACAGAGACCGTACGGATTATCAGGGACGGGGAGCCCAGGACGGCCAGACTTCACACAGCTCCTGAGCTCTGTTCTTCGATATTGCTTTACGTCCACAGAGACCGTACGGATTATCAGGGACGGGGAGCCCAGGACGGCCACCTCGACCTTCACACAGCTCCGGAGCTCTGAGACAGCCAGGGTCAGCTTTCTGTGCTGATTTATTTCGGTATCCGTTCCAGCCCCGTGTTTTTGATTGATGATCGCTTATATAGCGCTATTCTCCGCTCTCTTGAACAGACTCACTGCGCTCGCATGTAATTCTACATGAGTGACTAGCTTTTTATAGGCCGTTTTTTTTAAATATCCACCGAAGTGGTGTACTTACAGCGCTGGCATGGCTGGTGCCACATGAAACTGCTGCCGTCTCGGCGCAGTCTGTGTACACCATACAACCATGCTCCGTGTCACTTCATGCAAAGCCACATTCGTAAGGTGTATGCGTGTTTAGCTGTAACCTGCCACCTGCACTTTTGGCAGAATGACCGGGATCTTTTACGTGCTACTGCGGTAACACGGGGGTGTTACAGCAGTGACGGTTAACAGAGCCCGGTCTTTCTGCCAAAAGTGCAGGTGGCAGGTTACAGCTAAACACGAACGCACCACTGACCCAACGAGGTCGGAGTGGATGAGTGAAGTACCCATAGAATCGTTTGTATGTACATGCGGGGAACTCATCGTCCATTTTCCCCTGAAGTAAACGTTATGTGTCTTCGCGCAAAAACAAAAACAAACAAACAAACAAACAAACAAAATGGTACATGCGGGGAATGAATCGTCCATTTTCCCTCCAAAGTGACCTTTATTTGTCTCCGCGCAAAACAAAACAAAATATACATACGGGGAATTATTCGTCCATTTTCCCTCCAAAATGACCTTCTTTATTTGTCTCCGTGCAAAAAAAAATAATATATATATATATATATTCATGTGGGGAATGAATCATCCATTTTCCCGAAAAGTAACCTTCTTTATCTGTCTCCGCGCAACAACAACAACAACAAACAAAATGTGCATGCGTGGAATTAATCATCCATTTTCCCTCAAAAGTAACCTTCTTTATCTGTCTCCGCGCAAAGAAACTAATGTACATGTGGGCAATGAATCGTCCATTTTCCCAAAAGTTACCTTCTTTGTCCGTCTCCGCGCAACAACAACAACAACAGCAAAAAAATTGCATGCAGGGAATTAATCGTTCATTTTCCCTCAAAGTGACATTCTTTATCTCTTACCGCGCAAAACAGCAACAACAAAACAGACGTAATAATAATAATAATGATAATAATAATGTACATTTATCATGCGCTCATCAACGCCCTGAGCGCTCACATGATACATATTAACCTAAATATGATATTCTATACACATGTAGAGCATAGTCCTACCAAAACAATTGACATAAAGTATTATATAAAAGAACAACAACAAAAAACACGCACTACACTACACTACACTACACTACTACACTACACTACACTACACTACACTACACTACACTACACTACACTACACTACACACACACACACACACACACACACACACACACGCACGCACGCACGCACGCGCGCGCGCGCGCGCACACTGATTGTAGCAGAAACTGGGTACTGATATTAGTTAGGATGGAAATACTAGGAGCTTCATCCTTGGAGACTCGAACTGGAAATTTTTCCAAGTCGGTTACCCTGTGGACACCCCTACAGAAGAGGAAGGTTTTCAGTTTGGCTTTAAAAGATGACAGGGTTGAGCAGCGTCTTGTGGGAGTGAATTCCAAATGTGGGGTCCAAAGCAAGAGAAGGTGCGATAGCCGTGAGTCTTGCGTTTGTATTGTTGGATTCCCAGCATGCGGGTGTCAGAAGAAGAGCGTAGTGTACGAGACAGGGAATTAATCGCCCATTCCTCACCCCCCCCCCCCCCCCACCCCACCCCCACAGTAATGGGTCTTTATCCGTCTCCACGTGTACATGCGGGAAATGACTTGTGCAACACTCCCCATAGTAACCTTGTTTATCTGCCTCGTGTGCTCTATGTCTACACTCCATCAGGACAGCTCCGCTCCTCCTCTGACTCAGAGCTCTCGGCATTCCACGCGTTAAGACGGAGCACTTTGGACATCGCTTTTTCCTGTGCTGCTCCGACTATCTGGAACTCCTTGCCTTGTGAAATTAGAGGCATTCAGTTAGCCACTGCAATTAAAACCGCTTTGAAGATCGATTTGTTCAAAAAGGTCGATTACTCTTCGCACGCATGCACGCCTCTCTCTCTCTCTCTCTCTCTCTCTCTCTCTCTCTCCTCTCTCCTCTCTCTTCTCTCTCTCTCTCTCTCTTTTTTATCATACACAACACCCTACAACCTCCACACACACACACACACACACACACACACACACACACACACACACACACACACACACACACACATAACACACACAAAAACACAACACAACACAAACACACACACACACACACACACACACACACACACACACACACACACACACACACACACACACACACACACACACACACACACACACACACACACACACACACACACACACACACACACACACACCGACACACCCTCCTTGATCAACTAGACCTACACAAGCCTCGGAGGAACTCCGACCTGACCAATGAAGAACCAGCACGTCCTGTTTATTGTCAGACTTTATTCTCCGAATTACGATTTCTGACCTCCAGGAGAACTCGTCGGCATGTTGCTAAAAGCCTTCCCATTGGCCGAAAGACACGTATATGCAAATGGGCCCATGTTTCAAGTGGACAGATACCGTGCAGTACATTGATTTGCAGCGAGTGCAGGCAAACACTTCAGAGGACAAGAAAGCCGGCAAATGGATGGGCTTTAACGAGAGATGTGCAAGAACAACAAATGGCCAAAGTGCCTGTTCGTAAAAAGGTAAATAAAGGGGAAATCTAGTTGCGGAGGATGGAGCATTAATGTTTAATAACCAGTCGGCATGCTATGTCTGTCTGAAGAAGAAGAAGAAGAAGAAGAAGAAGAAGAGGAGGAAGAACAAGAAGAACATGAGGAGGAGGAGGAAAAAGAAGAAGAAGAAGAAGACGAAGAGGAGGAGGAAGAACAAGAACAAGAAGAACAAGAAGAACATGAGGAGGAGGAGGAGGAAAAAGAACAAGAAGAACAAGAACAAGAAGAACAAGAAGAAGAAGGAGGAGTAGAAGAAGAAGAAGAAGCAAAGAAAGAAAAGAAAAGAAGCTAAAATAGAAAAGAAAAGAAAAAATAGCTGAAGAAAGAAGAGGAAGAAGAAAAATAAAGAGAAGTTAATCCTGACGATGATGACAACGACGATGAAAATACGGAAGAGGAGAAGAAAAAGAGGGGGAACGATGATAATGATGACGATGACAATGAGGATGAAGAGCGAGAAACTGTTGTTGTTTTTTCAAAACCCAGTAACCCGTATGTGGTTATAAAATAAGAGGAAGAAGACGAAGATGATGATGGTGTTGATGATGCTGATGGTGACGATCGTCATCAAGATCGTGCAAGGCATAAGCTGAGAAAACAGAAAAGACGATGATAATGAAGACAATGATGATGGTGACATGCAGGAATTTCATGCAGAACCCCTAGACCATCATCAAAATCGCCAACAAGATGACGGTGGATGATCAACAGAAGAAGAAGAAGAAGATGATCATCATCAAGATCATTGTAAGGACTAAGCGGAGAAGAAGAAAAGAAGACGATGATGAGGAAGATAATGGTGACATTGAGTTTTTGTTGTTGTTGTCGCTGTTGTTGTTGTTGTGTAATTAATATTTTTATTTAGTACTTCAACTACTTCTTTGTCCCATACAGGAAATCCGGGTCGCCTTACCTGGGTAAGGAACAGCAGCCGCAAGAGCAGCGCCACCCATTCCTTTCAGTGTGTGCAGTATTTTCCTGTGTCCACACAATGGTATGGCTGCCAGTGATTGGGATTTTTAACGTGCACACGGATGTTGATGCACGCGATTGCACACTGGGGCTGTACGGACACCGTAAGAGAGTCTGCACTGGGAGTTGACTCTGGGAGAACAATCCCTTGCCGCACCGGGGACTCGAACCCGCGTCTGTATTGCGCCTGACTTTTCAGTCGGACGCTCTACCCACTGAGCCATTCCCGCACCCAGTGCTAGCTGCCTTATGGATTCTAAAGTTCTGGCAAGCGCAAGAAGGATAAGATGCAAGGGTAAGTAAGTAAGTAAGTAAGTTGGTGTTTTACGCCCAGTCAACCGGTACGGATATATCAGGGCGATATACATCTATATTATATATTAATTTTTTTTTTGTAATGTGTATGTCTTAAAATGGGTCTATATACAGTTTTAAAAACCATAGTTCTTGTTCTTAATCGTATTAAGACTACACGATACCCACAGTTTTATTGTATCCGAATAACTGTTGGAATGAAGGACGTACTGTGGGTATCGTGCAGTCTTAATACGAGAAATCCTAAACTATCTCTCCTGTCTAGTGTATCTAATTGTCAGGCTCGAGTTTTAGTCGGGGTGGCCCGAACATCAGCCAAAACTGTCCTCTGTTCATTTGCCAAAGATAAGTCGATGATAAAAATTTAAGCTTTGACTCTGTTTATTTTAATCACCTCAGATTCAAAATAGGCATGATGATGATGATGATGATGCTGGCTGATGCTGATGCTGATGATGATAATAATTAATAACAACAACAATAGATCAATAGAGCGCCTAACCCGCACATTTTCCTTTAAATGGAACCAAAAAAACAAGTAAGTAAGTAAGTAACTTGGTATTTTATGCCCAGTCAAACATTGCGGCGAAACTAGGGCGAAATCAGGGCGTAACCAAAAACCAAATGCTTGCATGACTTGACGCATATCGATACACAACCGTACGACGTGTGAAAACGGAAGTATCAGTCTACTCTAAGCGTTTTTTTTTTAGTCCGTCTTTATTTGGTGTCCCCTAGAGATGAATCCAAAGAAGGCAGACAGAGAATGGAAGGAGAGAGAGAGAGAGAAAAAAAAAGAAAGAAAGAAAGAAAAAAATTAATGAAAATGAAGGCACGAAAACTAAAACTAAAGAAAAAAAGAACAACAAGATGTGATGTATCCGCACAGAAAATAATGGGCACACAATAAAAATGCCATACTTTTTTATTTTACAAGTTTGATTGAATCTCTTCTTGGATTAAGATTGTCACGAATCCGGCAGATTTCCGATCTGGCCAAGTCATTCAAAGGAACGTCTGCTTGACAAATTGAGACGCACAAGCAAGCAGCATCACAAAAACCATGTTCTTGTCCTGTAGCATGTTTTTCGGTTGTTGTTTTTTGTTGTTTTTTTGGTTGTTGTTTTTTCTTTTGATATTATTTTTTGTTTGTGTCTGGTTCTCCTGATTGATTTATATCGAAGTTGAGAGCGTTTCAGTTTTCTTCTTTCCTTTTACTTCTCTTCGAGTGCTTATAATTATCAAGATTTTGTTGCCACTTTTTGACTGTGTCATGTATAAAACTGAAGTTTTAACTGGTGGCAAATTATGACCCCCCCCCCCCCCCCCCCACTCCCCCAGAAAAAAAAGTGATGCAAGAAAATGCGTTCGAGAAATGTGTAAGTTTGTCTGTCTATTTGTTAAACTGTTTGACTGTTTGATCCTCGGCTCTGAAACTCTGACGTTACTAAAACAAAGCGAACTATGTTTAGAAGAGAGAGAGAGAGAGAGAGAGAGAGAGAGAGAGAGAGAGAGAGAGAGAGAGAGAGAGAGAGAAAACAAAAACAAAAACAAAAATCAAACAAAAACAAGGCGTTGCTGTGTATCATGAGTAAATTATATAGAATTGACTGCAACTGAATTTATGTTGGTTGTTTTTTGTTTCTTTGAAGATTTCTGATGCTCAAGACTTTTGGTGTCTGGAAAGTAGCTCTTCGGTAACTGATAATGTACCTTTGTTTGTTTTGAAACGTTATTTAGGTGTGGACAGGAGAACCCCAAATGATCTTGGTTATGGAGAAGTTGAGAAGGTTTCCTGTTCAAATTAATGTGTGTGTGTGTGTGTGTGTGTGTGTGTGTGTGTGTGTGTGTGTGTGTGTGTGTGTGTGTGTGTGTGTGTGTGTGTGTGTGTGTGTGTGTGAGAGAGAGAGAGACAGACAGACAGACAGACAGACAGACAGACAGACAGACAGAGAGAACAGACACAGAAGAAGAAGAGAGAGAGAGAGAGAGAGAGAGAGAGAGAGAGAGACAGACAGACAGACAGACAGACAGACAGACAGACAGAC
>JABMCL010001514.1:255000-257500 GCA_018857735.1 Alviniconcha marisindica | reverse complement strand
ACAGTACGTGTATCTGAAACAACAGAGGCGATACAGTACGTGTATCTGAAACAACAGAGGCGATACAGTACGTGTATCTGAAACAACATGGGTGATAAAATACTTGTATCTGAAACAATCTGAGCGACAAAGTACGTGTATCTGAAACAATCGGAGTGATAAAGTACGTGTATCTGAAACAATCTGAGCGACAAAGTACGTGCATCTGAAACAACCGGAGCGATAAAGTACGTGTATCTGAAACAACCGGAGCGATAAAGTACGTGTATCTGAAACAACATGGGTAATAAAATACTTGTATCTGAAACAATCGGAGCGATAAAGTACGTGTATCTGAAACAACATGGGTGATACAATACTTGTATCTGAAACAATCGGAGCGACAAAGTACGTGGGACTGAAATAATCGGACCGATAAAGTACGTGTATCTGAAACAATCGGAGCGATAGAGTACGTGTATCTGAAACAATCGGACCGATAAAGTACGTGTATCTAAAACAACCGGAGCGATAAAGTACGTGTATCTGAAACAACATGGGTGATAAAATACTTGTATCTGAAACAATCGGAGCGATAAAGTACGTGTATCTGAAACAATATGGGTGATACAATACTTGTATCTGAAACAATCGGAGCGACAAAGTACGTGGGACTGAAATAATCGGACCGATAAAGTACGTGTATCTGAAACAATCGGAGCGATAGAGTACGTGTATCTGAAACAATCGGACCGATAAAGTACGTGTATCTGAAACAATCGGAGCGATAGAGTACGTGTATCTGAAACAATCGGAGCGATAGAGTACGTGTATCTGAAACAATCGGAGCGATAGAGTACGTGTATCTGAAACAACGGGGCCGACAAAGTACGTGTATCTGAAGCAAAACGAACACTTATTTCACAGCGGTCATTATTCTACACCGAAAAATTCGGATCAATCTTTTGAGAGAGCTAGCACCTTCAAAAACCTGCCTCTGCCTTCGGAATCCAATTTCTGTTTGTCTTCCTCTTCTTTTCCTCCTCCTCTTCCTCCTCTTCTTTAATTTTTAATTTTTTTACTCCTTCTTCATCAATCATGCCCTTGAATTCCCGTTTCTGAGATTATTAACTTTTATGAAAAGGATTTTCAAGTGAGTGCAAGAAGATTGGAAAAGAAATGATTTTTTTTTTTATTGGGGGGGGGGGGGGAGGGGGGGGGGGGGGGGGGGGGGCTTAAAGGGGTGGGGGGGGGGGGTCTTAAAGGCGAAACGAAAGGAAAATGCAAATTAACCTGTACACGTATGGCATAATTATTCACAGACTTTCACGTGCATGATTCAATTGGTTTGTTTGTCGATGTCTATGCAAAATAATCCCATTTTTGCATTTCTGTTTCGAATCGCAGCTCTTCGGACCGGAACAGCTGTGTTCGTTCGCTCTTTACCAATGAAGAGCAGGAAAGGGTTGGCATTAATAATAATAATAATAATAATAATAATAATAATAATGGGAATTTTTAGAGCGCCCATCCACCGCACAAGGTAGAAGCGCAGGGCTTTACAACAACACTAACAACAACAACACTAACAACAACAACAACAACAACAACAACACACACACACACACACACACACACACACACACACACACACACACACACACACACACACACACACACACACACACACACACACACACACACACACACACACACACACGCATGCACGCATGCACGCATGCACGCATGCACGCACGCACGCGCGTCGGACGGGGAGATAGGGACGGCTGTTAATTATTATATTTTAGAAACAGTTATTGAAGAGATGCGTCTTGAGGGCGACTTTAAAAGAGAAGGCATTTGCGTATTTAAAACCTTGTTTTTCGCCCGTCGTGGTTGACTGGGCGTTTAAGAACAATTATCTCTCCGGTCTTGTTTATGACGTCCTGATAACGCGCGTAATGAATGAATGAATGAATGAAAATTTATATATAGCGCATAGAAAAAAACTTCCACACAAAACCTTGCGTGTTCACAGCTCCAGATACACACAGTGCATACATGTAAGCTCTCGCAAGCTAAAACTTCCAAAGGACACTCATACCAAAAAGTACAAACAGCTCCTACCCACCCACCCCTTCCCCAAAATGGAACTATACATAGCAGTTAAATGTTAAAATATATACAGAGTTACAAATAATGATAACAGAAAAAAGAATCACACACACACACACACACACACACACACACACACACACACACACACACACACACACACACACACACACACACACACACACACACACAGGGTAATTATGGCAACATCAACTTCACTTAACACACACACCAGCGCAAGCGCACGTACACAATCGCATTGACTATCATCCCTAGGTAAAGAAATGTGTTTTCAGCAAAAGGTCTGAAAGACTGAATGGAGTGTAATGCGCATGCCTGCCTTCTTTATGACGTCACAGACACAAACTGGCGGGCACAAAATGGCAGCACTCAAGGTCGTGATTTC
>JABMCL010001514.1:242500-245000 GCA_018857735.1 Alviniconcha marisindica | reverse complement strand
GCTCCAGCGTAACTATGCAAAAGATGCGCACACACACACACAGACACACACACACACACACACACACACACACACACACACACACACACACACACACACACACACACACACACACACACACACACACACACACACACACACACACACACACACACACACACACACACACACACACACACACACTGTATAGACTGATAGGGGTGATGGAGAATGTTCTGAGAAGAAAAATGTCTTCAGTTTCTTCTGAAGGAAGAGAGAGTAGCCTGATGTCTTGGGGGAGATTGTTCCAGATGTGGGGGCCAGACTGTGAGAAAGCGCGAAAGCCATGGGTTTTGCGGTTGAAGCGTTGGAGTTTGAGCATGCGTGTGTCAGACGAAGAGCGGAGAGAGCGGGAAGGACTGTAAAGGTGTAGCAGCTCAGAAAGATAAGAGGGAGCGGAACCTGTGATTGCATTGTAACGCATGCAAGCGGGAATGTATTCAAAATACAAAAAGGAGATACAACACAAGTGGTCACCGCCAACATCGACACGCCTGTACAGCCGACAGGCATTGTGCTCATGTATAATTAGGTTTAACTGCTACGAAACCAAAACACAAACAGCGAGGCATTTAAGTTTTGATTTGAATTCCTTTGTCAGCTGGACAAAATGTGTTTCGAGAACGTCTTGAAATCCTTTAAACAACTCAACACACACGTACGTGGGCTATGCAAATGCCTTAGATTCACCGGTTGGGTCGCAAGCTTTCATCAATAAAGCTTCTTCTTTTTCTTAAAATAATGATTATGAGTGACTAGTATGCATGTAAGCAGTAAGTAAGTAAACAAATAAGTAAGTAAGTAAATTGGTGTTTAACGCCCAGTCAACCCGTGCGGTGATATGAGGGTGAATGCAACTCAAGACGCAAATACATTACATTCACTAGCTGTGCCACACACTCTCATCAAAAACCGTTCAAAAATTAATGACCGTGAGTGCATAACTAATATCTACTTAAGCAACTCCACACGTAAATGCATTAGTCACTAGTTGCGTCACAAGCTCTCATCAACAACTGTTGACAAAATAATAACCGTCAGTGACCAATACGCATTTAAGCAACTCAACACACAAATATATTAAATTCACTATAGTTGTCACAAGCTGTCATCAAAATCCATTTAAAAAAAAGTGAGTGACCAGTATACATTAAAGCACATCAACATGTAAATAATATTACATTATTAGATCCACTAGCTGTACGTCTCACACGCTCTCGCCAAAATCCATAACTGATCATCGAGGGACCAGTCTACACTTAAGCATCTCGATCAACGCATACGGATGCAAAAATATTCGATTCACTGTCTCAGATGTTCTCGTCAGAAATCGTGGCCGGTAGTGGTCATGAGGCACCAGTCTACATTTACAGCAACTTAACACATACGTATGCAAATGTATTCGATTCACTGTCTCTGAGGCTCTCGTCCCACACTCTACCTGATCGTGATCGAGTCACCAGTCTATATATTTTAACCCTTCCAATGCCTCTGCACCTCCAGTGCGGTGTTGCTATGGACACTATGCAAATGACACACCATCTTTGAGGGTCATTTTCTCTAAACGGCCACAGTTAATGCTTAGCAAATTCAGAATGAATAGCCACAACATCAGTAATATACTCACGACAGTCTTCATTTAAATATTCAATCAGTCTTCATTTAAATGCCAAAATAAGCAGCACAGGCTTCTTCAAGTGTTGCTTAATGTCCTCGGATGTCGGTTGACATATTAGGGACAAGCTGAGACCAATGCGTGAGCATGGTTCGGTAGTGCTTTCAGTTCACGGAAACCAGAAGGCTCGTTAGGACGGACAGCCCAGGATGGCCACCTCGACTCTCACACAGCTCCTGAACTATGAAGCAACACAGGTTCCAACTTAAAAAATATATATACATCCCGTAATAGGGCCCAAATGCCACTTCAGACTAGTTTCAGGAGAGGGGGGTCACAATTATGACGTCAGTCCTGTGACGTCCGCCCTGTGACGTCCGTTCTAACGGCAGGCGAAAAGTCAAGCAACTGAACACATTTTCCATTTACTGAAAATCAAACAATACAAACGCAAGACTCATGACTTTCGCACCTTCTCTTGCTTTGGACCCCACATTTGGAATTCAGTCCCACAAGACCTTAGACACTGCTCAACCCTGTCATCTTTCAAAGCCAAACTGAAAACCATCCTCTTCTCACAGTATTTTCATCCCAAATAATAGTACCCAGTTTCTGCTACAGTCGTGTGTGTGTATGTGTGTGTGTGTGTGTGTGTGTGTGTGTGTGTGTGTGTGTGTGTGTGTGTGTGTGTGTGGTGTGGTGGTGTGTGTGGTGTGTGTGGTGTGGGGTGTGTGTGGGTGTGTGGTGTGTGGTGTGTGTGTGTGTGTGTGTGCGTGTGGTGTGTGCATGTGTGCGTGCGTGGTGTGTGTGTGTGGTGGTGTGTGTGTGTGTGTGTGTGTGCTGTGT
>JABMCL010001514.1:235000-237500 GCA_018857735.1 Alviniconcha marisindica | reverse complement strand
GGACACTGTCTTGTGACTTTGTCCCTCACAATTATGAAACATTAAAAGTGTCTCCCCTCGCTGCCCACCTTAATGCAGGAGTGATTTTGGTGGTGACAGCGTGCGATAGGTATACAATCTCCCCCCCCCCACACACCTCCTACCCCCTTCCGCCCTTCTCCCGTCCCTAATAAGCCTTATGGTTTCTGGGACGTTAAGCACCCTTTGACAGCCTTAAATTTATTCCTTTTCTTCTTCTTTTTTTTCTTTTTTAATAGGAAACTCTGAAAGTTAACCTTCATTTCTGCGTGCGCCCCCCCCCCTACACACACACACACACACACACACACACACAACACAAACACAACAAACACACACACACACACACACACACACACCCACACACACACACACATCACAAAACAAAACACACAAACACACACACACACACACACACACACACACACACACACACACACACACACACACACACACACACACACACCACACACACACACACAACACAACACACACACCACACACACCCACACACACACACACACACACACACACACACACACAGAACTTCACACAAACAACACACACACACACACAAACAAAAACACACACACAAACAAACACACACCACACCAAACACACAAAAACACACACAAAAAAACACAAAACACACACACAAAACACAAAAAACACACCCCCAAAAAACCAAACAAACCCACACACACACAAACCCAACAAACACACACACAACCACAACACACACAAACCTCCAACACACACCACAAAAACAAACACACAACAAACACACACACACACACACACACACACCCCCACACACACACACACACACACACCCCGTTATCAGTTCCCCCCCTTCCCTCCCCCCTACCCCCCTCCCCCCCCACCCCCACCCCCGACCCCACTTTCGCCCGCCCCCATTCTCCGCCAACCGGTGCAGTCACCCGGCCGTGAAACAATGAGCGGAAGATGTCAATCAATGCTGATGATCGTCAGCCGTAAGCAATGGAACCGTGTGATAGCCACTGAATGAAAACATCGGGTGTCCGTCGGTGCGACCTTCGTCCGGACCCGACTCCAGCATCGATCACCTTCCAGGAGACGGTAGAGGCAGGATGTCACGTGACTTCGTGTAAACGAACCTTAATCTCGCCGGTAAGAAAGCAGACAATGGTCTGTGTAAATAGACCGTAATCGTTCCGGTAAGGCTGGCAACAAAAGCGTCTCGACGCTCCGTTGACGGCGGGTTTATCGGTCTACCGTAACAGTCAGTGCGTTACATTGTGGCAGTGTGAGCAAGTGTGTGGCACTGTGACACTGTGTGTGACTTTGTGACAGGCTGACACAGCGTGTGAGATTATCATTATGACAGCGTGACACAGAATGTGACAGTGTGGCACAGTGTGTGACACTGTGACAGAGCGTGGCATTGTGACTCGGTGTGCAGTAGTGAGGCATAGTGTGAAACCGTGACAATGATAGTGTGTGTCAGTGTGAAACAGTGTGTTACTTTGTGACAGTGACGCATTGTCTACATTGTGACAGTGTAATATAGTACGTAACAGTGTGTTAACAGTCGCTAAGTAAGTAAACATGGTGCTTAACGTTCCCACAGAAAACCATAAGGCTTATTAGGGACGGGGGGGGGGGGGCAAGGGGGGTATGGAGGTGGGGGAAGAGGGAGATTATATACCTATTGCTACACTGCCACCACCAGAATGACTTACGCATTAAGATGGGCAGCGATGAGAGCCATTTTAATGTTTCATAATTGTGGGGACAAAGTCACAAGACAGTGTCCACAGACCACAACTTTTGAAGACAAAGGAGAGCCCAAGCGGATTCGAACCGTGGCCCCTCCGCTTACAAGCCTAACGCCTTACCGCTGGGCCAAACCGGCTGACAATAGTCGTTGTGAGTAAGGACATGGTGCTTTACGTCCACGGAGGCGAGATGGCCTATTAGGGACGGGGACAGAGTGGGAAGGGGCCGACAGAGTGAAGGCTCGACCGCGGAAACCTCCCGAAAAAGACGGAGAGACCGTGGACCGCCGCCAGAACAATGGAAGTGTTAGGGCGGTGTCCCTCGCCATTGCCCAGCGACTTGTGCACTGCGCAATTGCTGTTTCAACTGCTGTGCCTGGCCAGAGTCACAAAGACAATGTCTGTCGCACTGCTGTTGACGAACAACTGACAACTCAAGCAAAGGAAGCCCAAACTTCTTAGCCCAGCTCCACCTCCCTACTCATGATCTCTTCTGGGCTAAGTTGAGGGTCCAGCTCCACCTCCCTCCTCTAAGATCTCTTGATCTTTTGATCTCGCCTGGTACTCTGAATAGTCGTTGTTACTGATCGCTTTTATATAGCGCTATTCTCTGCTCGCGAGCAGACTCACTGCGCTTATGTCCCATGTGATTCTAGATGAGTGACTGTGGCCTTTAACTGCGCGTTTTGAAAATCCACCCAAGTGATGTACTTACTGCGCTG
>JABMCL010001514.1:227500-230000 GCA_018857735.1 Alviniconcha marisindica | reverse complement strand
ATGATAGAGAGAGAGATGGGGAAAGAGAAGGGATGAAAAGAGAAGGAGAAGAAAAGAAAGAAAAAAGAGGTGAGGGAGAGAGATAAAAAGAGAAAGAGAGAGCGAGAGACACAGGCACAGACAGACAGAAACAGAGAGAAAGAGAGAGAGGTAGGCAGAGAGTGAGTGGAAGAACTCGAATTCGAAAACCTCGAGACAGACAGACAGACATAAAAACAAAAGGAGACAGAGACAGACACAGAGGGATCCTGGATTCTGTTTCCAAAAGATGGGACGAATAGTAAGTAATTAAACATGGTCCACAGAAACCACAAGGCTTATTAGGGACGGGCAGAAGGGGCGAAGGGGGTATGGAGGTGGGGGAAGAGGGAGATGATATACCTATCTCTACACTGTCACCACCTGAATGATTTCTGCATTAAGATGGGCATCGATGAGAGCCATGTTAATGTTTCATTAAGTGTGAGGGACAAAGTCACAAGACAGTGTCCACAAACCACAACCTTTCTGAAGAGAAAGGAGAGCCGAAGCGGAATCGAACCGAGGTCCTTCTGCTTACCAGCCTAACGCCTTACCGCTAGGCCAAACCGACTCACACATGGGACACATGGCTAATTGACTTAAAACAGTTATTATTGAAAGAGAGAGGTCATTCTGTTATTTAAAGAGAGAGGTCATTCTGTTCTGTTATTTAAAGAGACAGCTAGGTCATAATATAGTATTTAAAGAGAGAGGTCATTCTGTTATTTAAAGAGAGAGGTCATTCTGTTCTGTCATTTAAAGAGACAGCTAGGTCATAATATAGTATTTAAAGAGAGAGGCCATCCTGTTATTTAAGGAAAAAGCCGAGTCTATTCTTAAAAGAGAGAGGTCATTCTTTTATTTAAAGAGAGAGGCTATTATGTTATTTAAAGAGGGGGGTATTTTGTTATTTAAAGAGGGGGGCTATTATGTTATTTAAGGAGGGAGATAATTCTGTTATTTAAAGAGAGAGGTCATTCTGTAATCAGAACACACACACACACACACACACACACCACACCCTCCCCGACTGCTGGTTAATTGATTTCAACGTTTAAACACGTTTTTCGGCATCAGTTTTCCTACGTGCATAAAAGTGCCTTTCATCACACAGCATAATAATTATTATTCGAGACGTATACAAGCATTCAGTAACGTGCATCTTGATTATTTCGTCAGGGGCATTATTACCAAATAGCATGAACCTCGATATACGTTATAGTCGTAAGAGTAGCTATAACATGAACCCTGATTAAGCTTAACTCTTAACGTAAACTTTAATTTATTCTATATAGAACAGCTCTAGAAAAATGTACTCACCTATACGACGACACGTAAAGAACAATTAAAAACACCAGCGCTTTCGACATATGGTCTTCGTCCGGTGTAAGAAGAGAGATAGAAAATAATAAAAGAAGAAGGAAGTAAAGAAGAATTTAAAAAACGCAATCTCTCTCTCTCTCTCTCTCTCTCTCTCTCTCTCTCTCTCTCTCTCTCTCTCTCTCTCTCTCTCTCTTCTCTCTCTTCATCTTTCTTCTCCACACACACACACACACACACACAAAACACACACACATACACACACACACACACACACACACACACACACACACACACACACACACACACACACACACACACACACACACACACACACACACACACACACACACACAAGCAGTTGAAGTAAAAGAATGTTAAGGGTCTAAACGTAGATTTAAAAAGGACGTCATCCAAATGACGAAAATCAGGATGAGCACGATTTATTTTATTCTGGTTTGTTGCGGTTTGGGTATTTAGACGTGTGGCACAGCGGCTTGATGGAATGAGATGTGAGAAGATATCTAACAGTGGACTGAGTAGATGAATATTTGACGCAACGAGGGAATTTGGTGCACGAATTATCCTGACTCAACTTAAGCCTTTCAGGAAAATTTTAATCCAGTTTTGTCCGAAGCGAAGCCAAACTAAACGAGGACACCCATCATTCTCTACACGTTTGTTGGGTAAATGTTCCTCATCTTTAATTTTGCAGATCTCCCCGCGAAGTCCCCGGAAGAAACCTGCAGTGGGTACGAAAATTGGGAAATTTCGCTCTCTTCTTTCTCATCTCATCGTCATCAACATCGTCAAAGACTAATGAAAAAAAGCTCTTGAGGAGACTGTATTTATTTATTCTCTCCCCCTCTCTGTCTGTCAGTCTGTCTGTCTGTCTGTCTCTGTCTCTGTCTCTGTCTCTCTCTGTCTCTCTCTGTCTCTCTCTCTCTCTCTCTCTCTCTCTCTCTCTCTCTCTCTCTCTCTCTCTCTCTCTCTCTCTGCTCTCGATTGTTTTATAGTGTGCCTGCCCAATCATAATATACCAGAGAGAGAGAGAGAGAAACAGACAGACAAGACAGACAGACAGGTAGACAAACCATCAGAGTTGTCAATTTGTGTTGCTTCCCAACACCAGGAATGGCGAACATGTGCATTTTTTTAT
>JABMCL010001514.1:205000-217500 GCA_018857735.1 Alviniconcha marisindica | reverse complement strand
GTGTTGTTTTTGTTTTTGTGTGTGTGTGGGGGGTGGTGGTTTTGTGTGTTTGGGGGTGGGTGTGTGGGGTTTGGAGTGTGGGTGGTTTTTGGGGGGTGTTTTTGTGTGTGTGTGGTGTGGGGTGGGGGTGGGGTTGTGTGGGGTGTGTGTGTGTGTGTGTGTGGGGCGGGGTTGTGTGTGTGCTGGGTGCGTGCGTGTGTATTTTTTTTGGGGCTTTGTGTGCGTGCGTGCGTATGGGGTGGGTGCGTGCGTCCCTGGTGTGGTGCGGGGCGTTGTGATGTGTGTGGGGTGTGTGTGTGTGTGTGTGTGTGTGGGGGTTTTTTGTTTTGGGTGTGTGCGTGGGTGTGTCCCTTGGTGTGGGTGTGTGTGTTTTGTGTTTTGTGTGGGGGTGTGTGTGGGGGGGTGGTTTTGTTTTTTTGTGTATGTGTTGTGTGTGTATGTGTGTGTCCCGTGTGGTGGGGTGTATGTGTTTTGGGGTTTGTTTTGGGTTTTGGTTTTTTGTGTGTGTGGGGGGGTTTTGGTGTGTGGTGTGTTTGTTGGGGTGGGGGTTTTTTGTGTGTTTGGTGTGTGTTGGGTTGTTTGTGTGTGTTTTGGGGTGTGTGTGTGTTGTGTGTTTGTGTGTGTGGGGGGGGGGGGGGGGGCAGGGGAAAGCAGACAGAAAGAGAAAGAAGAATTTAAAAAAGGGAAAAAAAGAAAAAAGGAAAATAATAAATTTCGTATTGAGTGGGATTGTGAAAAGGGAAATTTCCCCGTTGGTTTATGTCGCCCCCCTCGGGGTTTACGGGGTACGAGGTCAAAATTAAAAAAACTTTCCCTTGCCCCCAGCATTTTTTTTGTTGGTTTTTACCCTTTTTCCCTGTCGGGGAAACGCACACGCGCGCAGGGCACAAAACCAAAAACAACAACCCACAACAAACGAAACGCACCCCGCCCCCCCCACCACACACACCCAACATACACACCCCACACATACACAGCACGCGGGACGCACCCACACACACACACGCACGCCCAAACACACACAAACACAGGGCCACGCACCCCACGCACCACACACCCCACGCACCACGCACAAAATGCCCCACACATCACACGCGCCCACACACACCCCAAAACACACCCCAAAAACAACACCCCCTCACAAACACACACACCACACACCAAAAACACACACACCACACACACACACACACCCACACACACACACACACACACACCCCACAAACCCCAAAACACCCCCACACACACACACACAAAAACACACACACACACACCCCCACACAACACACACCCCACACACAACACACACAAAACACACACACCCACAAAACACCCCACGCAGGGCCACGGGCACGAAACCCCACGAAACGCACGCACGCACGAAAGCCCCAAAACCACACACACACAACACACCACAAAACCCCCCACCCCACGATAAATAATAAATTAGAGAGCATGGTGCATGGGAAAAGGGAACAGGGGGGTGGTGCTTTTGGTGTGTGAAGGGGGGGAGAGGGGGCGGGGGGGGGGGGGGGGGGGGGGGGGGTTTTTTTTGGGGGGGGGGGGGGAGGGAAAAAGACAAAAGGGAAAAGGGCCAAAAAAAACAGGACCCGGGAAAGGAATGTTGCCCCCAAACTCGTGAAGAGCCGAAAGCCCGTCAAAAGGGGACTGCCACTTGCATCAGGACAGCAGGGGCCCCAGTTTGTTTTTTTTTTCCCCAACGCCCCGTTTTTTCCCGATTTTCCCCCAAATTTTCAATGCTTTTTGTTTTTTTTTTGTTTTTTTTTTGGTTCTTTTTTTCCAGAAAACGAAAAAAGGCTGTGCATCGTTGTAAAATAACTGCCCCCCCCCTCGCCCCCCACCCCCGCCCCCCACACCTACCCCAAAACCCCAAACCCCCTCCCTTTTTTTTTTTTTTTTTTTTTTTATGATTTCAGAAACCCCAAAAGCTCCACTCTTTGTCGAATTACAGCACAGTTTTTTTTTTTTAAATTATTTTTAAATTTTTTTTATCATTTTGCTTTTGTTTGTTTCCAAAAACCCACAAAGCTGCGCTGGGGAGCCCCAGAGCTTCCACCGCCTACTGCCTTTTTGTTTTGGTTTTGGGGGGGGGGGGGGGGGGGGAGTTTTTTCCCCCCAAAAAGGGCAAACTTTTTGAAAAACACAGAAAGGGGCCGACCCGGGAGCGAGCTCCACCGCTGACCGCAGTACTTTTTGGGCTTCAGAAGCAGACGGGGAGCAATTTTGGGGGAAAGAATTTCCCAGTATAAACCCCGGTGGACACCGCCGAACGCAGAAAGGAGGGCCCAAATTTGCAGAGAGCCCAAACAGCTTCAGAGAAGCACCTCAAAACTATAGCTGCACAGGTTTCGGGATATCATTTCGAGCTTGGCTCTGCCAAGTTCACATTCGTTTATTTCTTAGTCGTTTTTTAAACCATTCCTGATTGCTATCTTTCTTGACAGACGAAACAATATTGTTCTGTACCCGGAATAGATTTAGTTTTCTTTTTCTGCACTCAGCATCCACACAAAAAAAAACCCCAAAACACAAAACCCACGGCCCCGCACGGCCCCGCAACCCAAAACTACACACGGCCAACACAAGCACACACACCCCACAAACCCCACACACCAAAAACACACACACACACACACACACACCACAGTAACCACACACAATACCACCCCACACAAAATACACACGCAACGCACACCACATACACAGCACACACACACCCATCCCAAACACACCCCACACACACACACACACACACACACACACACACCCCCCACCAAAACCAAACACACCCACACCACAAACCAAACACCACACCACCCCACACACACACCCCACACACACCACACAAACACACACCACAACACACACACACACAAACACCACACACTTCTTTTACTTTTCTTAAAATTCTAGATGTGGCCCCCAATTAGTTGTTATAAAAAGCAATCATGAACGTTCTGATTCCGTTTTTTGGTGGCAGATCTTGTACAAGCCCCACTTTTTCACAGTGTTGTCAGCCTGGGCCTGATATCCCTTGCTTCCCCCCACAACCCCCATTTCCACGGACAGCCCCTGTCTGGTTAGTCCAATTAGTCCTCCGCCATTTCGGGATTTTCCGGAGTTTTTCTTTTTGTTGGGGGGGGAATGTTGTGTTTGTGTGTTTGTGTGTGTTGTTGGTGGGGGTGGTGGGTGGGTTTTTGGGGGTGGTGGGGGTGCGTGCGTGCTGCGGCGGCGTGCGTGCCGGGGGTGTGTGTTTGTGTGTGGGTGTGTGTGTGTGGGTGTGTGTTGTGTGTGGGTTTGTGTTGTGGTTTTTGGGGTTTTTGTGTGTGTTGTGTGTGTGTGTGGTGTTTTTTGTCTGTGTCTGGTTTTTGTTTTTTGTTTTTATTTTTGTGTCTGTTGTATGATTGTTTTGTTGTATGCATGTACTCTGGGTGTTTTTTGGGGTTTTTGTCTGTTAAAAGCGCATCTTTTGTATTATGCTATAACTAACCTCACATCCCCCCGTACAAATTTTAATCAGCCAAACACACTCCTAGTTTGTTACAACCTATTTTTAATTCATTAAAGTTGCACACCCTTTCTCGTCAAAAAGAAGGAGACGCATACATTTCTAATACTGTTTCGTAACAATGAATACACTCGGACATCCGTCTCCCAGACTTCACTGTACAAAGGTGCCGCAACCACTAAGCCACCACCTTCCACTCTGGCCCCCAGACAGAAGCGGAATTCCAAATATTCTACTACTGACCCCGGCTCTCGACCCCAATTTATCCACCAATCAATATGCATGACACAAGCAGCGCCGTGTTCGTTCGACCAATCAATTCCTCCGATAAAATAGACTCGTCATTAATCAACCAATCAATTATATCGACAAGGAATAGAGGCGGGCAATGAGCCAATGACAAAGCGTGAAACGTGTGAAGACAAGCAAGATGACCCTGTTGTCCCCTCGTGTCAGAAAAATCAAGAGGCGGCTGATTTCTGGCGATGCAAAGCAGGCGTGAATGCCTCCTGCTGTCGTACAATGACAGTCTATAGAGCACGCTGTGGTTCCCAGAGACTCGGAATAGCCAGAGGAGAGATCACGAGAGGAGAGAATGTGACGGAGAGAGAGAGGGAGGGAGAGAAAGACAGACGGCAGGTACAAAAGAGAGAGATGAGACGGAAGAGGGAGAGAAAGACAAGCTGAGGCAGAGACAGAGAAGAGAGAGTGAGACGAGAGAGGGATGGAGAGAAAGACATAGACGGAGGCAGAGACAGAGAGAGAGAGTGAGACGGAGATGAGGAGAGAGAAAGACATAGAGGAGGCAGAGACAGAGAAGAGAGAGTGAGACGGAGAGAGGGAGGGAGAGAAAGACATAGACGGAGGCAGAGACAGAGAAGAGAGAGTGAGACGGAGAGAGGGAGGGAGAGAAAGACATAGACGGAGGCAGAGACAGAGAGGAGAGAGTGAGACGGAGATAGGGAGGGAGAGAAAGACATAGACGGAGGCAGAGACAGAGAAGAGAGAGTGAGACGGAGAGAGGAGGGAGAGAAAGACATAGACGGAGGCAGAGACAGAGAAGAGAGAGTGAGACGGAGATAGGAGGGAGAGAAAGACATAGACGGAGGCAGAGACAGAGAAGAGAGAGTGAGACGGAGAAGAGGGAGAGAAAGACATAGACGGAGGCAGAGACAGAGAAGAGAGAGTGAGACGGAGAGAGGGAGAGAAAGAAAGACAAGAGGCAGAGACAGAGAAGAGAGAGTGAGACGGAGAGAGGGATGGGAGAGAAGACATAGACGGAGGCAGAGACAGAGAAGAGAGAGTGAGACGGAGAGAGGAGGGAGAGAAAGACATAGACGGAGGCAGAGACAGAGAAGAGACGAGTGAGACGGAGAGAGGGAGGGAAGAAAGACATAGACGAGGCAGAGACAGAGAGAGAGAGTGAGACGGAGAGAGGGAGGGAGAGAAAGACAGACGGAGGCAGAGACAGAGAAGAGATGAGAGGAGAGAGGGAGAGAGAAAGACATAGACGGAGGCAGAGACAGAGAAGAGGAGTGAGACGGAGAGAGGGAGGGAGAGAAAGACAAGACGGAGGCAGAGACAGAGAAAGAGAGAGTGAGACGGAGAGAGGGAGAGAGAGAAAGACATAGACGGAGGCAGAGACAGAGAAGAGAGAGTGAGACGGAGATAGGAGGGAGAGAAAGAAAGACACAGAGGAGGCAGAGACAGAGAAGAGACGAGTGAGACGGAGATAGGGAGGGAGAGAAAGACATAGACGGAGGCAGAGACAGAAGAAGAGAGAGTGAGACGGAGAGAGGGAGAGAAAAGACATAGAGGGAGGCAGAGACAGAGAAGAGAGAGTGAGACGGAGATAGGGAGGGAGAGAAAGACATAGACGGAGGCAGAGACAGAGAAGAGGAGTGAGACGGAGAGAGGAGGGAGAGAAGACACAGACGGAGCAGAGAACAGAGAAGAGAGAGTGAGACGGAGAGAGGGAGGGAGAGAAAGACAAGACGGAGGCAGAGACAGAGAAGAGAGAGTGAGACGGAGATAGGGAGGGAGAGAAAGACATAGACGGAGGCAGAGACAGAGAAGAGAGGTGAGACGGAGAGAGGAGGGAGAGAAAGACATAGACGGGAGCAGCAGACAGAGAAGAGAGAGTGAGACGGAGAGAGGGAGGGCAGAGAAGACATAGACGAGGCAGAGACAGAGAAGAGCAGAGTGAGACGGAGAGAGGGAGGGAGAGAAGAGGACATAGACGGAGGCAGAGACAGAAAGAGCGAGTGAGACGTGAGAGGGAGGAGAGAAGACAAGAAGGCAGAGACAGAGAGAGAGAGTGAGACGGAGAGAGGGAGGGAGAGAAAGACATAGAAGGGAGAGAGAGAGACAGAGAAGAGAGAGTAGACGAGAGAGGAGAGGAGAGACAGACAGACAAGAGAGGCAGAGACAGAGAAGAGAGAGTAGACGAGAAGAGGAGCAGACACAGAGAGAGAGAGCGGGAGAGACACGACAGACAGAGGAGACAACTAGAAGAGAGACAGAGAAGAGAGAAGAGAAAAAGAGAAGAGAGGGCGATTAAGAACTAGAGACATACAGAGAGACAGACAGACATACAGACAGACAGACAGACAGACAGACAGACAGACAGACAGACAGACAGACAGACAGACAGACAGAGAAGGAGAGACAGAGAGAAGAGAGACAGGCAGAGAGGGCGGATTAAGACACTAGAGACATACAGAGAGCGGGAGAGACATCGACAGACAGAGACAGAGAGAGACAGACAGACAGACAGACAGACTGACAGACAGAGAAAGAGAGACATAGAGAAGAGAGACAGACAGAGAGGGCAGATTAAGATACTAGAGACATACAGAGAGCAGGAGAGACATCGACAGACAAAGGGAGAAACTGAGACAGACAGACAGACAGACAGACAGACAGACAGACAGAGACAGACACACAGAGAAGGAGAGACAGAGAGAAGAGAGACAGACAGAGAGGGAAGATTAAGATACTAGAGACATACAGAGAGCGGGAGAGACATCGACAGACAGAGAGAGAGAGACAGATAGACAGACACACAGAGAAGGAGAGACAGAGAGAAGAGAGACAGACAGAGAGGGCAGATTAAGACACTAGAGACATACAGAGAGCAGGAGAGACATCGACAGAGAGAGGGAGAAACTGAGAGAGAGACAGACAGACAGACAGACAGACAGAGACAGACACACAGAGAAGGAGGGACAGAGAGAAGAGTGACAGACAGAGAGGACGGATTAAGACACTAGAGACAGACATAGAGTGGAGAGAGAGAAGAAGACAGAGAGTTACAGAGAAGGGGAGAGGGCGAGGAGAAAGCCGGGCAGAGATAGAAAGAGGGAAGCATTGACAGAAAGAGAGAGAGCGTGACAGTCTGTGTGTACGTGTGTGTGTGTGTGTGTGTGTGTGTGTGTGTGTATGTGTGTGTTGTGTGTGTGTGTGTGTGTGTGTGTGTGTGTGTGTGAGTGTGTTTTGTGTGTGTGTGTGTGTGTGTGTGTGTGTGTGTGTGTGTTGTGTGTGTGTGTGTGTGTGTGTGTGTGTGTGTGTGTGTGTGTGTGTGTGGTGTGGTGTGTGTGTGTGAGTGGGGTGGTGTGTGTGTGTGTGTGTGTGTGTGTGTGTGTGTGTGTGTGTGTGTGTGTGTGTGTGTGTGTGTGTGTGTGTGTGTGTGTGTGTGTGTGTGTGTGTGTGTGTGTGTGTGTGTGTGTGTGTGCATGCGTGCGTGCGTGCGTGTACGCGCTTTGAATAGTTTCTCTGGGCTCGATTTTGCGCCATATTTTTAAATACGAAACTTCTTCTTCTTCGAGAAGACGGGAAGAGAGAGAAAGAGCGGGAGGTTCGTGTCGTAAATTAATATTGGAAGAGGGAGTTGGGCTGGGATGGGGGAGGGGGAGAGGGGGGGGGTGATGGTGGTAGCAACCGGAGGAATAGTAATGTGTGTTTTTTCCTGACTGTATGAACGACCTTTGCGGTGATCTACATGGACCTAGGCAGAGAAAGGTCATCAAATGTTACTGCAATTATTGGTCAGTCTATTACTCCTTGTGGTCATCTTTTGAAGCACGGCGCGAGCAACGCGCGTGCACACACACACACACACACACACACACACACACAACCACACACACACACACAACACAGACCGCGCGCGCGCGCGCACGCACACACAAACGCACGCATCATGCAGGAACGCACGCTGTCACTCACACAACACACACACACCACACACACACACACCACACAACACACACAACACACACACACACACACACACACAAACACACACACACACACACACACACACACACACACACACCACACACACCCCACACACGCACACACACACACACACACACACACCACACACACACACACACACACACACACACACACACACACACACACACAACACACACACAAACACCAGTTTCACCCACACACACACACACACACACACACACACACACACACACACACACACACACACACACACACACACACACACACACACACACACACACACACACACACACACACACACACACACACACACACACACACACACACACAAACCCCACACCCACACACACCACACACAACACACACACACACACACACACCACACACACACACACCACACACACACACACACACACACACACACACACGTAATTAGTGACATAACCAACACGACATTAAACCAAAGATGGCAGCGAACACTTAGGTTTCAAGGACCAAGAGGTCGACAGAGAACAGCTACATCTACATGAAGGCCAAACACACAAACTCACACGTGGAATTAGTGACTATAACCAACAGGGACTTAGACGGAGGAGATGGCAGCGAAAGTCTTGGAGGTTTGTTTTGAAGGAGTGCGAGAGGTTTCTGTCGAGAGGAAGGAAGGTCTCCTAACCGAACAGAAAATTGGGCAACCAACAGTGGAGTGTGGTGCGAGGAATCTGGGTCTAGAGTCAGATGCAGATCTTTTCTCTCGGTCTCTCTCCTCTCTCTCTCTCTCTCTCTCTGTTGTCTTGTCTCTGTGTCTATCTGTCTGTCTGTCTCTCTCTCTCTCTTGTCTCTCTCTCTCCTTTCATGCCTATATGTGTATAAATGAAGCCTGTAATTTGATATTTACTCATCAGTAGCTTAGCCAGGACTAATTGTTATAGACAGCTGGTTTTTGACTAAACTTAAACTGCAATCCTTGTTAAATAAAGTTTTCGAGTTCGAGTTCTCTCTCTCTCTCTCTCTCTCTCTCTCTCTCTCTCTCTGATTGTGTTCCTCGTCGCTATAAAGCAAGAATCAAAACCTTAATCAGTTTTATTTTATTCTTACTTTATTTTCGTTTCGTTCAATTCAATTTTGTCCCTTTTTTACGGTTATGGATGTCAAACCTTACTACGATCAAACTAGGCCTCAACGAGCCAAAATTCCAACCTTAGACTCCCGCGTATCGAAAGCAATCAGGATTCAGACCAAACCACTCCTGCCACACAGCCTTAACAGATCTGATCGACACCTGGCTATCCGAAATCAACATAAACAAATTGTGTGGGGCCTTGTTCATTGACTTTGCTAAAGCCTTTGACGAAATTCAATCATGACCTACTTCTAAGAAAACTAACCCTCTACGGCCTATCAGCGAGCACCCTTAGTTTGATTTGCTCCTTCCTCAACAGCCGCCTCCAAAAGGTTTCCTTAAAGAAATCAGTCGGATTTTAAGACAGTTTTATTTGGAGTTCCCCAAGGATCTGTCCTAGGACCTCTCCTGTTCTCCATCTATATAAACGACCTACCTTTAATATCCCTTCTGCACAATGTGACATGTTAGCAGATGACACGAAAATTTCACACCTCTGGACAGGATGTACCTGCAATAACATCTTTTCTCCAGTCATGTCTCTCGATGTTGTTGAATGGACAATCTTAATCATATGTCTTTTAACCGTCAAAAACGAAGTACATGATACTAACGACGCGTCAGAAGCGACAACTACTTCACTCACCATCTGCGCACCTTTCCGTTGGTAACCAACAAATAACTGAGGTCAGTGATCACAAAGTATTAGGTGTTACAATAGACAATAATCTGACCTGGGCCCCCACATTCGTGACCTGTGCAAAACTAGGGCCCAAAAAAAAGTCTACCAATCAGCAAAAATTAAGCATTTTCTTAACTTTCATGCCAGAAAAACGTTTTTCCAAGCACACATTCAGTCAGATATAGATTATGCTTCAACTCTTTGGGACTCAGCAAGTGACTCTTTGCAAAAACCCTTATCACACAGGCGAGCAATCAAAATTGTTCTTTAAAACGAACTAGCCTTACCGATAAAGACTACAAAGCGGCTCAAATTCTCCCGCTATCTTCTAGGTTAATGAGTAACAAAGCGCGTTTTGTGCACAAAATTGTATCGGGTAGGGCACCGATTTATCTATCAACAAAATTATTGATTAATCAAAGTTCGAGGAATTCATCAAGGAAGCTAAATTGCCAATACCAAGGATAGATTTATTCAAGTCCAGCCTGGTTTATTCTGGTCCTGCTCTGTGGAACTCATTGCCCAGCGAATTGAGGCTTCCAGTCAGTCCTTCGGTTTAAAAAGCGTCTTACGCTTCATATGTTTCTCTCTTAGTGTTACTGAAATTATATATATATATATATATATATATATATATATATATATATATATATGTGTGTGTGTGTGTGTGTGTGTGTGTGTGTGTGTGTGTGTGTGTGTGTGTGTGTGTGTGTGTGTGTGTGTGTGTGTGTATCCATGTGTTGTGCTGCTACAGGCAGCCCATACATTTTGTGTGTCTGTGCTCTATGTGCATGTAGTTTTCGATGACAAACATGTTCTTAATCTTATGTGCGTGCGCGTGTGTATGTGTTTACCCCAGATAAAGCTCATTTTTATATGTATAAAAAATAAATGTATGCTCATTATCGACTTGTTTCTCAGTTTATTGGTGTCCATTTCAACGTGGTTTGTATGACTGTACATGTACTCAACATACTGTAGCTCATTGTATCCTTAGTTAATAGTAGTTTCCCTCATGGGCGAGGGCTGGATGTAAAAAGACCTCGAGTCTTCTCCACTACCCTCGTAAAATAAAGTTTATTCTCTCTTCTCTCTCCTCTCTCTCTCTCTCTCTCTCTCTCTCTCTCTCTCTCTCTCTCTCTCTCTCTGTGAATATCATTTACAGCGTCTTAACGCTTCTGCTTCCTCATTGTGTTCCTCACTGTGTTCCTCATCGCTATAAAGCAAGAATCAAAACCTTAATCAGTTTTATTTTATTCTTATTTTATTTTCGTTTCGCTCATTTCAATTTTATCCTCTCTTTTTTACGGTTATGGATGTCAAACCTTCGTACGATCAAACTCGGCCGTAACGAGCCAAATGCAACCTTAGACTATTAACCAGGATGATACTCCCAAGAGCTACCGCGAAAAGGCAGTTCCCACTTCGGAGTTAAAGTGGAGCCCACGAATGAGACCATTCCGATGAAATATATCTTTTGGTTTGTACAGCTAACTATATTACGCCGACATTCGGGAAAAAACTTTTTTTTTTTTTTTTTTTAAATTTTCAAAAGTACAAGAGTCTATTTTGGAAAATTTGAAAATTCAACAGCAACGGAAAGTATGGCATGCTTGCAGACTTGATCCCTCCCCCCCCCCCCCCCCCCTTCCCCCCTTCCACCCACTTCCCTTCTCCAAAACAAAATGGAAGAAAAAAGTTGAGCCATTGATTATGTTGCGTCTAAAAAAGAAAAAGATAAAAAAAAGAAAAGAAACCAGGGGAAAGGTTACAACACACACACACACACACACACACACACACACACACACCACACACACAACCCCCGCGGCCCGCGCACCACACGACACCACGCACGCACGCACGCCCCCACGCACGCACCCCCACCCGCACGCACCGCAACCCGTCCCCCCCCCCCCCACACACAACACACACACACACACACACACACACATCACACACACACACACACACACACACACACACACACACACGGAAAAATCGATCCAAACAAAAATCACTACTATCTGTGTCCGAGAACAGACCCCGACTCTTCTTCGGTGCGATTGCTTTGTGCTGCCATAGACGTGTGCGGTCAGATAAGAGTTAATTAAAGGGAAAACGAGGCGAAGTCGCTTTTTTTTTTTTTTTAACTTCGTAAACCCGTACGGGAAATGGCGGTCGCTGTACATGCGTAAGGATACAGCAGCCAAAAGAGCAGCGTTAGCTACCCATTGCTACTAGCGTATGCAGTATTTTTCTGTGTCAAGACAACGGGGAAGTCTGCCAGTGGCGGGGATGGCTCAGTGGTTAGAGCGCCGGACTCGTGATTGAAAGGTCGTGGGTTCGAATCCCTGCAGGAGCGGCGGGAGAATTTTCTTCTCCAGGGTCGACTTTCTGTGCTGACTTTATTCGGTATCCGTTCCACCCCGTGTTACCGCAGTAGCACTAAAGATCCCGGGCATTCTGCCAAAAGTGCAGGTGTCAGGTTACAGCTAAACACGCAACACCCCTTTCGTATGTGGCTTTGCATTGAAAGTGACATGGAGCATGGTTGTATCGTGTACACAGACCTTGCGCCGAGACGGCAGCAGTTTCATGTGGCACCAGCCATGCCAGCGCTGTAAGTACACCACTTCGGTGGATATTCAACAACAACAAAAACGCGTTATAAAAAGCTAGTCACTCATGTAGAATTACATGCGAGCGCAGTGAGTCTACTCAAGAGAGCGGAGAATAGCGCCATATAAGCGATCATCAATCAACCAATCAGTGTTGGGGATTTGTAACGTAACGTACGCGCAAGCGTTGATGCATACGATTGGACGTGCACGGGGACGCGGGCGCGTAGGAATACCGTCAGAGAGTCTGCACTGAAAGTTAACTGTGGGGTAACAATAACAACATAT
>JABMCL010001514.1:177500-187500 GCA_018857735.1 Alviniconcha marisindica | reverse complement strand
CACACACACACACACACACTCAAACACGCACGCACACACACCACACACACACACACAACACACACACACACTCAACCACGCACACCACACACACACACCACACACACACACACACACACACACACACACACGAGCATCCTGTCTATGCAAAACTTAATTTACACGCAACTTAAAACGGCAGCAAACAGACTTGAGACGCATGAAGACAGCAGCACGGAATGGAATACACGGCAGGTCTATAGTGTCGGGAAAAGACACGTGTTGAGATTTGACTTGAATGATCCTAGAGATGGTTTCCGTCTGGCCAACCAATTACGGCAGACTTTGCCGGAAGGGTGCCGGAACGCGAGGGTCGGAGTGAGTCAAGTGGTTCCGAAAGGGGCAGGGTGGCTCAGTAATTGGTGAAGCGTCGGACCCAAAGCCAGGCGCAATACTGACGCGGGTTCGAGTCTTAAGGGAATTTTCTCCTGGAGTCAACTTTCAATGCAGACTCTCTTACGGTGTCCGTACAGCCCCAGTGTGCAATCGCATGCATCAGCATCTGTGTGCACGTTAAAAATCCAAACATTAACAGTCATACTATTGTGTGGACACAGGACAACACTGCACACACTGGTAGGGATGCAAATTCAGACATTTTCCCTTTGTTTTATTTGTTACTACTTCATTAGCCTTTTGCAGGAAATATGGGTCGTTATAGGCATGGGTGTAAAGGCCGCCGCAAGAGCAGCGTACCCATCCCTACCAGTGTGGATATTTTTTTCCCCAATTTCTGTTTGTGTTTTGTGTGTGGGGTCCCCCCCTTTTCTCCTCTCTCCCTCCCTCCTCTCCTCCCTCTCTCTCTCTCTCTTCTCTCTCCCCTCTCTCTCTCCTCTCTCTCTCTCTCTCTCTCTTTCTTTAATTTGTGTGTGTGTGTGTGTGTGTTGTGTGTGTGTGTGTGTGTGTGTGTGTGGGTTGTTGTGTGTGTGTGTGTGTGTGTGTGTGTGTAAGCATCGGGGGCTATTTTAGTAAATGGATATAGACGTGGAGGAAAGATGACATGGTGAAAAAACCCCCCTGATGAAGTGCACGTTAAAAATCCAAACATTAACAGTCATACTATTGTGTGGACACAGGACAATACTGCACACACTGGTAGGGATGGGTAGCGCTGCTCTTGCGGCGGCTGTTGACTTACCCATGTATAACGACCCATATTTCCTGCAAAAGGCTAATGAAGTAGTAACAAATAAAACAAAGGGAAAATGCCTGAATTTGCCATAACGAAAAATTGCTAATTTTAGTAACTGGATATAGACGTGGAGGAAAGATGACAGCGGTGACCCAAAGACCACCCTGATGAAAGATCACTTGATGAGAGACCACCCTGCTGATAGACCACTTGATGAGAGACCACCCTGCTGATAGACCACTTGATGAGAGACCACCCTGATGATAGACCACTTGATGAGAGACCACCTTGGTGATAGACCACCCTGATGAGAGACTACACTGGTGATAGACCACCCTAATGAAAGACCACCCCGGTGACAGGACCACCCTGGTGATAGACCACCCTGATGAGAGACTACTCTGGTGATAGACCACCCTGATGAGAAACCACCCTGGTGAAAGACCACCCTGGTGATAGACCACCCTGATGAGAGACCACCCTGGTGATAAATCACCCTGATGAGAGACCACCCTGGTGAGAGACCACCCTGGTGAAAGACCACCCTGGTGAAAGACCACCCTGAGACATGATAAGACCACCCTGTGAAGCCTGATAAGACCACCCTGGGATGGAGACACCTGATGAAGACCCCCTGTGATAAATCACCTTGATGAGAGACCACCCTGATGAGAGACCACCCTGGTGATAAATCACCTTGATGAGAGACCACCCTGATGAGAGACCACCCTGGTGAAAGACCACCCTGCTGATAGACCACCCTGATGAAAGACCACCCTGATTAAAGACAACCCTTGTGATAGACCACCCTGATGAAAGACCACCCTGGTGAGAGACCACCCTGGTGATAGACCACCCTGGTGATAGACCACCCTGGTGATAGACCACCCTGGTGATAGACCACCCTGATGATAAACCACACTGGTGAGAGACCACCCTGATGAAAAGCCACGCTGATGAAAGGTCAAGCACGTTTGTTTTTTTGTTTTTAGTTTTTAGTTTTTAAGATAACGTTTTCTGCTGCCTTTAGCTTCATATGAAAACCGGCCTGTTACTATACAACGACCACCTCTCTTTTGAGTCCATTATTTGCTGGATACGAACTGTATCTGTCAGCTTCATGAATGCATCTGTCAGCTTCATGAACTGTATCTGTCAGCTTCATGAACTGTATCTGTCAGCTTCATGAACTGTATCCGTCAGCTTCTTGAACTGTATCTGCCGATTTCATGAACAGCATATGTCAGTTTCATTAACTGTACCTGTCAATTTCACGAATTGCATCTGTCAGTTTCACGAACTGTATCAGTTTCATGAACAGTATCTGCCATGAATTGCATTTGTCAGTTTCACAAACTGTATCAGTCAGTTTCATGAACAGTATTTGTCAGTACTGTATATGTCAGTTTCATTAACTGTATCTGTCAGACTCATGAACTGCTACAGACAGACAAATACTGACCTGTCAGTTTCATAAACTGCGGTGGCTGACAAATATATGTCCGTTTCATAAAGTGTTGCAGACAGACACAAATATGTCAGTTTTATGAACTGTATCTGTCAGTTTCAAAAACCGGGGCACACGGGTAAACATCTGTCAGTTTCATGAACTGGAGCAGACAAGCAAACATGTGTCAGTTTCATGAACTGGATCTGTCAGTTTCAAAAACCGGGGCACACGGGTAAACATCTGTCAGTTTCATGAACTGGAGCAGACAAGCAAACATGTGTCAGTTTCATGAACTGTGGCAGACAGGCAAACATGTGTCAGTTTCATGAACTGGGGCAGACAAGCAAACATGAGTCAGTTTCATGAACTGCGGCAAACATGCAAACATGTGTCAGTTTCATGAACTGAGGCAAACAGGTAAACATGTGTCAGTTTCATGAACTGGGGCAGACAGGCAAACATGTGTCAGTTTCATGAACTGGGGCAAACATGCAAACATGTGTCAGTTTCATGAACTGCGGCAAACAGGCAAACATGTGTCAGTTTCATGAACTGGGGCAAACAAGTAAACATCTGTCGGTTTCCTGTATCAGTTTCATGAAGTGCGGCAGAGACCTAAGGACGGCGAACAAAACGGCATCTGCTGGCTGTCGTCAGACCTGAATGTGTTAATATCCTTTCTGTTCTCTTCCCTTTTTTACGGATGCCCGCAAGCGTCAAAACAAAAGCCGAAAATATCTGGCCTCGTATAGGTCATTTCTAGCCCCAAACTCATCCTTCTTATCTCCTTACCCTTCCAAGATGAAAAATCATGTATCGTCGAACTCGCCGCTAACTAAAGCTATTTTCCTGACCGTGGCTTTGCAACTCCGCGCTTTTCTGCCACAAGGATCCACGTCAGCTCAAGTCCTGACCTCAAGAGAACGTGTTTGTTTTTTTCGGCTTGCATTCCGAGGGGCTGGTGCTATTCCGCTGTGTCGATGAAAGTTGTTCCGAGCAGAAGAGAGTTGTGATGACAAGCGAAAAAAGATCAAAGTCGAGAAGCATTCGTCAGGATCGATCCTCGGTGATTCTGGCGACAACTTGATCGCCCGACTGTGACGTTTCTAGAAGGGGAGGAAAAGTGAAGATGAGGAAGAGGAGAGAGAGAGAGAGAGAGAGAGAGAGAGAGAGAGAGAGAGAGAGAGAGGGGGCGGGAAAGGCACAGAAGAGAGAACAGGGGGACAGAGAACAGAGGAGAAGAGAGAGAGAGAGAGAGAGAGAGAGAGAGACACACACACACACACACACACACACACACACACACACACACACACACACACACACACACACACACACACACACACACAAAGACAGGGACACACAGAGACAGAGACAGGGACACACAGAGACAGAGATAGGGAGTGAGAAAGAGAGAGACAGACAGAGACAGACAGACAGACAGGGGGGGCAGAGAGACAGAGATAGGGACACACAGAGAGACAGAGACAGAGACACACAGAGAGACAGAGACAGGGACAGAGAGAGACAGAGACACATACAGAGACAGGGACACACACAGACAGAGACAGGGACACAGAGAGCCACAGAGAGACAGAGACAGACAGGCAGACAGACAGAGGGCGGGGGGGGGGGTGCAGAGGGACAGAGACAGGGACATAGAGAGGGACAGAGATAGAGACACAGAGAGACAGAGACAATGTCACGCAGAGAGACAGAGACAGGGACACAGATAGAGACAGTGATAGGGACACACAGAGACAGGGACACAGATAGAGACAGTGATAGGGACACACAGAGACAGGACACAGATAGAGACAGTGATGGGACACACAGAGACAGGGACACAGATAGAGACAGTGATAGGGACACACAGAGACAGGGACACAGATAGAGACAGTGATAGGGACACACAGAGACAGGGACAGAGAGGGAGAGGTGGTGCGGAAACAGAAACGGAGACACACAGAGACACAGAGACAGGGACACAGAGAGAAACAGTGATGGGGACACACAGAGAGACAGAGACAGGGACATAAAGAGAGAGAGAGAGAGAGAGAGAGAGAGAGAGAGAGAGAGAGAGAGAGAGAGAGAGAGAGAGAGAGAGAGAGAGAGAGAGAGAAGGAGAACGACACACAGACAGCAAGAGACAGGGACACATAGACAGACAGAGAGAGGGACAGAGAGGGAGAGAGACAGACAGACAGACAGAGGGACAGAGAGGGACACAGAGAGAGAGATACAGACAGACAGACAGACAGACAGAGACAGAGACAGAGACAGACAGACAGGTAGGCAGGCAGGCAGGCAGACAGACACGGAGAGACAGACAGACATACCGAGACAAGGAGAGGGACAGACAGAAAGACAGAGACAGAGAGACAAAGAGATGGCTGGAAAGAGAGAGGGAGAGACAGACGGGGTTGGAACAAGCAGAAGTGGGAGTGAAGAGGAAGAAGGAGGAAGAGAGAAAGAGAAAGAATGATACTAAACACAGACACTTTTTTTAAACCGAGACGAGGCGGAGGGGGGAGGGCGGAGGGGGGGGGTAGGGCAGGGGGAGGGGGGAGAAAATGACTGAAGAGGAGACAGGTGAAATAACGAAATGAAGGAGGTGGGGGGAGGGGGGGGGGGTTAAACAAGAAGATGACAGAAATGAAAGGGAAATAGACAGGCAAAAACCAAAGAGGAGAGATAGAGAGAGAGAGAGAGAGAGAGAGAGAGAGAGAGAGAGAGAGAGAGAGAGAGAGAGAGAGAGAGAGAGAGAGAGAGAGAGAGAGAGAGAGAGAAGATAATACTTTATTACACAAGGATAAAGATTTAAGCACGATTCGGCTTTTTTGCAAATCTGTCCCTGATGACAAACACAGCAACATCAGAGAGAGAGACGGACAGAGACAGAGAGAGACAGAGACAGACAGACAGATACAGAGAAAGAAACAGAGACAGATAGAGGGAGCGAGAAAGCAAACAGAGACAGAGACAGAGAGAGACAGAGTTAGAGCAAAGAGAGAGGTAAAGAGACAGAGAGACAGAGACAGACAGATACAGAGAAAGAAACAGAGACAGAGACAGAGAGAGACAGAGTTAGAGCAAAGAAAGAGATAAAGAGACACAGAGACAGAGCAAAGAGAGAGACAGAGACAGAGAGAGACAGAGTTAGAGCAAAGAGAGATAAAGAGACACAGAGACAGAGCAAAGAGAGAGACAGAGACAAAGAGAGACAGAGTTAGAGCAAAGAGAGATAAAGAGACACAGAGATAGAGCAAAGAGAGAGACAGAGAGAGACAGAGTTAGAGCAAAGAGAGATAAAGAGACACAGAGACAGAGCAAAGAGAGAGACAGAGAGAGACAGAGTTAGAGCAAAGAGAGATAAAGAGACACAGAGACAGAGCAAAGAGAGAGAGACAGAGACAGAGAGAGACAGAGTTAGAGCAAAGAGAGATAAAGAGACACAGAGACAGAGCAAAGAGAGAGACAGAGACAGACAGAGAGACAGAGTTAGAGCAAAGAGAGATAAAGAGACATAGAGACAGAGCAAAGAGAGAGACAGAGACAGAGAGAGACAGAGTTAGAGCAAAGAGAGAGATAAAGAAACACAGAGACAGAGACAGAGAGAGAGACAGAGACAGAGAGAGAGACAGAGAGGGGACGGAAGGAGTCATTGATGCTCTGTTTGAACGGAGGCCGCGGCATACATACGTGGGGTATACAGAAAACCTTTCAACATGAATACACGCTGATTCAGCTCTACAGAATATCCTGCTACCGCTGCACGCACATACGTGGAGAGAGAGAGGTGGGGGGGGGGGGGGAGGGTTAGGGGGGATGCAGGAGTAAAATAATGGGTCATGTGACAAAATGGCAGGAGCAAAAAAAGAAAGGGAAGACGGAAGCAGCGAGAGAGACTTTCTGGGGCATTTCCAAGTCTGAGCTACCCTCCTCCTACCACCTACCCTACCAAACCACCCGTCCCCTGCCCCAAATAGGAGAGACAGACAGACAGACACACAGACAGACACACAGACAGACACAGAGAGACAGAGAGAGAGAGAGAGAGAGAGAGAGAGAGAGAGAGAGAGAGAAAGAGGAGAGACAGAGAGAGAGAGAGAGAGAGAGAGAGAGAGAGACAAAGAGAGAGAGAGAGAGACAAAGAGAGAGACAGAGACAGGAAGACAGAGAAAGAGAGAGAGAGAGAGAGAGAGACACACACACACACACACACACACACACACAACACACACACACACACACACACACAGAGGAGACAGAGGGAACAGAGATAGAACTCACAGTTTCATTACACAAGGATTGAGATTTTAGGCAGCTGTCTCTTCTCACAATTTCACAGAGAGCGAGGCAGACCGACCGACACGGAGAGTCAGAAACAGAAGCTAGATCTATAAAACAAATTCTGTCAGGAGCATAGAGAAGAAAAGGTTGCGGATCGAGAGACGATGGAGAGAAACTCGGCGTTGTCATGCTCGATACGAAGACGACGTGCACGACGCACCACTGACAGCGGCGACGACCACGTCGACCTTGTCAGGGTGGTGGGTCAATCACCAGGAAGCTGTGGGACCCTGACTAGTCGATTACTCGATTCTTGTGGAGTTGGAGCCTTGCGGGTCACAGCGCACTGGTGTAGCAAAGGAAGCAAGCATGCACACTTGAGAAACGATGCGAGAGAGACAGACAGACAGACAGACAGAGACAGAGAGACAGAGACAGACAGACAGACAGAGACAGAGAAAGACAGAGAGAGACAGAGAGACAGAGGAAGAGACAGAGAGAGAAAGAGAGACAGAGGCAGAGACAGAGAGAGAAAGTGAAGCGAGCGAGCGAGCTTAGAGAGAGAAACAGACAGACAGACAGAGACAGACAGACACAGAGACAGAGAGACACACAGAGAGAGAAAGAGAGAGAGACAGAGACAGACAGAGAGAGAGAGACAGAGAAAGACAGAGACAGAAAGAAACGGAGAGACAAAGGCAGAGACAGAGAAAGAGAGACAGAGACAGAGAGAGAGAGACAGAGTGACAGAGGAAGAGACAGAGAGAGAAAGAGAGACAGAGGCAGAGACAGAGAGAGAAAGTGAAGCGAGCGAGCGAGCGAGAGACAGACAGACAGACAGACAGACACAGAGACAGAGACAGAGGCAGAGAGAGAAAGCGAAGCGAGAGAGAGAGAGACAGAGACAGAGACAGAGACAGATAGACAGACAGACAGATAGACAGAGACAGAGAGACAGAGAGAGACAGACAGACAGAGAGAGTATTCGAACTCAAAAACTTGAATACCCAAATAGTAGCGTTAGGACCTATCTAACAGCCAGTACTTGCTATACTACAAAAAAGAGATGGAGAGGGAAAGAGAGAGACAGAGACAGGCAGAGAGAGGCAGAGACAGGCAGAGACAGGCAGAGACACACACAGAGAAAAAGACTTGCAAACTTGACAGGCGCTCACAGTAATCAATATTTGAGTGACAGAAGCAAACTCCAAGCACAGATTTTGCCTCCTTCCTCCAACCAATGCCGTATTTGGTTACGCCATAGCTCTCCTAAAACTGTCAGCCGTTGGTGCTCAAACAGCAGTAAGTTTGTATCAGACAGTTCAAATTATGTCCGGTTTCATTTAGTAACTGCCCACATCGCTTACGCCATCACAAATAAAACCAAAATCGCTTGAATCCAGACGGAACGCTTTTCTTCTCTCTCTCCCCCTCGATGGACCGCCTCGTGTACGTGCGTGCTTGGACGCTATGTTGCTTCTACAGTCATATTAGTACCCATACTCCGAGCATCGCTTTCCGGCACCTTCCTCCAAACTCTGCCAGATTTAGTTACGCCACTGAAGGGGCACTCTTTATCTCCGCGCAGCTGTCAGCGCCCTCCGAAAGGTTCCGGTATAATATATATTACCTATATATATAATTATATATATTATATATATATATATATATATTATTAGCTGCATTCAGCGGACGCACGTAAACACGAGACGCATCCACCCGGTAAAAAAGAGAATTCCGTCTCGATTCAAACGATTCTGGTTTTATTGTGCTGCGGCTTTGTTGGCGGCTATAAATGACACGCCTCGTTTTATTTCAGTTGTTTGTAACAAACTACTTTAGCTGACAGTTTTCTGGACCCTGTGGCGTAACTAAATACGGCAGTGGTTGAAGGAGGGATGTCGTAAACCAGTGCTTGGAGTTTGGTGCCGAAAAGCGAGAGGCTTGGGGTGTGGGCTGCAAATTAGCCTAAATGTAAAGAGGGTTTATTGCGGCGCGTTTTGTCACCAGGGTGTGAGTAAACGTGTCATATTTGATGTATAGCCTGCGCGTTTTGTCAACCCGGCGCGTTTTGTCACCAGGGTGTGTGAAAACGTGTCAGATTTGCTGCATAGCCTGCGCGTTTTGTCACCCCGGCGCGTTTTGTCACCAGGGTGTGTGAAAACGTGTCAAATTTGATGCATAGCCTGCGCGTTTTGTCACCCCGGCGCGTTTTGTCACCAGGGTGTGTGAAAACGTGTCAAATTTGATGTACTGCTTGCACTTTTTTTCCACCGTGGTAAAAGATTCTCTCACTGCACGTTTTGTCACACCTTCGCCAGTAGCACTGTAATCTGTCCTTTTCCTGTACCATCGATGTGTGTCTGTGTGTCAGTCTGCCTGCCTGTGCGTACGGCGCGTGTGTGTATGTGTGTGCGTTTCTGTGTGTGTGTGTGTGTGTGTGTGTGTGTGTGTGTGTGTGTGTGTGTGTGTGTGTGTGTGTGTGTGTGTGTGTGTGTGTGTGTGTGTGTGTGTGTGTGTGTGTGTGTGTGTGTGTGTGTGTGTGATTCTATTATAACCGCGTCAATCAGTTTTAAACTTTGTTTGTTTGCCTTTTTGCTTTGCTTTGAGCAGACTACAATGCTACTGTCTATAGCTGCATGGTTTGCCACCTTAGTGATAATTATGAACATGTCACCTTGGTGATACGAACACGTCACCTTGGTGATCTGAACAAGTCACCTTAGTGAAAAAACGTACCGTGACGACAAAACGTGCCACATCAGGGTTGAATGTTAGAGAGGAACCAAACCAATATATGACAGATACATAGATAGAATCTTTGTTAAATAACTGACCCAGTTT
Source organism: Alviniconcha marisindica (assembly GCA_018857735.1). Taxonomy (NCBI): domain Eukaryota; kingdom Metazoa; phylum Mollusca; class Gastropoda; family Provannidae; genus Alviniconcha; species Alviniconcha marisindica. The sequence goes on along the minus strand of JABMCL010001514.1, from coordinate 177,742 downwards.
TACACAGAGTGGGTCCCAGAGCGCCTGCGCAGAATCAACAAACAAGGGAGATAATCAGCGCTCGAAAAACGTCACACAAACAATATTGTATTTTATTTATTTTGCATGAAAGTGACATGGTGCATGGTTGTATGGTGTACACAGAACTTGCGCCGAGATGGCAGCAGTTTCATGTGTCACCAGCCATGCCAGCGCTGTAAGTACATCACTTCGGTGGATATTCAAAAACGCGCTACAAAAAA
>JABMCL010001514.1:160000-162500 GCA_018857735.1 Alviniconcha marisindica | reverse complement strand
GTGACTGGGTCCTGAACATGCTGATACTATGACTAGGTCCTAAACATACTATTACTGTGACTGAGTCCTGAACATACTATTACTGTGATTGGGTCCTGAACATACTGTGACTGGATCCTGAACATACTGTGACTGGGTCTGAACATACTGATACTATGACTAGGTCCTGAACATACTGTGACTGGGTCCTGAACATACTGATACTATGACTAGGTCCTGAACATACTGTGACTGGGTCCTGAACATACTGATACTATGACTAGGTCCTGAACATACTGGGTCCTGAACATACTGATACTATGACTAGGTCCTGAACATACTGGGTCCTGAACATACTGATACTATGACTAGGTCCTAAACATACTATTACTGTGACTGGGTCCTGAACATACTATTACTGTGATTGGGTCCTGAACATACTGTGACTGGATCCTGAACATACTGTGACTGGGTCCTGAACATACTGATACTATGACTAGGTCCTGAACATACTGTGACTGGGTCCTAAACATACTGATACTATGACTAGGTCCTGAACATACTGGGTCCTGAACATACTGATACTATGACTAGGTCCTGAACATACTGGGTCCTGAACATACTGATACTATGACTAGGTCCTGAACATACTGGGTCCTGAACATATTGATACTATGACAAGGTCCTGAGCATACTGGGTCCTGAACATACTGATACTATGACTAGGTCCTGAACATAATATTACTGTGGCTGGGTCCTAAACATACTATTACTGTGACTGGGTCCTGAACATACTGTGACTGGGTCCTGAACATTCTGATACTATGAATAGGTCCTGAACGGTAGATTTTGTTGTTGACGTGTTGCATTTTCTTTCGCTCTGATATGGCCTTCGTGGTTCACTAGCTGTAAACATCAATGTTTTGTCGTCGCACAAGTAGTAACAGTGGTGATGATGATGGCGACAACGGCGGCTGACATGATGATGATGATGATGATGATGATGATGATGATGATGATGATGATGATGATGATACGACGACGATGACGACCACGACGAGGACGACGACGATGACGACGACGATGGGGCAACAACGGCGGATGACATGATGACGATGATGGTGATGACGACGACAACAAGGGCGGCGGCAGACACGATGATCCTCCTCCTCAGCGTTGCCGTCATCCATAGTATCATCATCGTCGCTGCCATACTATCATCGTCACCATCATCGTCAGCACCATCACCATCGTCACCACATCGTGGTCACCATCATCATCGTCACCATCATCATCGTCACTGTCATACTATCATCGTCACCATCATCGTCAGCACCATCACCATCGTCACCATCATCGTCGTCACCATCATCATCGTCGTCACCATCATCATCGTCGTCACCATCATCATCGTCATCATCGTCGTCGTCACCATCATCATCGTCGTCACCATCATCATCGTCACCATCATTATGACGACGCGTGTCATGCTAACGGTAACTACGACACGCTGGCCACTTTAATCACATCCCTTGAAGCGTGAGTGAGTGCATATATGGACCCTGAGCGTAAATATTTGCTGTTCAATTAACTGGCAACGGATCCCCTCTTTAAAGGGTCCTTAGCCTGCAAAGGACACAAAAGGACTGGCCTGTTTCTGCTGCGCCGCGCAGAACATGCCTAACGTTCATCGAACCGTGAAATTGAATGACTTGGGGCCTGGAGGTAATGAGTAGCCTATGTCATTTTCTGCTGACTAAAAGCGTCGCCTTGGTTTCTAGTAAACTGTTTTGATTGGTCAATATCTCCGCATTTTGTTGTTGTCTGTTTTTTAGTCGCAGCCAACAGGAGCTTCAAACAGATACGGCAGCTGAGTGGCTGTTTAATTAAAGAGCCAGTCACCAACGTCTCTTTCTTTTTTCAGGATTAATTGTCCCGGAATCTGTGGCGTCGAACCAGCATTCTCTGCGGTGAGAGGAGAAGCGGTAGGACTATGATAAAACATTTTGTGAGTGTGTGTGTGTGCGTGAGTGTGTGCGTGCGTGCGTGCGTTCGTGCGTGCGTGCGTGCGTGCGTGCGTGTGTGCGTGCGTGTGTAGTGTGTACGTGCGTGCGTGCGTGTGTGCGTGCGTGCGTGCGTGCGTGCGTATGTAGTGTGGGTGCTTTTGTTGTGTGTGTGTGTGTGTGTGTGTGTGTGTGGTGTGTGTGTGTGCGTGCGTGCGTGCGTGCGTGCGTGGCGTGCGTGTGTGTGTGTGCGTGTGCGTGCGTGTGTGTGTGTGTGCGTGCGTGCGTGCGTGCGTGCGTGCGTGTGTGTGTGTGTGTGTGTGTGTGTGTGTGTGTGTGTGTGTGTGTGTGACTCTCTCTGTGTGTGTGTGTGTGTGGTGTGGTGGTGTGTGTGTGTGTGTGTGTGTGTGTGTGTTGTGTGTGTGTGTGTGTGTACGTCGTGTGTGTGTTGTGTGTGTGTATGTTGTGTGTGTGTGACTGTGTGTGTGTGTGTGTGTGGTGTGTGTGTGTGTGTGTGG
>JABMCL010001514.1:147500-150000 GCA_018857735.1 Alviniconcha marisindica | reverse complement strand
ACCAATCCACAATTTCGCTGTTAACTCCAAAACTCCATCAAATAAACACCAGTCCACAATATCATCATTAACTCTAACATCCTCTCCCAATAAACACCAATCCACAATGTCACCGCTAAAATCTAACAACCCACCAAATAAACACAATCACAATGTGGCTGTTAACTCCAAACCCCATCAAATAAAAACCAATCCACAACGTGGCTCCGTTAACTCCAAAACCCCATCAAATAAAAACCAATCCACAACGTGGCTCCGTTAACTCCAACACCGCCCTCAAATAAACAGGAAGCGGCGGTGTCATCCTTAACTCTAACATCTCCATCAAATAAACACCAATCCACAATGTGGCTGTTAACTCCAACACCGCCCTCAAATAAACACCAATCCACAATGTGGCCGTTAACTCCAAAACCCCATCAAATAAAAACCAATCCACAACGTGGCTCCGTTAACTCCAACACCGCCCTCAAATAAACAGGAAGCTGCGGTGTCATCCTTAACTCTAACATCTCCATCAAATAAACACCAATCAACAATTTCGCTGTTAACTCCAAAACTCCATCAAATAAACACCAGTCCACAATATCATCATTAACTCTAACATCCTCTCCCAATAAACACCAATCCACAATGTCACCGCTAAAATCTAACAACCCACTCAAATAAACACCAATCCACAACGTGGCCGTTAACCCCAAAACCCCATCAAATAAAAACCAATCCACAACGTGGCTCCGTTAACTCCAACACCGCCCTCAAATAAACAGGAAGCGGCGGTGTCATCCTTAACTCCGACAGCGTGCACCAGCCGGTGTTGGCTGCGACACACGAGGGAGGCCCCAGTCCCTGAGTGTATCCCGGCTTCCAAGGGAGTAGCGAGGAGATGGTAAAGGATGAGCCTGAGAGTGATTTAAGGCGTTCGCTCGTCACCAGGATATTAGCAGAGGCGAAGAAATGGCACGACCATTATTGCTACTGTCACAATAAATGGGGGGCTGGGGCCGTATGGCGGCGCCACCGGGGAAAGGCAAAGGGAGGGAACTGACTTGGGGATGTATTGCTCTGTTAAGATGCAGGGAGCTTCTCTGGAACTGTGTGCTTCTTGAGGCTGTGTGTGTGTGTGTGTGTGTGTGTGTGTGTGTGTGTGTGTGTGTGTGTGTGTGTGTGTGTTTGAGTGTGTGTTTGAGTGTGTGTGTGTGTGTGTGTGTGTGTGTGTGTGTGTGTGTGTGTGTGTGTGTGTGTGTGTGTCTCTCTCTCTCTCTCTCTCTCTCTCTCTCTTTCTCTCTCTCCTCTTTTCTCTCTCTCTCTCTCTCTCTCTCTCTCTCTCTCTCTCTCTCTCTCTGTCTGTGTGTGTGTCTCTCTCTCTGTCTCTGTCTCTGTCTCTCTCTCTCTCTCTCTCTCTCTCTCTCTCTCTTTTCTCTCTACTCTCTCTCTCTCTCTCTCTCTCTCTCTCTTGCGGGCTCGCGCGCGCGCGTGTGTGTGCGTGCATGCGCGTGTGTGTTCCTGTGTGTGCCTATATATATATATATATGTGTGTAAATGCGTGTGTGTATGTGGCGCGTGCGCGCGCGTATGTCTGTCTATCTGTGTCTGAGTGTCTGCCTGTGTATGTGTTCGCGCGCGCGCGCACGTGCGTAAGTTCAAAAAGTCTGTAATCATTCCGGTTTGCATCTGAGGTCAAACAGAACTGGCATTTCAATCGCTCAGTGTTTGACACACGAGAATTCTGTAGAAAGTATGTTCCAAAAGTAACACCATCCAGCAGGCCCTCTTTTGACAATCGGTTAAACAAGTTAGTATCTGGATCTTAACGTCCTGTAAACCGTTCCCGTAAAGTACTGAACAAGCGGGGAGGAAAAATCAACCAAAACAAGATAAGCTTTTATCTCTCATTTTTCATCGTTTTTAACCGTTTATCTGTTGTTTAAGTGTCGTTTTGTAGCTTGACAAAGTGGATTTCCCCGAAAATTTGCATACTGTGTCCGTGTCAAAATAAATAAGCGTTCTTTTGAACCTTTTTGCGTTTGGATGTCGTACCCCTTCAGCCAAATCTAGGACACCTAAGTTGGCGAGAGAAAAAAAAGAAAGAAGAAAAAAAAAGGGAGAAAAAAAAGAAAGAAGAAAAAAAAGGGGAGAAAAAAAAGAAAGAAGAAAAAAAAAGGGGGGACAAAAAAAAGGAAGCCCCCAAAGTACTCGGGGCTAGTTTGTTAATCTGACGCAAGACCTGCAGTTCCAGGCTGACGTAATGGACACGGTGAGATTGCGCAGTTCCTGCACTGCCAGCTAAACACGTTACCCCTTGTCAAGCCAAGTGGTTATTTGTTGCGTAGGAAAACATAAAGAGAAAGAAAAAATGTCCCCCCCAAAAAAAATCTAGAAATGGAGAGCAGACCAAAAAAGACACCATGGTGAGAGAGAGGGATAGGCAGACAGACAGGCAGACAGACAGGCAGGCAGGCAGACATGCAGGCCGACATATAGGCAGACAGACAGACAG
>JABMCL010001514.1:132500-137500 GCA_018857735.1 Alviniconcha marisindica | reverse complement strand
TATTTCGCGGGGTGGGAGGGGGGGAAGGGAGGGGGGGACACAGAGACAGGGGAAAACAAAAATAGATAATTAAGGGCAAACAGAGGAGAAAAGAGGGGGGAGAGGGGTTGTGGTGGTGGGTGTGTGTGGTGGTTTTGGGTTTTTGGGTGGGGGTTTTGGGTTTTGGGGTTTTGGGGTTTTGGGTTTTTGGGTGGGGGGTTTTTGTGGGGGTGAGGGGTGGGGGGTTTTTGGGGTTTTGGGTGTGTGTGTGTGTGTGTGTGTGGTGTGAGTGTGTGCTGTGTGTGTGTGTGTGGGGGGGGTTTTTTTTTTGGGGGGGGGGGGGGGCGGGGGGGGAAGGGGGGAAAAAAACTCGACTCAAAATTTATTTTACAATGTTGTAGTTTGGCAATCAAAAACCTGTCTAACCCCAAACCCTGTCGACACAAATTTTGCAAGGGGAAGGAACAGGACAGAGACAGAGAGACGACAGGGGGAGAAACAGGGGAAAGACAGAAAAGAAACAGAGAGAGCAGAGAGAGCGACAGACAAACAAACGGACAGGGCAGAGACACAGACAAACACTGATTATTTATCGTTTCAGTCCATTTTTTAAATCATTGTCTAAATGATGCATTTAGCAAATTTCCCACACACAAAACCAAAAACACACACACACCACACACACACACACACACACCCACACCCCCACCCCCACCCCACCACCCCCACACACACACACACACACACACAACACACACACACACACACACACACACACACCCCACACACACACACACACACACACACACACACACACCCCAACACACACCCACAAAACCCCCAAAACCCCCCAAACAACAAACCCCAACAAAAACCCAGGAGAGAGAGCAGGCAAGACAAACAGAGAAAAAAAAAGACGACGACAAACAGAAAAAGAAGGGCCGCCCAAAAAAAAAGACCCATCTAAAAAGTTTTCCCAAATAATTTTTTCCTTGGGGATCAAAAATTTGGGCCCCTCTAGCGGGAAAAACATGGACCCACAGATTTCCCTTTTCCCTGTCGAAGGTTTTCCTGGGACCAATCGTTTGAGTCTGGTCATGAGGGTATGGTTTGCACGCCTGTTCGATGCCGAGTGCCAGAAATCGACACTATTCGTATTCAGGGCTGTTTTTTCTGTTCCGCTAGTGACATTTGTCGCGCTGGCAAACAAGACGTCGCATCGATCTGTCTCACAAGTTTCACATCGTAATCACAGTCATCAGCCTGTGCGGTGGTTTTGTGTGTGAGTGAGTGAGTGGGTGTGTGTTGTGTGTGTGTGTGTTTGTGTGGTGTGTGTGTGTGTGGTTTTTGTGTGTGTGTGTGTGTTGTGTGTGTGTGGGGGTGTGTGTGTGTTTTGGTGTGTGTGTGTGTGAGGAGACAGACAGACAGACAACAGACAGAAAAAGGGGAAAGAAGACAGAGAATAGAGGAGAGAGAGACAGACAACAACAGACAGCACAGAAAGACAAAAAAAACGACAGAAGGGGGGAGGGGGGGGTGTGTTTGTGTGTGTGTGTGTGTGTGTGTGTGTGTGTGTGTGTGTGTGTGTGTGTGTGTGTGTGTGTGTGTGTGTGTGTGTGTGTGTGTGTGGGGAGAGGGGAGAGAGAGAGAGAGAGAAAGAGAGAGGAGAGAAAAAATGGGGGGGGGGTGGGGTGCGTGTAAGTGTGGTTGTGGGGGGGGGGGGGAAACCATATGTTTGGTGCGTGCGGGTGCGGGGTGTGTTGTGTGGTTGTGTGTTTTGTTTGTGTGGGGGTTGTGGTGGTGTGTGTGTGTGGTGTGTGTGTGTGTGTGTGTGTGGTGTGTGTGTGTGTTTGTGTGTGTGTGTGTGTGAGAGAGGGAGAGGAGAGGACAGAGACAAGAGAAAAAGGGGAGAAAAAAATGGGGGGGGGGGGGGGGGGGGGGGTGCTTTGGCTTTAAGGGGGCGTTGTGGGGTGGGGGGAGGGGTATACCCATATGTTTCCCGTGGGGTGGGGCGTGCGGTCCGTGTGTTTGTGTGCGTATGTGTGTGTGTGGGTTGTTTTGGGGTGTGTGTGTGGGGTTTTGTGTGGTGTGTTTGTGTGTGTGGGGTGTTTTGGTGTGTGTGTGTGTGTGTGTGTGTGTGTGTGTGTGTGTGTGTTTTGTGGGTGTGTGTGTGTGTGTGGGGTTTTGGGTTTTTTTTTTTTTTTAACATGGGGGGGCGGGGGGGCCCACATGTGCGTGCGTGCGTGCGTGACTTTTACACAGACTTGTGTTTGTGTGAGAGACACAGCTCCTGATCAGGATGGGAACAACGTCTTCGGCTTTTATAGTTCAAGGGAACAAACTCCAACCAAATCAGCAAATGAAATCAATCCACGATGCTGCTCCCCTTGAATTTGTGAAAAGCACAGGGGAAGCAACAGCTGCAGCACTAAATTTCAACAGGCCGCAAAGCAGTTGCTTCCCTTGGGCGCATGTCCCTCGACAAGAAACCCAGTTTATTCATTTATCCGACCCATTTCCGTTATGCATCATTATTATTTCTTATCATTGCTCTCAAGCAGACTCACTGACCTTTTCTGGCATGTGATTCCGACCGAGGGAGTCTTTTTCTATCGCGTGTTGTATTTTATAATTAAATAATACTGTATTTACAAAGCGCAAAATCTTGCCGTAAAGATTGTTCTGGCGCGCGCGCGCCCCCAACACACACACACAAAAACACACCACACACACACACACCCCCCGCACACGCACGCCCCCCGGGACGCACCCCGCACGACGCACGCACCACACACACAACACAACAAAACTCACTCACTCACTCACTCCCCAACCACACACACACACACACACACACAACACCCAACACCACACACACACACACACACACACCCACACACACACACACCACACACACACACACACACCACACACACACACACACCACCCATTCAAACGCCACACACCCAAAACCCACCCACACCGCACGCACGACGACCACGCACGCGACGCACCACCCCCAATAAAAAAATTTTTTCCCCCATTTCGCAACAACACCACCCCACACAAAAACACAAAAAACCACAACCCCCACCACACACAACACACACACACACACACCCACACACACCCCACACCCCACACACCCCCTTTCCCCGCCCCAGCCCCCCCCCACCCCCCCCCCCCCCACACACACACACACACACAACTCTCTCTCCCCACCCCCCTTTTCCCCCTTTTCCCCCCCTCCCCCTCTCTCTCTCTCTCTTTTCTCTCTCTCCCCCACACACACACAAAAAAAAAAACCACACAAAAAAACCCCCCCCCCTACATCAAAAGGGAAATGAAATTTTATTTAAAAAACCCCACATAAAAAACCCCCGTTGCATGTGAATGAACGTGGGGCCCCGGAGCGAACATGGGCACCAGGATATGTACCGCACCAAAATTCGATTAGAAAAAAAATGCCGAGGGGGAAGAACTCGTGGTGCACAGTCAGGGATTAAGGTTGTTTCCCCTTTTGGGGATAGCTGCCCGGGAAAGGGGGGGAAAAAAAAACGAACCATGAGGGGAGGTAACTGGGGTTTTATAATTACATACCATGGGCCAGACACCGCTTTTTTCCCCCCCCCCCCCCCCTTTCCCCCCACCCCCTTTTTTTAAATTTTCCAAAAACCCCCCAGGATTTTAGGGAACGCTTTGGGCTTGTCTGGGGTATTTTGTTGCCTTGTCCTAGCGACGAGGGTAGTTTTTGTTGTTGCGCTGTTTCCTTTTTGGGTTTTATTGTTGTTGGGGGGGGGTTTTTGGTTTTGTTGTTTTGTGTGTGGAGGGGGGGGGGAAAGGGGTGTATTTTGTGTGTGTGTGTTGGGGGGGGAGAGAGAGAAGGGAAAAAGGAAGACAGACAGACAGACAGAAAAAAAGAAAAAGGAAAAAAGCCAGAAGAAGAGACAAGAGAGAGTTTGAAGGGGGGGGGGAAAGGGAATTTATGTGTGGGGTGTTTTTGTGGGTTGTGCGTGCGTGCGTGGGGCGGGGGGGGTGCTGCGTGGGGGCGTGGGGGCGCGCCGTTTGGTTTGTTGTTTTTGTTTTTGTTGGTTTTGGTTTTTCTTTTGCTTTTTTGGTTGGTTTTTTGTTGTTGTTGTCGTTGTTGTGTTAGTTGTGTTTTTTTTGTTTGTTTTTTTCCCCCCCGTTAGGTCTGGGAGGGGTGTGGGTGCTAAAAAGGCGTTTTGTAACGTGGGGTATGTGTCGGTGACGTCATGAACAAGGCGTTTCGTTACCTGGGGCTGAGGTGTCGGTGACGTCATGAAAAGGGTTTTGTTACGTGGGGGGAGGGCCCGGGGACGTAAAAAACCCAATTTTTCCCGAAAATTTTTTGGGGAGGGCACCCTGCCATTAAAATGTCAATAAGAGCCAATTATTTTTCGTACATCGCCGGGGACAAAATGGCAGCGGGTTTTGAGAAAAAAAAATTGGGAAACAAATTTGGCAAGGAAGAAAAAGGGTAGCAGGATAAAAAACCTGCATTTCTTTTTCGACCTTTCCCCTTCCTTCAACTTCTTTTTGCCCCCCCCCCCCCCCCACCTTCCCCCCTATCCCCCCCCCCCACCACCCACCCCCACCCTCCCCTACCCTCCCCTAACCCCCACCCTCATCCCATCCAACTTTTCTAAGTTTTTTTCTTTTCTTTTTCTCCTTGTTATATTTCAGGATGTGCATTGCTTTTTGCTTTCCAACTATATAATTATGCGGTGAGTGTTCCACTCGACTCTATCCTCAATCTAGTGTTGATCAAAGCATTGTATGCAGCTGGGGAATAGGTGGGTGGGGGGCGGGGAGAGGGGGGTTGGGGGGGGGGAGATGAAGGGCATCGGCGATGGCAGGACGTGGGTGGACGTTGGAGGAAGGAAGTGGAGGGGGGGTGGGGGGGGAGAGACAGACAGACAGAGACAGAGAGAGACAGAGAGAAAAACAGAGACACACACACACACACACACACACACACACACACACACACACACACACAC
>JABMCL010001514.1:117500-130000 GCA_018857735.1 Alviniconcha marisindica | reverse complement strand
TCTTAGTTGGATGTTGGTTGTTGTTTTCTTAGTTGGTTGGTTGGTTGGTTGGTTGATTGGTTGGCTGGCTGGCTGGCTGGTTGGTTGGTTGGTTGTTTTCTTAGTTGGTTGGTTGCTTGCTTGCTTGCTTGTTTTCTTAGTTGGTTGGCTGGTTGGTTAAAGTGGTTTCACGCCGAGTTTTCTCCGAAGAGATACTGGCGAGGACCGAGATCCCAGGAGGTGGGCTGGCTGGCTGGTTGGTTGGTTGCTTGTTTTCTTAGTTGGTTGCTTGCTTGCTTGCTTGCTTGTTTTCTTAGTTGGTTGGCTGGTTGGTTAAAGTGGTTTCACGCCGAGTTCTCTCCGAAGAGATGCTGGCGAGGACCGAGATCCCAGGAGGTGGGAGAAGAGGGAGACTGTACCTAACGCTACACTGTCACCACCAGAAACCCGTCCCTAATAAGCCGTATGGTTTCTGTGGACGTTAACCACCATGTTTACTTACTTACCTACCACCAGAATGACTCCTGCATTAACCCCTACACTGCCCCAGCCTGTACAATTTCCGGGCCGAAAAGTGCACGTAACTATACACGCTTCCAAACAGTGTATTTGATGGTCCTACAACAAATCTACCTTCAATGGTGTGCTATTTGATAGAAATGCTTTCACGAGCTCATGCGAAGTGCGAGGGCTAAGAAGCCTTAATGGTTTCGAATTTGGCACTTTTACTGGTCGTTTTCGGACTGACGGCGCGGCAGGCAGGGCAGCGAAAGGGTTAAGATAGGCACCAGCGAGAGGCGTTTTGAGTGTTTCAGTGGTGTTGTTGTGAGGGACAAAGTTACAAAGCATGCAGCGCCACGTCCACAAACCACGACGTCAGAAAGAAAGGAGAGCCGAAGCGGAATCGAACCGAGGTCCCTCTGCTTACCGGCCTAACGCCTTACCGCTGGGCCACACGGCTCTCCTAGCACAGAAAGTTAACTCTCGAGAACATTCCCCGCCGCTCAAGCCTGAGATCGAACAAACGACCTTTAGAGATATAAACCCCTCCGCATACACACACACACACACACACACACACACACTGTCACACACACACACACACACACACACACACACACACACACACACACACACCACACACACACACACACACACAACACACACACACACACACACACACATACACACACACACACACACACACACACACACACACACAACACACACACAACACACACACACACAACACACACACACCACACACACACACACACACACACACACACACACACACACACACACACACACACCACACACACACACACACACACACACACACACACACACACACACACACACACACATACACACACACACACACACACCACCACCACCACCACGCACACCACCACCACCACCACACACACACACACACACACACACACACACACACACACACACACACACACACACACACACACACACACACATACATGGTTGTCGTAGACGGAACAGTTTTGGCGTTCCTTTTATATGTTTTCAACTTAATGAACCTTATATTAGTTCAGTTGAATTGCCCTGTGAGGGCTTCACACACACACACACACACACACACACACACACACACACACACACACACACACACACACACACACACACACACACACAACAACACACACCACAACACACACACACACACACACACACAACACACACACACCACACACACACACACACACACACAACACACACACACACACACACACAACACACACACACAGGTTGTATAGACACACTGGCTTCCTTTTACATGTTTTCAACATAATGAACCTTATATTAGTTCAAGTTGAATTGCCACTGTGAGCTTCACACACCACACACACACACACACACACACACACAACACACACACACACAACACACAACCACACCCACACACACACCACAACACAAACACACAACATCAGCTGTCAGGAAAAGTACTGTTCATCTTTTTTAAAAATATCATACGACCCTCTCTTTTTTTTTTTTCTTTTTTTCTCTCTCTTTTTTAGGAGTGTTTCATGTGAATGTGATGAACATACGAATAAGCCCTTGTGCGGGCTATTTTTTGTGTCCACAGAATGATTGAAGGAAAGCGATATCTCAGGCGATCCTCATCTCGACGACTACAAGTCTGGTAACTCTCAGAGGGCCGGTTCGAGTTACCTCCGCTTAGAGCGTTGACCGTCCCTGAGAGCTGGATGGAGTGGACTATGCTAATCGTGTTTCTGTAACACTTCTCTCCGTCTCTGTCTGTCTGTCTGTCTCTCTCTGTCTCTCTCTCTCTCTCTCTCTCTCTCTCTCTCTCTCTCTCTCTCTCTCTCTCTCTCTCTCGACTCCTCTGGTCTCTCAGAGGCCTTTAGTTACCTCCCTTAGAGCTTGACCGTCCCTGAGAGCTGGTGAGTGGACTATGCTTTATCGTGTTTCTGTACTCTCTCCTCTCTCTCTGTCTCTTCTGTCTGTCTCTCTCTCTCTCTCTCTCTGTCTCTCTCTCTCTCTGCTCTGCCTCTCTCTCTCTCTCTCTCCTCTCTCTCTCGTCCTTTTCACTCCCTCCCTCTATGTCTGTCTTCTCTGTCTGTCTCTCTGTCCTCCCTGCTTCTCTCTCTCTCTCTCTCTCTCTCTCTCTCTCTCTCTCTCTCTCTCTCTCTCTCTCTCTCTCTCTCGTCCTTTTCACTCCCCTCCCTCTATGTCTGTCTCTCTGTCTGTCTGTGTCTGTCTGCCTGCCCCCTCCTCTCTCTCTCTCTCCTCTCTCTCTCCTCCCTCTCCCCCCCCCCCCCCTCCTACCCGTCTTCTTTCTCCCTCGCCCGCTGCGAAAGGTTTGGGTACTAATAAGACCGTGAAAGCAACATGGCGTCCTCCCCGAGTATAAAACAGTTCCGTCTCGATTCAAACGATTTGGGTTTTATTTGTGTTGGCGTAAGCAACACAGGCGGTTATAAAAGAAACGCCTGAATTAATTTCAGCTGACTGTTACAAACTTTTACTATCATTTGAGCATCAACAACGAATTATCCGTTAGCGGACAGACCTATGACGTAATCAATAATGACAGTAGTTACTATCATTAATTTGAGCATCTATTAAAAATAAAATAAAAACTATCCGTTAGCTAACAGACCTATGGCATAATCAATAATGGCAATGGTTACTATCATTAATTTAGCTAACAGACCTATGGCATAATCAATAATGGCAATGGTTAGGAAGATGTCGTAAACCAGCTATGGCTTCTTGGCAAGGGTGCAGGCACGGATGTCCCTAAACCATGCTTGGTTTTGGGGCGCGCAGGGTACCCAGGAGGCCCAGCTTTCAGAGCTACGAGAGCCCCCGTTTAAGAGTTGTAGTGGGGGTGACGGCCTTGGGCGGATCAAACACTGCAACGACTGCAGCCCATGACGGGACCTGGCTTCTCCTCTTCTTCCTTGTAGACAGACAGACAGACAGACAGAGAGACAGACAGAGACACAGACACAGAGAGTGAGAGAGAGACAGACAGACAGAGACAGACACAGAGAGAGACAGAGATAGACAGAGACAGATAGAGAGAGAGAGGGGGGGAGAGAGGCAGACAGACAGACAGAGAGCCAGAGAAAGACAGCGACAGGGAGACAGAGACAGACAGAGGACAGAGCGAGACACACACAGAGACAGACAAACACACAGACACACAGACAGACAGACACACAGAGTGAGAGAGAGAGAGAGAGAGAGGCGGGAGACAGACAGACGATAGAAAAAGACAGAGTACAACAGAAAGACAGACACCCCAGATAGAGACAGAGAGAGACAGAGACACACACAGAAACAAGAGAGAGAGAGAGAGAGAGAGAGAGGAGAGAGAGAGAGAGAGAGAGAGAGAGAGAGAGAGAGAGAGAGAGAGAGAGAGAGAGAGACTCACAGATACAGAGAGAGAGAGAGACAGAGAGAAGGACACACACACACACACACACGCACACGCACACACACTCACGGTGCGCACGTGCGCTGAGGTCGGGCCGAAGACATACGGAATCTTTCAGTGCGTGTTCTCGTTAGTAGTGAGCTATTGCATTTTGACCCACTCACACTGCGTGTGTGCCGAGTGTGATGAATCAACTTATAAGCCCTTCTTTTTTTTAGGGGCGTGGGAGTGTGGGTGGGGATGGGGATGTGGGTGGGGTGGGGTGGGGTGGGGTGGGAGTGGGAGTGGGGATGGGGATGGGGATGGGGGTCGGGGTTGGGGTGGGGGTGGGGGAGACAGACAAGGAAGAAGAGAGATTAATTATTGTGTGCTGGGGCGTGCGTGCGTGTGTGTGTGTGTGTGTGTGTGTGAGAGAGAGAAAGAGAGAGAGAGAGTGTGTGTATGTGTCTGTCTGTCTGTCTGTCCGTCCGTCCGTCCGTCCGTGCGTGCGTGCGTGCGTGCGTGCGTGCGTGTGTGTGTGTGTGTGTGTGTGTGTGTGTATGCGGGCGCGCACACGATCGCACGCGTGCATGCGAGCGTGTGTTTTCCCGGTCTTCGTGTATAATTGCGTGCGTTTATGTGTATACGCTCTTACACAACGCCCAAATAATAGGTTCATTCACAGTTTTTTTCCCTGCTGAAGTAAACCGAAACCCTGTCGTTTGTCTCTGGCCACAGGAAAACCTGCCGATTATTTGCCCAATTTGTTTTGTCGCCTTCTCGTCCTGAAAGAATGGCGTTCGGTTTTTAATACTCCGCAGGTTTTGATTTTCCCTCTGACAGTTAAGACAAACGACGACATATTTTGTCAGCAGAAAGGGAACAGTGTTTTGGGACATAATTTACCATTACCGGCTTGTCCGGGTGAAGGGCATAATCCCCTATCCTTTGATAAAGGAGAGAGAGAGAGAGAGGGGGCGAGAGACAGAGACAGAGACAGACAGACAGACAAACAGAGAGGTAGACAGACAGAGAAAGAGAGAGACAGAGAGAGACATAGACACAGACAGACAGACAGACAGACAGACAGAAGAAGAAAAAGAAGAAGAAGAAAAAGAAGAAGAAAAAGAAAACACAGAGAGAAACAAACGCATTAAGGCGGTGGAGAATCACTGAGCGGTTTTTGTTGGATGAGAACGAAGCTGGATCCTTGACTCTGTTTTGCCTGCTGGCCATTCTCAACAATGCCTTAAACCCAGGTTTTCTGGCAGGAGTGTCTCACAGAGACGCCGGGGTCGGTTTGGGTACCTTTTCCACCCCTTCGTCTTGCTAGAGCTCTGTCAGCTGGCATACTTGCAGTATTCAGTGATTACTGCGAGAGTCCTTCTGGTGACCCTATAAACCGAGATCCCTCGTATGTACGTATATTTCACATGCAAAACAGATCGCTTACGCACGTTAAAGATCCTGTGCAGCTCGGTGGTTTGAGGAAACAAATCTGAAACAGAACGAGGCCCAGAGCGCTCGTGCAGAATCCACAACCAAGGGAGATAATTAGAGCTCGAAATACGTAACACAGGTACAACAACAAAGACCTGAGTCGCCTACGGTAACTCTCACCTGGCATGCGTGTAAATACAAGGTACATAAACTCCACCAGAGGTACATCTGCATCTGAGGAGGTACCTCTGGTGGAGTTTATGTACCTTGTATTTACACGCATGCCAGGTGAGAGTTACCGTAGGTGACTCAGGTCTTTGTTGTTGTACTTGTGTTACGTATTTCGAGCGCTAATTAACTCCCTTGTGTGTGGATTATGGAAACACTCAAAACAGTCCAGCGTGCGTTAAACAACATGTGAAGCGCTGTGAGTTTTCTCGAGAGCTGGGAATAGCGCTTGCTTGACAAAAGCGATCAATACTGATACTAATCAAATAATAGCTGATTCCTCTGACTAACCCAGCCAAGACTCGCCCCGTCCCAGTCTCAGTGCGTTTTGTGAGTGGTTTACACGGACCACAACGGACTCAACGCCCACACGTTCAGGAAACTGAAGCTGACACCTTCACCACCACCAACCTGCAACTGCGGTCTTGAAGTAAGTAAACCTAGTGCTTAACGTCCACAGAAAACAGAGCTCAGGAGCTGTGTGAAAGTCGAGGTGGACGTCCTTGGCTCCCAGTTCCTAATAAGCCTATGGTTTCTGTGGACGTAAAGCAACTTGAACAACAACAACAACAACAGCACAGAAAGCATAAGGCTTATTAGAGACAAGGAGAAGGGGGAAGGGGTATGGAGGTGGAGAAAATAGGAGATTATACACCTATCGCTACACTATCACCAAAGGCTGTCTTGAAGACCAGACGGCTGAACATATGCTACAGAGATGCCCGTTTCTGCAGACAGCAAGAACAAACGTGTGGCCGACGGCAGCCCAGCTACACACCAAACTCTATGGCAGCAAGGAGGAACTGGAGAAGACGGCCACATTCATCTTGCTGACTGGTCTCTCAGTTCTTTCATTCATTGTAAGCTGATGAGGAGCAGCGTTCCAGTTCCCAAGGTTCGTAACCACTGTTGTTCCACTGTTGTTTCATTCATTGCCGAGGAACAAAGCCACAGCCAGACTGTTTCCACGACCCACAACAGATATGCCCATGACCCACAACAGATGTGTCCATGACCCACAACAGATGTGCCCGTGACCCACACCAGCCATGACCCACAACAGATGTGCCCATGTCCCACAACAGATATGTCTATGACACACAACAGATATGTCCATGACCCACACCAGCCATGACCCACAACAGATGCGTCCATGACCCACAACAGATATGTCCATGACCCACACCAGCTATGACCCACAACAGATGTGTCCACGACCCACACCAGCTATGACCCACAACAGATGTGTCCATGACCCACAACAGATGTGTCCACGACCCACACCAGCCATGACCCACAACAGATGTGTCCACGACCCACAGCAGATCTGTCCATGACCCACACCAGCCATGACCCACAACAGATGTGTCTATGACCCACAACAGACATGTCCATGACCCACACCAGCCATGTCCCACAACAGATGTGTCTATGACCCACAACAGATCTGTCCACGACCCACACCAGCCATGACCCACAACAGATATGTCCATAACCCACAACATTTAAAACGAAGCGAGAACCCAAGCGGATTCGAACCTACGTCCGTCTACCAACAGCCGCCTAACCGCTGGGCCGAGGTGGATCAATTTGACAGAAGAGGCGGCCCAGATGAAAGCTAAAGAGACTACAGCGGTGAGGGAGGAAGGTGGGGCGCTGTGGCTGCCTACCAATCAGTTGACACTAAGAGGATCGCTTGTTAGAGCGGCTTTCGCCGTGTTGCACGTGCTTCAAATCGCCTAAACCACAACAGCGCACCCAACGACCCAAAGATTGGTTGTGGGAGAGTACTAGACACAGACCTCTCTCCCCCCCCCCCCCCCCCCCCCCCCCCCCCCCCCCCCCCCCCCCCCCCCCCCCCCCCCCCCCCCCTTCTCTCTCTCTCTCTCTCTCTCTCTCTCTCTCTCTTTAAATGCTCTCTCTCTCTCTCTCAAAGATCTCTCTTTCTCTCTCTCTCTCTCTCTCTCTCTCTCTCTCTCTCTCTCTGTAAATGATCTTCTTCTCTCCTCTCTTTTCTCTCTCTCTCTCTCTCTCTCTCTCTCTCTCTCTCTCTTTCTCTCTCTTTTCTCTCTCTCTCTTGGAATTTTTCCCTTCTTTCCTCTCTCTCTCTCTCCTCTCTGTGAAATGAATCTCTCTCTCTCTCCCCTCTCTCTCTCTCTCTCTCTCTCTCTCTCTCTCTCTCTCTCTCTCTCTCTCCTCTCTCTTTATAAGTAATTTAGCAGGGACAAGTTGTTAGACAGGACTAAATGAACTAAACTAAAATCCTTGGAAAATAAAGCTCTCTCTCTCTCTCTCTCTCTCTCTCTCTCTCTCTCTCTCTCTCTCTCTCTCTCTCTCTCTCTCTCTCTCTCTCTCTCTCTCTCAGGGACATTTGTAAAAAAGCTGGCTTGTGCTTAAATCTTTATCCTTGTGTAATAAAGTATTCTCTCTCTCTCTCTCTCTCTCTCTCTCTCTCTCTCTCTCTCTCTCTCTCTCTCTCTCTCTCTCTCTCTCTCTCTCTCTCTCTCTCTCGTGTCTTTTCTGTAATAATATTATCAACCTCATATATTTTGCAACCATGCCTTATTTATCAACTCCTGGACACAGTAAAGCTTTATACAAGCATAGAGCCTTCAGTGTTGCTGGTATCAGCATGCAATTTACGGCAACTACACGTTCTTGCTCGTTACAGTGAACACGCTTGACCCATTTATACCCACCGTTCCATATCAGGACACGACCCTGGTTTTGTCAGATAAGTGTAATGTTGGCATCCTGGTGACAGGGATGGACTCTGAAGAGGGACTTCCTTTATTCAAAAAAGAGGTGGTTGAATATTTCTCTCGCTGTTTTTTGGAGGACACCCTTTATAAGAACGGGATGTTGTTGTTGTTGTTGTTGTTTTGTTTTGTGTGTGTGTGTGTGTGTGTGTGTGTGTGTGTGTGTGTGTGTGTGTGTGTGTGTGTGTGTTGCGCGCGTCAAGGTATTATTTAGTGTTAAAAGAATCTCTGGGTTAAACACTGGGTAAGAGAGTGTCGATGTAGAGAGTTTATTTTGAGAAGAGGTTCGAAAGCCTTGCCTCCTTCACCACCCCTGAACAGAGCCCCCCATCCCACGCCCCCCAACCCCTCCCTAAACAATCATTGTCCGTCCTTATAATTATACTTTCGTCAGCGTGACCACGTTGGTACTGTAATCCGAACGAAGACAGAATGTGCATATGCAATCTACTGGCAATCGTGATCTGAAAAAGCTGCGATGAAAACCTGAAGGAGAGGAAAAACCCGTCTTGTGTTTGCTTTGAAGTTTCCATACCCTTCCTTTCACACCTTGGATCTTCAATGCTCTCCTCCTCCTCTTCCCCCCACCCCCACCCCCACCCCACCCAGCTCCTCCCCCCCCCCCCCCCCCCCCTCACCCCCAACTCCACCCCTGCATAAAAGCCGGTGTTTTCAGCGGCAGATCAAGGCATCGTACCGACCCGATCTTCCCGGCATGGATTATGCATGTAAATCTCAGAGTGCGGATCTGGCTCCGTGGGTTTGAAAAATGCATGTCCGGTAAAAGCCGTTGTCGGACCCAGCAATGTCAGCGCTGTTCCCCGGACTGTTGAGGGCTGCTCACTCTCTTCATTACAGTGCTGAGCCTGGTATGAAGCTGAGAGAGAGAGAGAGAGAGAGAGAGAGAGAAGACAGAGACAGAGACAGAGACAGAGACAGAGACAGACAGACAGAGACAGACAGAGAGACGGACAGATAAAGACACACAGAGAGAGAGACACACACACACACACATACAGATAAAGAGACAGACACAGACAGACGGAGATATGGACAGATACAGACACACAGAGAGACATACACAAAGGTAAGAGAGAGAGAGACACACACACACACAGACAAAGATATGGACAGACAGAGACAGAGAAAGACACAGAGATAAAGAGAGACAAAGACGCACAGAGACAAAGACAGACCGACCGAGAGAGAGACATAAAGAGCTACACACACACACACACACACACACACACACACACACACACACACACACACACACACACAGGGGAGAGAGAGAGAGATGACACCAGGGACAGAGACAGTTGACTTACCTTTTGATTTTTGTTGTTGTTGTTGTTGTTGTTTTTAACTCGGCGTCATTTGCTTACCTCGTCGAGAGACAGACGGAGACAGACAGACAGAGGGAGAGAGAGAGAGAAGTAAAGGAGAGAAAGAGCAAAGGAGAGAGGGAAAAGAGAGAATCACACACACACACACACACACACACACACACACACACACACACACACACACACACACACACCACCACCACCACCACCACCACCACAACCATCATCACCACCACCTCCACCACCAGACTAGCCACAGAACGACGACGTAGATGACACCCCCCTACCTTCTGAATGAGAATGGCCCTCGTGCCGCCCTTAAGGAACTTCTTGGCCTCCTGAATGGGACTCGTCACCTCGCTGGTCTTTTCCGACGGTGTGTTCAATCCGCTGGACGGCGACTTGGGCATGATCTGTAACCACGCATGTGATTGGCTGATTTCAGCTTCTACGCAGTGGGTGTTGGGAGGTGGGGTGGGGGGGTGGGGGGGGGGGCAAAGGAGATATGTTGTTGTTGTTGTTTTTGTTGTTGTTATTGTTGTTGTTGTTGTTGTTGCTGTGGTGGTGGTTGTGGTGGATAATTGATAACTAACTGATTGCTTTTTGGTGGGTGGGACTATTGGTCTCGTACGTATATATATATATTATATATATATATATATATATATATATATATATATATATATATATATATATATATATATATATATATATGTAGATGAGTTGAATTTATATATTAATTATTTTTACATATGATATATATAAAATATTATATAATATATATATATTATATGTAGAATGCAATAAAATATTTATAATGCGTGTGTGTGTGTGTGTGCGTATGTGTGTTGTGTGTGTACATGGTTTTGGTACGCAGTTCTTTGGGTATATAAATCATTGCGGAATACTATCCCAAAGGTTCTGTTTTTTTGAAATGCATATAATGTGATTTCTGTCATGGGTTTTGTTATACAGCGCAGTGGGTTTAACTCGGGTTAGAAGATAGCGTTTTATAAGATGTATTTTTATATATTTTATATTATGCTACCTGTCTGTAAACAGGAACTAAGTGTGCGGTGTTACCAGTAAACAGGAACTGTGGGATGTTACATGTTTGTCAGTTGATTGTTGCCTGTTTGCAGTTGAGTGTTGCCTGTGTGTCAGTTGGATGTTTGTCAGTTGATTGTTGCCTGTTTGCAGTTGAGTGTTGCCTGTTTGTCAGTTGGATGTTTGTCAGTTGATTGTTGCCTGTTTGTCAGTTCAATGTTGCCTGTTTGCCAGTTGGATGTTTGTCAGTTGATTGTTGCCTGTTTGTCAGTTGAATGTTACCTGTTTGTCAGTTGGATGTTTGTCAGTTAATTGTTGCCTGTTTGTCAGTTGATTGTTGCCTGTTTGTCAGTTGATTGTTGCCGGTTTGTCATTTGGATGTTACCAGTTTGTCAGTTGGATGTTACGTGTTTGTCAATGGGGTGTTACATGTTTGTCAATGGGGTGTTACCTGTTTGTCAGTTGGATGTTACCTGTTTGTCAATGGGGTGTTACCTGTTTGTCAGTTGGATGTTACCTTTTATGGGGTGTTACCTGTTTGTTAGCAGCAGGACCTAACTGTGAGACGTTATCTGTTTGTCAATGGGGTGTTACCTGTTTGTCAGTTGGATGTTACCTGTTTGTCAGTTGGACGTTACATGTTTGTCAATGAGATCTTACCTGTTTGTCAATGGAGTGTTACCTGTTTGTCAGTTGGACGTTACCTGTTTGTCAAAGGGGTGTTACCTGTTTGTCAGTTGGACGTTACCTGTTTGTCAAAGGGGTGTTACCTGTTTGTCAGTTGGACGTTACCTGTTTGTCAAAGGGGTGTTACCTGTTTGTCAGTTGGACGTTACATGTTTGTCAATGAAATCTTACCTGTTTGTCAAAGGGGTGTTACCTGTTTGTAGTTGGACGTTACCTTTTTGTAAAAGGGGTGTTACCTGTTTTCAGTTGGACGTTCCCTGTTTGTAAAAGGGGTTTACCTGTTTGTCATTGGACTTCCCTGTTTGTCAAAGGGGTGTTACCTGTTTGTCAGTTGGACTTTCCCGTTTTCAAAGGGGTGTTACCTGTTGTCAGTTGGACGTTACCTGTTTGTCAAAGGGGTGTTACCTGTTTGTCAGTTGGACGTTACCTGTTTGTCAAAGGGGTGTTACCTGTCTGTCAGTTGGACGTTACCTGTTTGTCAAAGGGGTGTTACCTGTTTGTCAGCAGGAACGTGCACTCTTTTTCCCACCCCCTTCTCCCGGCCTCCCAGGCGAGGGGACGTCGGCTGCGTTTCGGATGACGAGCTTTTCTCTTTGGATGACGCAGGATTGTGAGGCCCTGGCTTCTCTCTCGATGACGCAGCCTTGTCTTTCGATGACGTCGTTTTCTCTTTCGATGACGCGGATTTGTCCTTGGCCGCTTTAGGGCGACCGCTTTCAGCGTCTTTCATTCTCACGCGCTTCTTCTGTTCTGTGGCGCTCTCGAAAGAGTTGGGCGATGGGATGGATGTGCTGATCGAAGCGGACGACTTCGTAGCGTCGGTGCTTCCGGGCCAGGAATGCACAGTTTTACGAACATCGGGTTTTCCCGGTCTCAGACAGATTTCTGTCTTCACGGTCTTGGCACTGTCCGACGATCCACCGAGAGTGTGACTGCCCTCTGACCAATCCTCGTGCTCGTTAGTGACGTCACTGCCAAAAATAGCCTGCTTTTCAACATCGTCCTTCAGTCTTCGACTCACAGAATCATCGCGCGAAGAAGGTCGGTGAAGTTCTTCGGAAAAGCTCGGAAACCCCTCGCAGGTCGCAC
>JABMCL010001514.1:95000-97500 GCA_018857735.1 Alviniconcha marisindica | reverse complement strand
AGGGGGGCGAGGAATGGAGGGGGGAAGGGGAAGGGAGGGAAGGGAGTGAAGCGAGAGAGAGGAAATTGAGAGGGTAGTGGTGGGGAAAGAGAGGGAGGGGTGAGAGAGAGGAAATTGAGAGAGGGGACAGAGAGATGAAAGAGAGGGGGGGGAGAGGAGAGAGAGAGAGAGAGCGAGAGAGAGAGAGAGGGAGAGGGAAACAGGAAACAAAAGGTTAAAGGGCCATGGCCCTGGACACGCACAATGCACTCGGTTACAGTTGTATGGTGTACACAGAACACACCGAGACGGCAGCAGTTTCACGTGGCACCAGCCATGCCAGTGCTGTAAGTACACCACTTCGCCGGGTGGATATTCAAAAACACGCTATAAAAAGCCAGTCACTCATGTAGAAACACATGCGAGCGCAGTGAGTCTGCTGAGAGCGGAGAACAGCGCTGTATAAAAGCGACCAGCAACAACATAAGCATGTTACTGTTATGATTACTGTCATTGAAAGGCACTCTGTTGTCCTTCACTACTCATGAACTGATGACTGTCAACTCTATAAATCTGCCCTCCCATCAACGCCCTGAGCGCTCACATGATACATATTAACCTAAGCATGATATTTTATACACATGTGGAGCATAGTCCCACCAAAACAATTTACATAAAGTATTATAAAATGAAAATAAAAAGACGCACTACCAACACACACACACACACACACACACACACACACACACACACACACACACACACACACACACACACACACACACACACACACACTGACTGTAGCAGAAACTGGGTACTGATATTAGTTAGGAAGGAGATACTGTGAGAAGACGTCAAAACCTGGATGACAGTGAACAAACTTAAACTCAATGACGACAAAACCGAAGAAAATATCAGATATCCTCGTCTCCATACATACGTATATTAATGACGTCAAAACCTGGATGACAGGGAACAAACTTAAACTCAATGACGACAAAACCGAAGCTAATCCCAGACCTCCTCCTCTCTACACAGACGTTTATTAATGACGTAAAAAATTTTGGATGACAGGGAACAAACTTAAACTCAATGACGACAAAACCGAAGCTAATCCCAGATCTCTTCTTCTCCACACAGACGTGTATTAATGACGTCAAAATATTGATGACAGGGAACAAAATGAAACTCAATGACGACAAAACCGAAGCTAATCCCAGATCTCTTCTTCTCCACACAGACGTGTATTAATGACGTCAAAATATTGATGACAGGGAACAAACTGAAACTCAATGACGACAGAAAGTCTAGGTTTCTCCCTCTTCCTCCTTTTCCCAGACTCTGTGTTTATAGGTAGAGCATAATTATGTTCCCATGTCTGACTCTGTCA
This sequence comes from Alviniconcha marisindica, assembly GCA_018857735.1. Classification (NCBI taxonomy): domain Eukaryota; kingdom Metazoa; phylum Mollusca; class Gastropoda; family Provannidae; genus Alviniconcha; species Alviniconcha marisindica. Next base: position 96,131 of record JABMCL010001514.1, on the reverse strand, counting down.
ACAGCCTTGGTGTTACACTTGACAATGAAAACTCACATCTCCAATCTGGTACGCTTTGGCAATTTAGAACTCTTAGAAAATCTTGTTTCTGCCTTTGTTCTTTCGTGCCATGACTACTGCAGTTCTCTCCTGTCAGTGGCAGTTTTTGTGTGTGTTTTTTGTTTAGTTTTTTTTGTTTTTTGTCTTTTGGTTTGTTTGTTTTAACAATTTTTTTTTTTTTTTAAATCTCATTGAGCCAAGTTTTCTTTTTACCTGACACTGCTGTGATCTTGAAGGTCAAACCGTCAAAACTATAAGGAATACACAGAATTTAAAAGAGACGACAATTATTTAAAGTTTAGACACTCTTGCTTAAACCGTGTTTGACAAAAAGGCCAGTGTTGATGTTTTCCAAAGCAGGTAACGTGTCAATATCTACCTTGCCTCATGTCAGTCTGGCTGTCCTCGGTGTCTCTTCAACAAAATCTACAGAATGTTCAGAACAAAGCTGCTTGCCTTGTTCTGGAAGCTCCCAGAACTGGTCATCTCTCTCACGGTGCTTCAATCCATTGGCTTCCCATAGATTCATTCACGAATACAGTAGAAACTCGCTTCTCTGCCTCAGCTCTACCGCTGCTGTCTACTTGACTGAACTCCTGACAGTTTACATACCAACCCGCCAGCTACGCTCTTCTTCTGATACATCCATTCTTTGTCTTCCCTCTGTGTGCACGCACTCGCTTTGTCAGAGATCTTTTTCTTATGCTGCACTGTCTGTCTGGAACAGTCTCCCGTGCAAAGTTAGATCATCAAAGACACTCACATCTTTCAAATCATCTTTGAAATCTCACATCTTCAAGCTATCATATTGATTGCGTGTGTTCGTGTGTGTGTGTGTGTGTGTGTGCGTGCGTGCGTGCGTGCGTGCGTGCGTGCGTGCGTGCATGCGTGCGTGCGTGCGTGCGTGCGCGCGCGCGTGTGTGTGTGTGTGTGTGTGTGTGTGTGTGTGTGTGTGTGTGTGTGTGTGTGTGTGTGTGTGTGTGCTGTGTGCTGTGCTGTGTGTGTGTGGTCGCGTGTGTGGTGTGTGGTGCAAAGTTTTAGTGTCTATGATGTGTGTGTTCATCATCTTTGAAATCTCACTCTTCAAGCTGT
>JABMCL010001514.1:80000-87500 GCA_018857735.1 Alviniconcha marisindica | reverse complement strand
GAAGAGAGAGCGAAAGAAAGATGGGGAAAGAGAGGGAAAGAAGATGGAAAGAGAGAGCGAAAGAAAGATGGAGAAGAGAGGGAAAAGAAAGATGGAGAAGAGAGAGGAAAAAGAAAGATGGAGAAGAGAGAGCGAAAGAAAGATGGAGAAGAGAGAGCGAAAGAAAGATGGAGAAGAGAGAGGGGAAAAGAAAGATGGAGAAGAGAGAGCGAAAGAAAGAAGGAGAAGAGAGAGGGGAAAAGAAAGATGGAGAAGAGAGAGCGAAAGAAAGATGGAGAAGAGAGAGGGAAAAGAAAGATGGAGAAGAGAGAGCGAAAGAAAGATGGAGAAGAGAGAGGGAAAAGAAAGATGGAGAAGAGAGAGCGAAAGAAAGATGGAGAGAGGGGAAAGAAAGAGGAGAGAGAAAAGAAAGATGGAGAAGAGAGAGCGAAAGAAAGATGGAGAAGAGAGAGGGAAGAAAGAAAGATGGAGAAGAGAGAGGGAGATGTAAGAAGATGGGGAAGAGAGAGGGAAAAGAAAGAGGAGGAAGAGAGAGGGAAAAAGAAAGATGGAGAAGAGAGAGAGTGGAAAAAGAAGATAGGGAGAGAGAGGACAAAGAAAGATGGAGAAGAGAGAGGGAAAAAGAAAGATGGAGAAGAGAGAGGGAAAGAAAGATGGGAAGAGAGAGGGAAAGAAAGATGGAGAAGAGAGAGCGAAAGAAAGATGGAGAAGAGAGAGAGGGAAAGAAAGATGGAGAAGAGAGAGGGAGTGTATAGAGATGGGGAAGAGAGGGGAAAAGAAAGATGGGGAAGAGAGAGGGAAAAAGAAAGATGGAGAAGAGAGAGATGGGAAAGAGAGAAAAAGATGGAGAAGAGAGAGGGAAAAAGAAAGATGGGGAAGAGAGAGGAAAGAAAGATGGAGAAGAGAGAGCGGAAAGAAAGATGGAGAAGAGAGAGGGAAAAAGAAAGATGGAGAAGAGAGAGCGAAAGAAAGATGGAGAAGAGAGAGCGAAAGAAAGATGGAGAAGGTTTTTTTGCGGTCCGGTGCCTGAGATTATTCTAAAGCAATTTGTGGGAACTTTATCTGTTTATGCCCTTAAGAACAGCCGACGGCGCAGGCAGACAGACTGAATGGATGGTAGTACGTAGCACTGTAAATCAAAATGATTATGCCGGTCGGGTTAGCTAGCTTGCTGTGAATAATAATATTGTTATAACTGCTCTGATTAGGAGGAAAGTAATATATATGAGGTAGAGCTCGTAGAAAGGCAGTTTTTCCGGCTGTAATAATGTGCAGCCTTTGATATTTTTCTTTGTGTGTGTGTGTGTGTGTGCGTGTGTGTGTGTGTGTGTGTGTGTGTGTGTGTGTGTGTGTGTGTGTGTGTGTGTGTGTGTGTGTATGTGTGCGCGCGCGTGTGTGTGTGTGTGTGTGTGTGTGTGTGTGTGTGTGTGTGTGTGTGTGTGTGTGTGTGTGTGTCGTTGGTTGTGTGTGTGTGTGTGTGTGTGTGTGTGGTTGTCTGTTGTTAGTGTGTGTGTGTTTGTGTGTGTGTGTGTGTGTGTGTGTTGTGTGTGTTGTGTGTTGTTGTGTGTGTATGTATGTGTGTGTGTGTGTGTGTGTGTGTGTGTGTGTTGTGTGTATGTGTGTGTGTGTGTGGTGTGTGTGTGTGTGTGTGGTGTGTGTGTGTGTGTGTGTGTGTGTGTGTGTGTGTGTGTGTGTGTGTGTGTGTGTGTGTGGTGTGTGTGTGGTGTGTGTGTGTGTGTGTGTGTGTGTGTTGTGTGTGGTGTGTGTGTGTGTTGTTGTTGTTGTTGTTGTTGTTGTTGTTGTTCTTTGTTGTTGTTGTTGTTTTGGGTGGGTTCTCGAGTATCTCTTCACCAGTGACCTTTTACCCCGCTGTTTGCTATTGCTGTTGCAATTGTTGCAAGGGAAATGGGAAATGCCTGAGCAGTTAGACTGGCGGGCAAAGCAATCCTCACAAGTGGCTTGCTTCTCCGAAGATCTGAAGTGTTGAGGAGCTTGAGACACTACCTGCGGGCACAGAGCCAAGGACCTCACGCCATCGATCGCCTGGAGGAGAGAGGCGTGGAAAGAGGAAGCGCTAGACGATCTTCCTTGAAAGGACGAGAGAGGGCCATCGTCAGTCAGACGAACATTGGAATCGTTACAAAGGCAACGTTGGGCAAACTTAGGAGAGACGGGTTGGAGCGCATATGGGCTTTTTCAAGCCCATAGATACCATCTTGAATGGAACTGAACTGCTGCAATTTAATTTATTGTTTTGTGATTGGGATGAATGTGCGATGAGTGCACTTGGCACCTCAGCACATTCATTGTGCAATTACGTTGACATTTGGTAATAACGTTGTATTGTATGATGACTCGGACAATAGTTGTATTGTATGATACCTCGGACAATATGCAGAACGTTCCCAGTGGCTCTGTCGGTTGACATAACAGTAATTAAAATTAGAAAACATAATGATGCGTGATTTCCTTTTGTTTGTTTTTTCTGGTCCATGGCAATGGGGTGGGGAGTGTGTATATGTTTGACAGTATATTTGGGTATGGGTTGGAGACGGGTGGGTGGAGTGAAATTCTGTGTGATAGATAAATTAAAGTGCCAGATAGTATGCGATAGTTTCTATACAATCATTACAATGTTTTTAGAGTATCATCATGCGTGTGATCCTGCCTGCACGAGATAGAGATTCGGCGAAATTAACCATTTGTATGGGTACATAATTATTCAACTTTCTGGAGGTCTGTTGTCGTTTTGGCGTAACTTAATGACTCATGTTGTTATACTGATAATTGTAAGATCAGTCTGATATCGCTTATGTGAAAAGACTTCAACTAAAAAGAAAGAAGGCGTTGTGTCCAAGGTTATAGTCACGGTCAGACAAAACTTAACAACGTTCTTCCAATGCAATACTTCGACCACAGACTGCTGTTTAGGAAGAAATATTTACGTAGACAACACCTCCCCCCCCCCCCCCCCCCCCTCCCCCTCCCCCTCCCCCCCCCCCCCCCCCCCCCTCCCCCCCCCCACCTTTACTATTCCATGAAATAGAAATGTTTCCTTCAAACACTCCGCCACTTGGTTCTGCCTCCTCTTTCAAAGCCGCCCTCAAGACGCACCTGTTCAATAACTATTTCTAAACTGTTTTTCACAGCCGTGTCTATCGCCCCGTCTGACATGTGGGTGTGGGTGTGATTGTGTGTGTGTGTGTGTGTGGGTGTGTGTGTGTAGTGTGGGTGTGTGTGTGTGTGTGTGTGTGTGTGTGTGTGTGTGTGTGTGTGTGTGGTGTGTGTGGTGTGAGGGGGGTGTGTGTGTGGTGTGTGTGTGTGTGTGTGTGTGTGTGGGTGTGTGTGTGTGTGTGTGTGCGCGCGTGCGTGCGTGCGTGCGTGCGTGCGTGCGTGCGCGCGCGTGCGTGCATGCGTGTCGTGCGTGCGTGTGTGTGTGTGTGGGGTGTGGGTGTGTGGGGGGGGGGGGTGGAGTGTTTGTTGTTAGTGTTATTGTAAAGCGCCCTACGCCCAAACTTTGTGCGGTAGATGGGCGCTATAGAAATCCTGTTTAGTAGTAGTGGAGGTGGTGGTGGTGGTAGTAGTAGTAGCCGATAAAAAGCCGACAGACGAAAATAATGTGCATGGCTATATATATATATATATATGCCTCCACTACAGACGAAAATAATGCGCATGCCTATATATATATGCATACACTAAATATAATAGCGCCATGCACTATATTATATATACATAATGCAGCTATCTATATATATATATATATATATATATATATATATATATATATATATATATATATATAATATATATATATATATATATATATATAATATATATTATATATATATAATATAATATATAGGCATTATAGCGCATTATTTTCGTCTGTCGGCTTTTTATCGCGGAAATTGAAACGAACAGATAAATACGTTTTTTCGGTGGATGAAACACTCAGTGCCACTAACCATGGGTCTTTATCTCGACATTGTCTGACGTTGGATGATACTACTACTACTACTAGTACTTCTGCTACTGCTACTACTACTACTACTGCTACTGCTGCTGCTGCTACTGCTACTGCTACTACTACTACTAAACTACTACTACTACTACTCTACTCCACCACTCACCTCCACTACATATATATATATATATACTACTATATATATAATACTATATATATATATAATATATATATTATATATATATATATATTTCCGATAAAAGCCGACAGACGAAAATAATGCGCATGCCTTCTTCTATTCTTCTTCTCTCTATATATTATATATATATATATATATATATATATATATATATATATATATATATATATATATATATATATATATATATATATATATAGCCAACGTCTCTTACATAATTTGCCGTTGCGAAATATGTCCAAAAATCCAAACGCCGAAGAATTAACACATAACATAAAGGCAGAACAATAAAACCGGATGTAAGCCACATACTGTGGCATAATAATATGCAGACTGTTTCGGAATCACACCGTTCGAGAATAAAGACTACGCCAGCGGAATGTGATGGATGGGTACTGAAAAATGGAATAAAGAACTCGCCATGCACCGACTTAGTACCCAAGTTGTGGGAGCAGGTCAGCTGTGTATTCCTGAGCTATTCAGCCCAGGTTGTGGGAGTGGGTCAGCTGTGTATTCCTGAGCTATTCAGCCCAGGTTGTGGGAGCGGGTCAGCTGTGTATTCCTGAGCTATTCAGCCCAGATTGTGGGAGCAGGTCAGCTGTGTACTCCTGAGCTATTCAGCCCATGTTGTGGGAGCAGGTCAGCTGTGTATTCCTGAGTTAGCCCATGTTGTGGGAGCAGGTATGCTGTGTATTCCTGAGCTATCGAGCCCATGTTGTGGGAGCAGGTCAGCTGTGTTTTCCTGAGAGCCCATGTTGTGGGAGCAGGTCAGCTGTGTTTTCCTGAGCTATCGAGCCCATGTTGTGGGAGCAGGTCAGCTGTGTTTTCCTGAGCTATTCAGCTCCGAGCCTCGACACTCTGTGTCCTCGGATTAACCCCTTCGCTTTCAAACCCTCCTCCTTCGCACACAGTACGATCGATTCTATTGGCCGCTGCGCTTTGCGTGAGCATGAAACTAATATTTTCATTGGTTCCTTCGTTTGAAATCATCTGTCTCGTGCTACAGTCTTCGCAAATAGCCATTGATTAGCGTTCAGTCCAGACGCCGTTTGACATGAGGCTGGAACCAATATTTTCATCGGTTCCTTCGTTTGAATTCCTCTCTCTAGTCTCGTGCTTCATCCCCCTGTGACCGCTAGTGCCTGAGCGAGGGCTTTAGATATCAAGAATCAATCGTCTTGTCTGTACTCTCAGCAAATAAGTATCGATTCCATTGGCTGCTCTCTTTTGTACGAGGAGAGAAAAAAACCGACACTTTCTTTGGTCGTACTCTCTGCTTATAATGATTGATTCCATTGGCTGGTCTCGTTTGTACTAGCATAGCGGGAAAAAAACCCATCTTCCCTGGGTTTCTTTGCTTGTATTCTCTGTTTATAACGAATAATTTCATTGGCTGATCTAGTTTGTAGGAGCATAGAAAAAAAGATCTTCCTTCGTTTCTGTAGTTGTATTATCTACTTATAACGTACTTTATATACTGCTTGTGTACTCTCTGTTAATAGTAAGGATAATGGGCATTTCTAACCGCCCTACATATCGAAACTGTTTTAACAGCCCAAGGCATGCACAAAAGCAAGAATAATGACAACATGCTAAACGAAAACAAAACTTTATATAAAAAAGAAGTTATACGTCCATCCATTTCCTCTCTCACACACACACACACACACACACACACACACACACACACACACACACACACACACACACACACACACACACACACACACACACACACAACACACACAACACACACACACACACACGCACTCACACGCACGCACACACACGCACGCACAACACACACAACATAAGTACACACACACACACACACACACACACACACACACACACACACACACACACACACACACACCACACACACACGCACACACGCACGCACACACCACACACACACACACACACACACACACACACACACACACACACACACACACACAGACATACACACACACGCACGCACGCACACACACACACACGTACACACACACACACACACACACACACACACACACACACACACACACACACACACACACACACACACACATACACACACACACACACATCACTCACACACACACACACACACACACACACACACACACACACACACACACACACATACACACACACACACAACACACACACACACACACACACACACACACACACACACTGTAGCGATTGATTCCATTGGCTGCTCTAGTTTGTACGAACTCAGATGCAACATCTTTCTTGGTTTTCTTGGTTGAACTAGCCGCTAATAACGACTGATTCCATTGGCTGTTCTGTTCTGTAAGAGCACAGAGATGACATTTTCCTTGGTTTTCTTCGCTGTGTTCTCTGATAATAACCATTGGTTTCATTGGCTGTTCTGTTATCTGTATGAGCATAGAGATGACACTTTCCTCTTCTTTTTATTCTTTTTTCCTCTCTTCTTTTCTTTTTCTTAACCATTGGTTCCATTGGCCGTTCTATTCTTCTGTTTTGTATCAGCATAGAGATGGCATGTTCCTTGATTTTCTCCGTTGTGTTCTCTGATCATAACCACTGGTTCCATTGGCTTTTGTTCTGTAAGAGCACAGAGATGGCATGTTCCTTGGTTTTCTTCGGTGTGTTCTCTGATAATAATAACCACTGTTCCATAGGCTGTTCTGTTCTCTGTATCAGCAGAGAGATGACATTTTCCTTGGTTTTCTTCATTGTGTACTCTGATCATAATCATTGGTTCCATTGGCTTTTGTTCTATAAGAGCACAGAGATGACACCTTCCTTGGTTTTGTTCGTTGTGTTCTCTGATCATAGCCACTGATGGTAATAGGTCCTTTCTCTTGCAATACCATGGACATGATATTTTCTTTGCTTTCTTCGTTTCAACATTCCAGCACTGGAATTGTTTCAGCGGCAACTCTGAGGAAACGTGTGAGAGCCGGGACGGGGTGCGCGATTATGGTCCCTCCCGAGCGAGAAGATACCGTAATAGTTAAATGATGAAAAGTGAGATGTAGGGTACTGATCTGCTTTTGGTTGAGCCGTTTTGTTGTGTCGTTTTATTGTCCAGTGTTTGGAAGAATACTGGCATGAAAATGACGTGTAATGAAATAGGTGTGATGTCATGAATATTATATGACGTAAATATTTAATGGAACAGAAAAATGACGTGTTTAAGTGTTGTTTTTGTCTTGTTTGTAAGCTTCAAAACAGGGGGGTTTATTCCGAAAATTAGCAGGTTTTGTCAAAATAAAAGAGCATTCTCTTCAACCTTAAATGTGTTTGCTTCCGCGTGGAAATGACATTTTCGTTGGTTTCC
>JABMCL010001514.1:57500-62500 GCA_018857735.1 Alviniconcha marisindica | reverse complement strand
TTAATATTGGTGTTAGTACTGATGGTAATACTAGTATTGATGTTAGTATTGGTGTTAGGATTCATGTCAGTTAGTATTGGTGTTAGGATTTGTGTCAGTTAGTATTGGTGTTAGGGTTCATGTCAGTTAGTATTGGAGTTAGGGTTAATGTCAGTTAGTATTGGTGTTAGGGTTCATGTCAGTTAGTATTGGTGTTAGGATTTGTGTCAGTACAGGCGTCAGTATTGACGTTGGTCGGTATAAAAATTTGCATTGATAAATTGGTGTCAATCGGTATTGCTGTTAGGGTTGATATTAGTATTGGTGCTAAGTGGTGTTATTGATGTTGACTGGTGTTGCTGCTAGTATTGGCGTTAGCTGGCGTTGGTGTTAGTGTTGATGTTAGTATTGGTGTTAGTTGGTATCGGTGTTACTGGTGATGTTAGTATTGGTGTAAGTTGGTATCGGTGTTGGTGTTGATGTTAGTATTGGTGTTAATGCTGATGTTAGTATTGGTGTTAGTTGGTGTTGGTGTTAGTGTTGATGTCAGCATTGGTGTTAACTGGTGTTGCTGTTAGTGTTGGTGTTAGTATTGGTGTAAGTTGGTGTTGGTGTTAGTGTTGATGTTAATATGGTGTAAGTTGGTGTTAGTGTTGATGTTATTATTGGTGTTAGTTGGTGTTGGTATTAGTGTTGATGTTATTATTGGTGTTACTGTTTGATGTTAGTGTTGGTGTTAACTGGTGTTGGTGTTAGTGTTGATGCTGGTATTGGTGTTGATGTTAGTATTAGTGTTAGCACATGGGTTCACACAGTCTACAGTGCACACAATTGCCGCACTCACGGCCAATTCTTCGTGACTTTCAAACGTCGATTTTTAATCAAACAGGACGAGAAATCGAGTGTGATTGTTTCCGTGATGCCTCTCCCCTTCGGTCCCCTTTAACCGCTAATTGATTTTGTTTCAAGGCCCATAATGCTTTGGCGTCCTGAACTTCCGGTTCAACTTATTCAGTCTCGCTCTGAAGGGCCCAGCTGCACAGGCTAAGCGAAGTCAGAGTGGTTTTACCCTGCACAGGAAACACGCCGCTCACACGGAAGACAAAAAACAAAAACAAAAACAAAAACGAAACGAAACAAAAGGAATATCACGCAACAGGGCTGTTAGAATTCTAAGCATCAAGATGAAGAACAATTCCTTCAGCAAGGACTGGACCCGGTGGGGAGTGAGGGCTGGGAGGAGGGGTGGAGGTGTGTGTGTGGTGGGTGGGGGGGGGGTACATTCAGTTCTTTGCCGTCTGGGAAACTGTGTGGGTCGGTTTGGCCTAGCGGTAAGGCATTAGGCTGGTAAGCGGATGACTTCGGTTCGATCCCCACTTCGGCTCTCTGTTCTCTTCAGACGTCGTGGTTTATGGACAGTCTTGTGAATCTGCACCTCGCAATTGATGAAACTTTAAAAATGGCACACGCTGTTGCCCATCTGAATGCAGAAATTATTGTGGTGGTGACAAAGTGGTGTCCGGTACAGAGGGAGGGGGGAGGTGGAGGGGGGAAGTGGGACACAGACAGGTCGGAAAGACAGACACTAACAGATAGACACTAACAGACAGACACTAACAGATAGACACTAACAGATAGACACTAACAGACACTAACGGACATACACTAACCGACAGATACTAACAGACAGACATTAACAGATAGACACTAACAGATATACACTAACAGACAGACATCAACAGATAGACACTAACAGATAGACACTAACAGACAGACACTAACAGATAGACACTAACAGACAGACACTAACAGATAGACACTAACAGACAGACATTATCAAGAAGACATATACTAGCGCGCAGATAATGCTGACACCAAGAAGCTGACACTAACAAACGGACAAACACTAAGGCACTAGCACACAGACACTACACTCACAACACACTCTCTCTCTCTCTCTCTCTCTCTCTCTCTCTCTCTCTCTCTCTCTCTCTCTCTCTCTCTCTCTCTCTCTCTCTCTCTCTCTCTCTCTCTCCTCTCTCTCTCACCACACACACACACACACACACCACACACACACACACCCACACTCACACACACCACAACACACACACACACACACACACACACACACACACACACACACACACACACACACACACACACACACACACACACACACACACACACACACACACACACACACACACACACAACACGCTGACACACGACACGCACAACACCACCAAACACACACACACACACAGACACACAACACACGCACACACACACACACACACACACACACACACACCACACACACACACACACACACACACACACACACACACACACACACACACACACACACACACACACACACACCACACACACACACACACACACACATCAAACACACACACAACACACCACACACACACACACACACACACACACACACACACACACACACACACACACACACACACACACACACACACACACACGATATATATATATATATTTATCAAACAGACAGAAAGACAGAGACATAAAAAAAGTGAAGAAAGAGTGTGGGTGTGACATGAAGCAGACAGATAGGCATGCAGACAAGAGAAAAAAGGAGCAAAACAAACAAAAGGAAAGAAAGAAAAAAAGAAAGACAGAAAGAAAGAAAGACAGAAAGAAAAAGAAAAAAGAAAGAAAGAAAGACAGGTCTATATAGGTACGTCAGACGTATAGATCATAAACAAAGCTAATTTTCATGTTTCGAAGCAATCCGGAAGCTTTAGGCGTGGTTGTGGTATTGATGAAAATGTCGAAAATAACCTTTCTGTGGCGAGGGTTTTGGGAACGAATGCATCGTGCTTACTGTCTGCATTCCTTGGTTTCGCTGCTCTTTTTGTGTACACTGCCAGGTACACGTGTCCAGTGGGGGGGGGGGGGGGGGACAGGTAGTGGGGGTGGAAAGCACAGTTTCTTTAACCTTTAGTCACCTACCCACACCCACCACCTACACCCACCACCCAGTCCTCTTTCTTTCGTACGTTGGTGGGTTTAAGTCTATTCAGCCAATCAGAAATTATATAAACGATTTTATTAACGAATGTAACATATATATATATATATATATATATATATATAATATATATATATATATATATATATATATATATATATAAATCAGTTCTCCCTACATCACCTCAAATGCCACAGTGGGAACACATAAATGCCAAGTTTGATACTGATTATACTGATTTGAAGAAAAGTGAATCTACAAACTTTTAGCTATACAAGTAAGAGAACATCTAAATAATAAATATCAAAATCATATTAAGATTTTCACTGATGGTTCCGTTCTGGACTCATTAGACAGTGGAGCAGGATTCGTTATTCCTGAATTAAAAGTGAAAAAATCTTTTTACTTAGGGAAAGTTTTTTCCATATTTACATCTGAGTTATATGCAATATTAATGGCATTAAACTACATATGCAATATTCAGTTAGCAATATATAATTTTGTGATCTGTGTTGACTCAAAATCAGTTCTCTGTGCATTGAAAAGCTGGAACTGTAAAATGAGAGGGGATATATTTTATGAAGTAAAGTATTTAATACATTGTATCATGTACAAGGGTATTGTAGGATTGAGTTTTGTTGGGTACCGTCTCATTGTGGTCTTTATTGGAATGAAATATCAGACAAATTAGCTAAACAAGGTGCAATGAAAAACATGTCTGAGATATCATGAAAACATGTCTGAGATATCATCATTAAGGTGCAATGAAAAACATGTCTGAGATATCATCATTAAGGTACAATGAAAAACATGTCTGAGATATCATCCAATAACCTACTACTCTCATCTCATGAGATTAATTCACTACTTAAGAAGACTGTATATAAACAAACTGAAAAAAAAGTAAATCCGCGATACCTTCTTGTTCTAGATATTTAGCAAGAGTAATATACAAGTTACGTTTAAATTCATGGAACACTAAATATTCACAGAATGTGACATGCGTTTGTCAAAATATCTTATCTGTTAAACACATACTGCTTGAATGTCCTATTACTACAGAGTTATTTCAGAAAAATGGATATGACATAAATGCTTACAACAATGTAAGATATATTTTGTATGATACTGATGTTATTACTAATATTGTCAAAATCGATTGTTCATAGTCCTGTGGGAAAATTAGTATAAATAATAATCATATGTTTTTGTTTTCTGTTTTTGTCTAATATCACCTCAATGTGAACAGACATAAAATGAAATATTGATTGTGGGTTTAAGTTGTTGCTGCTGTAGCTGTTTGATGAATAAACTGTAAGGAATGATAGCATTTGCAGGAAGTTTTCATTCTCTCCTTCCTCTCTCCTTAACCTGAACTGAGCTCTCTCTCTCTCTCTCTCTCTCTCTCTCTCTCTCTCTCTCTCTCTCTTCCTCTCTCTCTCTCTCTCTCTCTCTCTCTCTCTTGGTTATTAGTAGTACTGTAGCAACGGCAGATATGTGAGTCGGCCTTTGTGCTTATATCTTCACCGTCGATAAATAAAGTTCAATCAATCAATCAATCAATCAATCAATCTCTCTCTCCTCTCTCTCTCTCTCTCTCTCTCTCTCTCTCTCTCTCTCTCTCTCTCTCTCTCTCTCTCTCTCTCTCTCTCTCTCTCTCTCAGATAACCACTGATTGCTTGTGTTGTCTTATCCAAAACTAGTCGTAGGTATTTATTAGAATGATGTTGTACTGCCTTGTCTGCTGGTTGTTTGCTCATGCTTGTATCTATTACTGAGTGATGGATGCACGTGCGCATCTGCGCTATGAACACGCTATGTTTCGGCGTGGAAGTTCTTATGCTCCATGCATAAATGTTCATGTGTAAAATTCACGTTCTCATTCAGTTAGCAATTAGGCCTATACGTATAAAAATCATGCCGCGTAATTTTATGTTTACCCATCAGTAACTTAGCCAGTAGTGGTTGTTATACAGGTTCCTGACTGAACCTAACTACAATC
>JABMCL010001514.1:42500-47500 GCA_018857735.1 Alviniconcha marisindica | reverse complement strand
ACCGTCTGAATCACGTACCCTGCGTCTACCGGTCCCCGTTGTTATTGCGTCTTTGTTCTTTTCTGTTTTTGTTTTTTGTTGTTGTTGCTGTTCTCTCTCTCTCTCTCTCTCTCTCTCTCTCTCTCTCTCTCTCTCTCTCTCTCTCTCTCTCTCTCTCTCTCCTCTCTCCTCTCCTCTCTCTCCTCCTCTCTCTCTCTCTCTCTCTCTCTCTCTCTCTCTCTCTCTCTCTCTCTCTCTCTCTCGCTCTCGCTCTCTCGCTCTCCCTCTCTCTCTTCTTTTCTTTTCCTTTCAAACCCCTTCCTGACATTCTTCGTCCGAAGCAAACTGCCAGCTGGAGTCTACGTCTGACATTTACAACCTATATTCCATGTCTGTCTGCCACTGAGGTCGTATATATATATATATAGGGAGAGAGAGAGAGAGAGAGAGAGAGAGAGAGAGAGAGAGAGAGAGAGAGAGAGAGAAGAGAGAGAGAGACACACACACACACACACACACACACACACACACACACACACACACACACACACACACACACACACCACACACACACACACACACACAGAAAACGGAGAGATTTAAAGAAAAATAAGTTTTCTTTAAAAACGTTTTTTTTCTTTAATTCTCTCCGTTTTAGAGAGACAGACAGACAGACAGACAGAGACACACAGACACACAGAGGGAAAGTCAAAGCAGTCCACGACAACTTCTTTCGGGATAAAACCGACTGGACGAGGGTGGTATTTAAATGGCTGCTCACTACCGGCTATGTACATAATTACACAGAAGTCAAAGAAGACCTTGATAGTACGTCTTGGATGTAAAAGGGATTGGACGAGGGTTCTGTTTAAATGGCCGGCGGTCTGTATCACTGTCAGTGTGTCTACGAAAGTAGACAAGAGGCTGTGCTTAAATGTCTGTCTGCATTAACCTGTCTACGTAAGTACACAAGACGCTGTGCTTAAATGTCTGTCTGCATTAGCGTGTCTACAGAGGTCTGTGTTTAAATGGGTCTCTGCATTAGTGTGTCTATAGAAATAGACAATGGGTCTCTGCATTAGCGTGTCTATAGAAATAGACAATGGGTCTCTGCATTAGTGTGTCTATAAAAGTAGACAATGGGTCTCTGCATTAGCGTGTCTATAGAAATAGACAATGGGTCTCTGCATTAGTGTGTCTATAAAAGTAGACAATGGGTCTCTGCATTAGCGTGTCTACAGAAGTAGACAATGTCTATCTGCATTAGCGTGTCTACAGAAGTCTGTGTTTAAATGTCTGTCTGCATTAGCGTGTCTACAGAAGTCTGTGTTTAAATGTCTGTCTGCATTAGCGTGTCTACAGAGGTCTGTGTTTAAATGGGTCTCTGCATTAGTGTGTCTATAGAAATAGACAATGGGTCTCTGCATTAGTGTGTCTATAGAAGTAGACAATGGGTCTCTGCATTAGTGTGTCTATAAAAGTAGACAATGGGTCTCTGCATTAGCGTGTCTATAGAAATAGACAATGGGTCTCTGCATTAGTGTGTCTATAAAAGTAGACAATGGGTCTCTGCATTAGCGTGTCTACAGAAGTAGACAATGTCTATCTGCATTAGCGTGTCTACAGAAGTCTGTGTTTAAATGTCTGTCTGCATTAGCGTGTCTACAGAAGACTGTGTTTAAATGGGTTTCTGCATTAGTGTGTCTATAGAAATAGACAATGGCTGTCTGCATTAGCGTGTCTACAGAAGTAGACAATGGCTGTCTGCATTAGCGTGTCTACAGAGGTAGACAATGGGTGTCTGCATTAGCGTGTCTACAGAAGAAGACAATGGCTGTCTGCATTAGCTTGTCTACAGAGGTAGACAATGTCTGCATTAGCGTGTCTACAGAAGTCAAGGCTGTCTGCACTACCGTGTCTACAGAAGTCATGGCTGTCTACATTAGCGTGTCTACAGAAGTCATGGCTGTCTGCATTACCGTGTCTACAGAAGTCATGGCTGTCTACATTAGCGTGTCTACAGAAGTCATGGCTGTCTGCATTACCGTGTCTACAGAAGTCATGGCTGTCTACATTAGCGTGTCTACAGAAGTCATGGCTGTCTGCATTACCGTATCTACAGAAGTCAAGGCTATCTGCATTACCGTGTCTACAGAAATCAAAGTGGGCACCAGCACGTACTGGAAGTCATTAGAAAAATCGATTTTTTTTCTCTCCAGTAGAGGTCGACTACACCCCGTTTAATTTAAACTGTAACGCAGATCTTAACGGCTCTCGTCTTCTCAACGTTTGCTTCCTTCACTCTCCGACTGGTAGGGAACATCAAGAGAACAAGAACAGCAACAACAACTGCAACAACACCAGAAGCAACAGCAACAACAACAGAGGCAAAAGCGACAACAACTGCAACTGCAACAACAACCGCAGCAGCAACAAATGCAACAGCAACAACTAAAACAACACCAACGGTGACTACAAAAACAGCGACCACTACTACTACTACATCGACAACGACAACAACAACAACAACAACAACAACAACAACAGCAACAAGTATATCAGTTTCTAGTTAATGGTTCTATTTTAACGTTCTATCTACTACTGAGTGTTAATGTCTAGTTCCTTTTCTAGACGTTAGAGAAGCGGACTAGTTTTGAGAAGGATAAAGAGACAGACACACAAAGAAAGACAGATGTTGGTGGTGTTTTCGGTTTGGTTTGGTTGGTTTTACTTAAAAACAAAACTAACAAAATTCAACACAAGATGGAGTTAATTAGCGCTCGAAAGACGTCACACAGGTACAACATCAAAGACCTGAGTCGCCTACGGGAACTCTCGCCCATCTGTCATACGTGTAAATACAAGGTACATAACTCCACCAGAGATACATCCTCAAATTTCAAAAGCAAAACGGGCAGAATTTCTGGCAGTAAGCCAACCATACAAGGCTATATATCCCAAATACTCCAGGCTTAAAATCTAGCAATTCTTGAGAGATTTGGACTCTCAAGAGACAAGACCTTGACAGTTGGAGTTCCACGGAAATCGACCACGCAGCAAAAAGAAGCCAAACAAACCAATTAACTGGAACAAATTGTTGCTTAAACGAAACCAATTAACTAGTAAAACACCAATGGACCAGTGAATCAAATAGTATCCAGATCTGAATCAGACTCCGTCTTTGATCTCTTTCCTTTCTGCAAACCACAACATACGACTTCCCCGGAAATCGCAAATCGACACTAGCGGTCCTGGAGAAGAAAAAAAACTTAGAGAAAGGAACTGACATCTTCAACTAAATCTCTAACCTTTCGCTGACTGACAAAAAAACACGAAGCACGTTCAGTTTAGGTCAAAGGTCTCACGTGACGTTTACAGAGTCACGTGCGTGTCCCGGTAATTGAGGAAACTCGGGTACGAAAAAAACAGACAAACAAAAAAGATGCTCATAGTCTACAACGGTCTGGATCGCTTCCTCTGTTTATCGTGCAAGACGTGACATGGAGGACGATACGTTTCCGAAATCGATATGAATTAAGAGTCTCCTTTTTACTTACCTCCCCCTCTCCCCCCCCCCCCCCCCCCCCTCCCTCCCCCATCACTCCCCTCATTAGAAATGGAGGTCACCTAATCGGCAGTTCACAAAGCTCTGACTTAGAGCTTGGGTCATAAACACGAAATATTTCGCGCCTCTCTCTCTCTCTCTCTCTCTCTCTCTCTCTCATCTCCTCCCTCTCTCTCTCTCTCTCTCTCTCTCTCAACCCTTTCTCCTTTTTTTCCTTTTATTCTCTTTTCCTCTTCTTTCTTATTCTTTTTTCTTTCCGAGCTCAATTATTTTTCTTTGTCATTGACATTAAAAAATCTGTCGAAATGCTCAGCATCTCAAGCGACATTTTTTTTTTTTAATCGTTCTTTTTCTTTCTTTCTTTTTTCTATCTTTTTCTTTCTTTCTTTTTTGTCTTCCTTTTACTTCTTCCTTCTTCCTCTAGCAGGAGACCGCTGGCGCAGAAATAAAGGTATCCAGAGCATGCACCTTCGCCGCGCGGACGTTTACTACATGAAACTTTCGCCGGGTTGACTTTTCGCCGTACGTACTTTCGCCGCATGGACTTGCAGAGCATAGTCCTACCAAAACAATTTACATAAAGTATTATACAAAATTTTAAAAAATACACACACGCACACAACACACACACACACAAAACACACACACACACACACACACACACACACACACACCACACACACACACACACACACACACACACACATACACACACACACACACACTGACTGTAGCAGAAACTGGGTACTGATATTAGTTAGGATGGAAATACTGCGAGAAGAGGAAGGTTTTCAGTTTGGCTTTAAAAGATGAACTTGGCCGCACTGGAATGTCGCCGTCGTTGACAAAGTTGCACGGTGGACAAGAGTGGATCGACACGGGACGCATGTCGGGTTTTGCCAAATAAAATTAAAAAAAGCAAAAAATCTTAAACAACAACAAAATTCTTTTTAACCTTTTATGTAAAAAAGAAGAAGAAGAAGAAAAAAGACTGCTAGCGTTCTAAAACAAGATCCAAACACATGAAAGGTTCAAAAGAACGCTTTGTGTGTTTGTCCTGAAAAATAGCGTTCTTTTGAACCTTTGTCCTGATAAATAGCGTTCTTTTGAACCTTTGTCCTGATAAATAACGTTCTTTTGAACCTTTGACCTGATAAATAGCGTTCTTTTGAACCTTTTCGCGTGTTTTTAACCTTTTAAGTGTTTGGATCTCATAATAAATAGCGTTCTTTTCAACCTTCCCTGTATTTGCGTCTCATAATACATAGCGTTCTTTTTAACCCTCCATGTATTTGGATCTTGTAATAGTGTTCTTTTTAACCCTCCATGTATTTGGATCTTGTAATAGTGTTCTTTTTAACCTTCCATCTCATGATAGCTAGCGTTCTTTTCAACCTTCCCTGTGTTTGCATCTCATAGTAGAACCCTCAATGTATTTGGATCTTGTAATAGCGTT
>JABMCL010001514.1:27500-37500 GCA_018857735.1 Alviniconcha marisindica | reverse complement strand
TCTCTCTCTCTCTCTCTCTCTCTCTCTCTCTCTCTCTCTCTCTCTCTCTCTCTCTCTCTCTCTCTCTCTCTCTCACACACACACACACACACACACACACACACACACACACACACACACACCTCTTGGTTTCACCCATCGATTACTTCCCCTTCGCGTGACGTAATCAGGACCGAACGCCGCCGTGTTCTTATCACGTTTCATTCACTTTTTCTTCTTCTTCTTCTTCTTCTTCTTCTTTTTTTTTTTTTTTTTTTTTTTTGCCGGGGGGGGCGGGGGGGGGTGGGGGGTGGGGGGGTGGGGGGGGCTACATGCATATGAAATGATGCCGCCAAGAGATGATGCATTAAGGAATCGATGGCGCCAAGACATGATCTTGTAGGGAACGATGTCGCATTAAAAAAAAAAAATGGAAAAAAAATGATATAACGAGGAAACAATGTCAAAAAGAGATGATGTATAGTAAGGAAATACATTATGTGTGTTATACTATGCTTGTTCAGCGCTTTGAGCCGCATGGTAGGCGCTTTACAAATTTCCGTTATTATCTAGTGTTTGTAGTGCGTTTTTTTTTATCGTTTTATTTTATTTTATAATACTTTATGTAAATTGTTTTGGTAGGACTATGTTCTACATGTGTATAGAGTATCAGGGCGTTGATGAGCGCCGGATAAATGTACATTATCATTATTATTATTATTAATGTGGCCAAAAGATGACGTTAATAAAGACGACGTAGACAGGAGGTAACGTACGTGGCAGTCAGGGGATAATAAGGTAAGCGAGAGCTGGTGTTCAAGGCGAGGTGGCATGGTGACGTTTTAAACTGAGGTGGTAAGATGACGTTTCAAGGTGAGGTAGCAGGATGACATTTCAAGGTGAGGTGGCGTTTTAAGGCGAAGTGGCTCGGTGACGTTTTAAGGCGAGGTGGCACGGTGACGTTTTAAGGTGAGGTTGCACGGTGACGTTTTAAGGTGAGGTTGCACGGTGACGTTTGAAGGTGAGGTGGTACGGTGACGTTTTAAACTAAGGTGGTAAGATGACGTTTCAAGGTGAGGTGTCAGAACGAGGTTTCACGGTAGGGTGACAAGGTAACGTTTCAAGGTGGGGTGTCAGGATGAGGTTTCACGGTAGGGTGTCAAGCTTAATGTTTCAAGGTGAGGTGTCAGGATGAGGTTTCACGGTAGGGTGAAAAGGGTTTAATGTTTCAAGGTGAGGTGTCAGGATGAGGTTTCACGGTAGGGTGACAAGGTAACGTTTCAAGGTGGGGTGTCAGGATGAGGTTTCACGGTAGGGTGACAAGCTTAATGTTTCAAGGTGAGGTGTTAGGATGAGGTTTCACGGTAGGGTGACAAGCTTAATGTTTCAAGGTGAGGTGTCAGGATGAGGTTTCACGGTAGGGTGACAAGCTAACGTTTCAAGGTGAGGTGTCAGGATGAGGTTTCACGGTAGGGTGACAAGCTTAATGTTTCAAGGTGAGGTGTCAGGATGAGGTTTCACGGTAGGGTGACAAGGTAACGTTTCAAGGTGAGGTGTCAGGATGAGGTTTCACGGTAGGGTGACAAGGTAACGTTTCAAGGTGGGGTGTCAGGATGAGGTTTCACGGTAGGGTGACAAGGTAACGTTTCAAGGTGGGGTGGCAGGATGCGGTTTCAAGGTGATGTGGCAAAGAGGTGCAGAGCCTATCGCGCTCAGACAAGAAAGACAAGAGAGAGAGAGAGGGAAAGAGAGAGAGAGAGAAAGTCCCTGTCCCAACCAGGACAGGAACAGTCAACCTCTTCATACTGACTCAATAGGAACAGTCAACCTCTCCACAGTGACTCCAGTGCCGAATCACCACCATCAGCACAGTACCCCTCAGGCTGATGTCTCTTTCGTCGAACATTGCAATCCCCCCCCCCCCCCCCCCCCCCTGCCCTGCCCCCCCCCCCCCCCTCCCCCCCCCCCCCCCCACACCCTCCTTCCCGTCCGAATGCACAAAGCACATTGACTGCGCCTCATTACAAACAGATCCAGTGTTGTGGGCAAAAGGACAGGATTATGTTTTAACCTTTCTCGTGCCCTCCAGACATCAGATGACGCACTCTCGTGGCAAAGTGTCCGCCATGCGCCTGAAAGTCGTCACGTGACCTCCTCCCTCAGTTCTCGTTGCTCGTCAGTGTTTTCTAGCGGAGGGGCCAGTTGTTGTGGGATGTTTTTTTTGGGGGGGGGTTTGGGGTTTGGTTTTTGGTTTTTTTTTGGGGGGGGGTGTTTTGTTTTTTTGTTTGCTTTTTTGTTGTTGTTGTTGTTGTTGTTATTGTTTTGTTTTTTTTTGTTTTTTTTTCTTCTTCAGACTACAGTCATGTCTTCCGTTCCGTACTTTCATCTGTCACACGTCTTTGTATGTTGCCCGTTTTAACCCCTTCACTGCCACAGCCTGTAAAAAAAAATCCGGGCTGAAAGACCGAGGGAGGTGTACGCAAACAGTACATCTACTTTTAATGTTATACGTTGTGATGAAAGTCCTTTCACATGGCAGTGCGAAAAAGGAGACAAAAAGGCTTAAAGGTTTCAAACGACTGTTATTGGTCGTTTTCGAGTGACAGCATGGCAGTGAAGGGGTTAATCTGTGTGTAATTCAGCTTTGTATGGTCAGTATGCTCGAGTATGTGTGTGTGTGTTGTGTGTGTGTGTTTTGTGTGTGTGGTGTGTGTGTGTGTGTGTGTGGTGTGTGTGTGTTGTGTGGTGTGTGTGTGTGTGTGTGTGTGTGTGTGTGTGTGTGTGTGTGTGTGTGTGTTGTGTGTGTGTGTTGTGTGTTGTTGTGTTGTGTGTGGTGTGTGGTGTGTGGTGTGTGGTGGTGATGGTTTTGTGTGGGGGGGCGTCTAGTTAGATTGTGTATGTCAGCAAGTGTGTGTGTGTGTGTGTGTGTGGTGTGTGTGTGTGTGTGTGTGTGTGTGTTGTGTGTGTGTGTAGTGTAGTGTGTGTTGTTGGTGTGTTGTGTGTATGTGTGTGTTGTGTGTGTGTGTGTGTGTGTGTGTGTGTTTGTGGTGTGTGTTTGTGTGTGTGTGTTGTGTGTGTGTGTGTTTGTGTGTGTGTGTGTGTGTGTGTGTGTGTGTGTGTGTGTGTGTGTGTGTGTTGTGTGTGTGTGTGTGTGTGTGTGTGGTGTGTATGTGTGTGTGGTGTGTGTGTGTGTGTGTGTGTGTGTGTATGTGTGTGTGTGTGTGTGTGTGGTGTGTTTGTTGTGTTGTGTGTGTGTGTGTGTGTGTGTGTGGTGTGTGTGGTGGTGTGTGTATGTGTGTGTGTGTGTGGGTGGTTGTTGTGTTTTGTATATTCCAGACAAACTTTAGCAAAGAAGTAGCGATCACTGACCCTTCAAGACAAAGCAGATTTCGAAAATAAATCGTACACTTCTGCGTTTGCGAGGACGCTAAAATCCCGTCACTAACTAACCACACCACATCATATAATTATTTGCCATTTGGAACGTCTTATGTAAAGTTTGCTTGTTTGACGCTCCCAAAAATATCCCTTTATTGTCTGTTGGCAAGCTTTCATTAATAAAATTGTTTAAACCAAACTCTAACTAATCGTCAGCTTCGCTTCGTATTAGTCATCTTGAGCGTCTTGTATGTTTACTTGTATTACGGTCCCAAATGTATTCTGTTATTGTCTGTTGGCATGCTTTCATTAATAAAATTGATTAAACCAATCGCTAGCTAACTAAATCAGCTTCGCTTCGATTAGTTCTTTAGCGTCTTGTATGTTTACTTGTATGGTCCCAAGTATTCTGTTAGTCTGTTGGCATGCTTTCATTAATAAAATTGATTAAACCAATCGCTAGCTAACTAATCGTCAGCTTCGCTTCGTATTGTAAGCGTCTTTAGTTTACTTGTATTACGGTCCCAAATGTATTCTGTTATTGTCTGTTGGCATGCTTTCATTAATAAAATTGATTAAACCAATCGCTAGCTAACTAATCGTCGGCTTCTCTTCGTATTAGTCATTTTGAGCGTGTCATCTAAGTTTCCTTTGTTGGCGCTCCTAAAATATTGCGTTATGGTCTGTAACTGGTATGCTTTCATTAATAAAATTGTCTACAGTAATCACTAGCTAACTAATCGTCAGCTTCTCTTGGTATTTGTGATTTTGAGCGTCTCGTGTAAGTTTACTTGTTTGGTACTCCCAAAATATTCTGTTATTGTCTGCTTTCATTGATAAAATGTTTAAACCCATTATTAGCTAACTAATCGTCAGCTTCTCTTGGTATTTGTGATTTTGAGCGTCTCGTGTAAGTTTACTTGTCTGGTACTCCCAAAATATTCTGTTATTGTCTGCTTTCATTGATAAAATTGCTTAGACCGATCATTAGCTAACTAATCGTCAGCTACTCTTTCGTCGCACCCTCTTTTTTTCCCCCGCAATTCTCTCGAACAGCTGGTTCCTCAACACGAACGTTCCTGCCGAGAGCAGCCGTGTGTAGATCCCAGAGACAATAAAAGGTATGGTTGTTAGAAACGTTTGTGGGCCGGTTTGGCCTAGCGGTTAAGGCGTTAGGTTGGTAAGCGGAGGGACCTCGGTTCGATACCGCTTCGGCTCTCCTTTCTCTTCAAAAAAAGTTGTGGTTTGTGGACACTGTCCTGTGACTTTGTCCATCACTTCCTACTGAAACATTAAAAAGGCTCTCATCGCTGCCCATCTTAATGCAGGAATCATTCTCGGGGTGGCAGTGTAGCGATAGGTATATACTCTCCCTCTCGCCCCCACCTCCATACCCCCTTCCCCCCATTCTCCCCGTCCCTAATAAGCCTTATGGTTTGTGTGGACGTTAAGCACCGTGTTTACTTACTTACTTAACGTTCGTGAACCCAGGACGATCAATAGCTCCGCTGCAGACGTGTGTTTGTGGTGTAAGCCGGAGCCGTAAACAGCTTGGACATGTTTGTGCGATCGAGCGGAACGTGGGCTACAGTCTTGCCGTATTGTCAGTCATTAACCCCCTCACTGCCACGACGTCACTTAAAAATCCCCAATAAATAACAAGAACAATATACTTTATTAATCCCAGTGGGAAATTAAAGCTGTCGTTCGAGCGCGCAACGAAGAACATAATAATTCTAAATCATGAACCACACGCACATGCACACTCTTAGACACACGCCCCCTTTCTCTCGGTCTGCATACACTGATACTTAGTTATAGCAAACCCAAAATTACCTGGAATAATGCTTTCTCTGTGTCAAACCAAAACGTAAAAACTCTTAAATTAAATTAAAATCATTAGGTTGACACATCCCCAACCCTCCATTAGAAACAGACGTCTTGACGCATGCGCACACTCAGTTAATGACTGGTATCATTTTCATTAAAAACTGACAGAGCCGAGGGTAAAAACGAGGCTTTATAACGGTTTGTATTTGTTCTCGGAAGTAAAAATCTTCCACTCCTGTTGCTACGTCTGCTATCAAAGTAGTGTCTCATTTAAAAGTTTTAAAGGTGCAAAATTTGAAACCTTTAAGCCTTTCTGTATTCTTTTTAGCACTAGCATGTGAAAGGACTTGCATCAACACGTATACAATGAAAGTATTAAGTATAAAGTCACTTGTATGTGTTTCAGTGCTATAAATGGTTCTGGTCCTGCTTATCTTTCTGAACCGCTACACGTCTACACTCCGTCTCGTACACTACGCTCTTCTTCTGACACCCGCATGCTGAAAATCCAACAATACAAACGCAGAACTCGTGGTTTTCGTACCTTCTCTTGCTTTGGAACATACATTTGGAATTCACTCCCACAAGACCTTAGACACTGCTCAACCCGTTCATCTTTTAAAGCCAAACTGAAAACCTTCCTCTTCTCACAGTATTTTCATCCCAACTAATATCAGTACCCTGTTTCTGCTACAGTTGTGTGTGTGTGTGTGTGTGTGTGTGTGTGTGTGTGTGTGTGTGTGTGTGTGTGTGTGTGTGTGTGTGGTGGGTGTGTGTGTTGTGTGTGTGTGTGTGTGTGTGTGTGTGTGTGTGGTGTGTGTGTGTGTGTGTGTGTGTGTGTGTGTGTGTGTGTGTGTGTGTGTGTGTGTGTGTGTTGTGTGTGTGTGTGTGTGTGTGTGTGTGTGTGTGTGTGTGTGTGTGTGTGTGTTGTGTGTGTGTGTGTGTGTGTGTGTGTGTGTGTGTGTGTGTGTGTGTGTGTGTGTGTGTGTGTGTGTGTGTGTGTGTGTGTGTGTGTGTGTGTGTGTGTGTGTGTGTGTGTGTGTGTGTGGTGTGTGTGTGTGTGTGTAGTGCGTGCCGCAGTGTTCGTTTTTCCGTATAATACTTTAAGTAAATTATTTTGGTAAGACTGTGCTCTACATGTGTATAGAATATCATATTTAGGTTAATATGTATCATGTGAGCGTTCAGGGCGTTGATGAGCGCATGATAAATGTACATTATTAGTATTATTATTATTAAAGTAGATGTGCTATAGAACCGGAAAACATACTATTTGCAGGCGCCTCCGTGCATCTTTCACCCCGGAAATTTTACAGGCTGGGGCAGTGAAGGGGTTAATTTGTTGTTGTCGTTTTCCAGCTGAAAAAGCCCACGCTAGCTGCCTTTCTAACAGAGTAATTTTACAGTCTTCCCGTAATGTTAGTCATTACACTATCATCACGTTACACGATCGGGATCTGTGTGAATGTTTGCCTGCGCTTTGCTGTTGGCGTTGGATCGTCTGGTGTATGCATGTTTCGCGTATTGATTCTGATGTTCATTCTTGTTTTGAATTGTGAAGTACTTTGAGCCAGTCTAGTTGGATTAGGCGCTATATAAGTGTTACATATTATTATTATTTGTTGTTCTTCTTCTTTTCCAGGTAAGAAAGCATGTTTTCCAACGCAAGCAGCCTCCTAACAGAGTAATTTTTACAGTCTTCCCGTAATGTTATTTATCTGTTGTTGTTGTTTTCCTGGTAAGAAAGCATGTTTTCCAACGCAAGGAGCCTCCAACAGGGTATTTTTTACAGTCTTCCCGTAATGTTAGTTATCTGTTGTTGTTGTTGTTTTCCAGGTAAGAAAGCAGTTTCCAACGCAAGGAGCCTCCCAACAGGGTAATTTTTACAGTCTTCACGTAATGTTAGTTATCTCTTGTTGTTGTTGTTGTTTTCCAGGTAAGAAAGCAGTTTCCAACGCAAGGAGCCTCCTAACAGAGTAATTTTTACAGTCTTCCCGTAATGTTAGTTATCTGTTGTTGTTGTTGTTTTCCAGGTAAGAAAGCATGTTTCCAACGCAAGGAGCCTCCTAACAGAGTAATTTTTACAGTCTTCCCGTAATGTTAGTTATCTGTTGTTGTTGTTGTTTTCCAGGTAAGAAAGCAGTTTCCGACGCAAGCAGTCTCCTAACAGAGTAATTTTCACAGTCATCCCGAAATGTTAGTCATTTGTTGTTGTTGTTTTCCAGGTAAGAAAGCAGTTTCCGACGCAAGCAGCCTTCTAAGAGAGTACTTTTGACTTCCAGCTGTTATTTTCACAAATAGAAGTGTAAAGCTGAGATCATGGGTACATTCACCACCTACTTATTACAAAAACAAAAACAAAGAGCTGCCAAATAAGCAAGCAAAAGCCTGTCCCTGGTCATTTTGCAATAAAACAATGGACAAAGGACAACAACAACAAAGTGTTGTGTTTTTTAAAGTAACAGCAGCACTGGAAAAAAGCCGATGTCCAAATGTTTTGGACTTAACATGTGGAAGGCCCAGAGTTCTCGAGTCAGACAAGGAGCGGGGGGTTACAGGATCATTGCATTACACGACCATTACGTTACTCGATCATTACGTTACACGATCATTACGTTACTCCATCATTACATTACACGATCATTACGTTACTCGATCATTACCTTACACGATCATTACGTTACTCCATCATTACATTACGCGATCATTACGTTACTCCATCATTACCTTACACGACCATTACGTTACTCGATCATCACATTACACGAACATTACGTTACTCGATCATCACATTACACGATCATTACGTTACCCCATCAGTACCTTACACGATCATTACGTTACCCATCATTACCTACACGACCATTACGTTATCGATCATTACTTACACGACCATTACGTTACTCGATCATTACGTTACACGACCATTACGTACTCGATCATTACGTTACACGACCATTACGTTACCATCATTACTTACACGATCATTACGTTACACGACCATTACGTTACCCCATCATTACGTTACACGACCATTACGTTACTCGATCATTACGTTACACGACCATTACGTTACTCGATCATTACGTTACACGACCCTTACCTAACACGATCATTACCTTACTCGATCATTACATTACATGGTCATTACATTACATGGTCATTACGTTACATTACACGATCATTACGCCACACGCTCATTACGTTACACAGTCGTCACTTTACACGATCATGACATCGCACGACCAGTCTCTCCACTGTGACATCACGCTCTGCTGCTTCCAATAGCAAGTGGTCGTACGTCATGTCAGTATATGGCCGTGATCAACTGTGGATCATGCCCCTTAATGGCTCTGATCCACCGTGGAGGGCCCAGTGACAACACGATGCAGCACGTCACCGACAGATGTCACGCAGCACGCTGTGCCGCACGCTCGTGCACGGACTGACGGGAAGGGGATTGTGGGTAATGGTCGCTGTTGAATGGCGACGTCATTGATGAAGAAACCGCAGTGTTGGTAGAATTAGTATTAATTCTGTCGGAATAAAGAACGAAAGAACGAAAGCTGTGACATCATTTCCATTCGTCAAAATAACAATTACAACGACTACGCGAAGAAAAATACATTGCAGTTGATATTTTATTTTATTTTATTTGGGGACTATGGGGAGGGTCTGTTTGTTTTGTTTTTGTGTTTTATGGGGGTGGGGGGGGGGAGGGTTTTGTTGTGTGTGTGTGTGTGTGTGTGTGTGTGTGTGTGTGTGTGTGTGTGTGTGTGTGGTGTTGTGTGGTGGGTGTGTGCGTGAGTGGTGTGTGTGTTGTGTTTGTGTGTGTGTGTGTGTGTGTGCGGTGTGTGTGTGTGTGTGTGGGGGGGGGTGTGTGTGTGTGTGTGTGTGTGTGTGTGTGTGTGTGTGTGTGTGTGTGTGTGTGTGTGTGTGTGTGTTTGTGTGTGTGTGTGTGTCGTGCGTGCGTGCTGCGTGCTGCGGGGGCGGGCGTGCGTGTTGTGTGTGGTGTGTGTGTGTGTGTGTGTGTGTGCTGTTGTGTTGTTGTTGTTGTTGTTGTTGTTGTTGTTGTTGTTAGTGTTAGTGTTGCTGTAAAGCGCCCTGTGTTCCCACCTTGTGCGGTAGATGGGCGCTCTAGAAATCCTCTTCATTATTGCTATCCTGATGGTACATCTGCACGCAGTCGTATGGCAGTCATATGGCAGTCATATGGCAGTCGTATGGCAGTGGCCGAAGGTGCATCACCGCTATAAGGCAGGACATACGAACTCGCGTAAGTAAGTAAACATGGTGCTTAACGTCCACAGAAAACCATAAGGCTTATTAGGGACGGGGAGAAAGGGTGAAGGGGGTATGGAGGTGGGGGAAGAGGGAGATTATATACCTATCGCTACACTGTCACCACCAGAATGACTCCTGCATTAAGATGGGCAGCAATGAGAGCCATTTAATGTTTCATAGAAGTGATGGACAAAGTCACAGACAGTGTCCACAAACCGCAACCTTTTTGAAGAGAAAAGAGAGAGACGAAGCGGTATCGAACCGAGGTCCTTCCGCTTACCAACCTAACGCCTTGCCGCTAGGCCAAACCGGTCCGGTTACCAGCCTAACGCCTTACCGCTGGGCCAAACCGGCTCAATCGCGTCCGTTATCTGACTGTTACGTAAGTTCCAGGGAGCCACAAGGTAATGGTGAAAATGTCTGACCGCTCCCAGGCAATCAGGACGGCCCGTTTACACTTCAAAGGTTTCGTCGCAGGATGGAGCATGTGGTGAGACGGCGTTGGTAATTCGTGGTGAACGTGAAAATA
>JABMCL010001514.1:10000-20000 GCA_018857735.1 Alviniconcha marisindica | reverse complement strand
GCGTGTGGTGTGTGTGTGTGTGTGCGTGTGCGTGCGTGTGTGTGGTGTGTGTGTGTATGTGTGTGTGTGTGTGTGTGTGTGTGTGTGTGTGTGTGTGTGTGTGTGTGTGTGTGTGGTTAGTGTTATTGTAAAGCGCCCTGTGCTCCCACCTTGTGTGGTAGATGGGCGCTCTAGAAATCCTCTTTATTATTATTATTGTTGTTACCGGCTCTACGCAGAATGTGAAGGCTGACGAAGGTTTGTTGACAGTCTCATCATTGATAGTTTATCAGCTTTGGCCAGAATGCTGACGGTGAGGAAGGTTTCTTGACACTGTCATTACTGACATCT
The DNA here is from genome assembly GCA_018857735.1 of Alviniconcha marisindica. NCBI lineage: Eukaryota > Metazoa > Mollusca > Gastropoda > Provannidae > Alviniconcha > Alviniconcha marisindica. The sequence goes on along the minus strand of JABMCL010001514.1, from coordinate 19,670 downwards.
CAAAGGCATTGGCCAGAACACTGAGGCCAAAGATGGTCTACTGACATTGTTATTATTGACATCTTCTTGGCTCTTGATGGCAAAACGGTGTCAGAGATCATTCATTGGCCAGAACACTGGCCAGAACATTGAGGCCAACGATGGTCAACTGACATTGTTATTATTGACATCTTCTTGGCTCTTGATGGCACAACGGTGTCAGAGATCATTGAAGAAAACAGCAAACCTGAAGGCCATACGAAGGTCTACTGACATGCTCAGTCACCAAAGACCAGTCCAGAGTGGGGCTTCACTGTCAAGAAGGTGCGACTACCATCCATGAAGACATCCAGCCTATGGTCCAACCTCCAGCTTGCCAATGAGATGGACGCATTGTCACCATGACCCTCGCTGGATTGCCTCAAGAGGGACAAAAGTACACATGCCATCATCTTTGACGATTCAATGAGCTTGCTACAAAAATGAAGGGAAGGCAACGGATGGACAACTGTACATGTGTATATGACCACCTTCAAAGGACTCTTGATGGTCAACTGTCCTGGAATGCGATTGAAGGAAATGACCGAGCACAGACTGCGCAAGAGCCATACTGTCACAATGGCTCGTTCCAGGAAGATCTGAGTGGTTGAGGAGCTCTGCAGACACTACCATGCACGTAAGGACATCACGCCATAGGTCTCAAGCCTGAGCTTGACGAGAGCGTGGAAGATGGAAGCGTCAACATCTTCCTCGACAAGGATCTAGAGAGGTGCAGTCAGACGAACATGGAACGGTTTACAATTCAAGAGCTTGGTGAAAACGTGGAGAGAAGTGGAATGGGAAGCCCGGACAGGAGATTTTCCGAGCGCACAGATACCATCTTGAACTGAACTGAACTGAACTGAACTGTTGGCACTTGTTAAGATGTTGGTGCTGACGAAGGTCTACTGACAGTGTCATTACTGACATCTCAAAGGAATTGGCCAAAACACTGAGGCCAACGAAGGTCTACACTGACAGTGTCGTTATTGACATCTCATTGGTTCAAGGCAGAATGTTTGGCTGGACGCACGAAGTGTGTTGCTTCGAGACCCCAGTGCCAGGATTACTCTCAGCCGTAATCGTCTTCCTTTCACGGCAGCCCCCCCCCCCCCCCCCCCCCCACCTCCACCACCCCCCTCCCACCCCCCATCCCTGAACCCACCCCCACCCCCACCTCCCTTCCCAGGACTGATCACCGCTGCAGTGTAGTGAGTAATTAACTCTGCAACGGCGCGTGTGCGTGAATGTAGGTGGGTAATTTAGCTGGCCAGCTTCGGGATTCTAACGTTCAGGCAACTGCACAGAGTCGCTTCGGGACGAAACATAAGTGGATACAGAGGTAGACGGTAGGCAGGTAAAGAGGCAGATAGTAGGTAGGTAGGTAGGTAGGTAGGTAGGTAGGTAGGTAGGTAGGTAGGTAGGTAGGTAGGTGGGTGGGTGGGTGGGTAAGCACGTGGTAAGTATGTAGAGGTAAATGGTAGGTATAGGTAGGTACGTAGGCAGGTAGGTAGAGAGGGACAGATGGTAAGTAGGTAGGTAGGTAGATACGTGGTAAGTACGTAGAGGTAAATGGTAGGTATGGGTAGGTAGGTAGGCAGGCAGGTACGTAGGTAGGTACGTAGGTACGTACGTACGTACATACGTAGGTGGAGAGATGGTACTTTGGTAGATATATAGATGGTACGTAGGTAGAGATGTAGATGGTACATATGTATAGATAGGTAGATAGATGGATGTAGGTAGGTAGGTAGGTAGGTAGGTATGTAGGTACAGGGATAAATTGTAGCTAGGTATAGGTAGAAATATAAAACACAGATTGTAGGTAGGTAGAGTTATAGATCGTAGGTATGTAGAGAAATACATGGTATGTAGGTAGAGAGAAAGATGGTAGGTAGCTATAGTTTGGTAGAGGAATAGATGGTAAGGAGAGAGAGAGAGTAGGCAGAAAGGTATAGGTAGGTAGAGAGATGGTAGGTAGGTAGATAGGGAGACGGTAGGTAGGTAGATATGTGGTAGGTAGGTAGGTAGGTAGAGAGATGGTAGGTAGGTACGTAGGGATGTAGTGTTTTAGGCGTTATCGTATTTTCACACAACAATGGATAGCCGGCGGACACCAACAAACGAATGGCTTTGGAAAAGATCATTCAGTTGTCAGTGCAAAACCGTAGACTTTGATACCCATACAGTCATGACATTACAACGTGTGTGTGTGTGTGTGTGTGTGTGTGTGTGTGTGTGTGTGTGTGTGTGTGTGTGTGTGTGTGTGTGTGTGTGCGTGCGTGTGTGCGTGCGAGCGTGCGTGCGTGCGTGTGTGTGTGTGTGGTGCGTGGTGCGTGCGTGCGTGCATGCGTGTGTGTGTGTGTGTGTGTGTGTGTGTGTGTGTGTGTGTGTGTGTGTGTGTGTGTGTTGGATAGCATATTCAAAGTCTTGCGGGTCTATGCAGACTTAATTGTCGCTTCGACTTTCAATTCAGAGAGCAAAACAAAAAGTCACTTTCTAAAAGAACTCTCTCTCTCTCTCTCTCTCTCTCTCTCTCTCTCTCTCTCTCTCTCTCTCTCTCTCTCTCTTCTCTCTCTCTCAAGGCTAATACCGTGTGCACACCCCGTTCGCTTAAAGCCTACTGAGACGGCGCGACATCTTAGATTCCAGATTCCAGATCAAGTATTCCAGATCCAATGCAAACGAAGGCAACAGCGAATCCGAAAACAATGAAATACGTACGCCTCCCACATTAAATTGCTAAAAACCAAAACCAAAGAAAAACACTCTCTACTCACGTGTGTAGCTAGCGGAAGGCGAAAATCATCCGCGTGACGACTCCAACAACTCCAACTCCTCCTTTCGATTTCACACACAAAAAAGCACAGCACACTTAGAGATAGCCGCTGTTAAACACACACAAACACACACACACACACACAAGATGAAAGCTCCGCAGTCGTCACGAGACCTAAACGAGTTGAGCAGAAACAAAAGTTGCCGCACTATGCACACATACACTCGCGGCAAATCGATTTGATCTTTAAGTCAGAATTAAGTGTCTGAATTTACGGCGCTGGCATCGTCGGTCCCGTAACTTCCTCTGCTGGTAGACGTATCGTTTTTCACACACACACACGCATGTACACCGGTCCACGCAGGGCTGCCGTGAAGCCAACAGCAAGCAGTCGGTTAGTTATGAGTGACTTTAGCGACACCATCACACACAACAACGTAAGCGGCCGTGGTGTCATGCGCACAAACATTTCTCGCGCGACGCACGTGCTCTGTGGGCGAGCCGCCGTGGCACAAGACTGACAACACGCGCAAGGGAGGGGCCTGGCTCTGTCAGTCAAAGGGAGTCGACACTTTTCATCCTCTGCGGTTCCGGAGCGTTCACTCAGGTTCCTACCCACACTCCGAGCATCGCTTTCCGGCACCTTCCTCCAAACTCTGCCAGATTTGGTTACGCCACTGAAGGGGCACTCTTTATCTCCGCGCAGCTGTCCAGCGACGCGGTCAGCGCCCTCCGAAAGGTTCGGGTACTGATATGACTGTAGAAGCAACCTAGCGCCCAAGCACGCACGTAAACATGAGACGCATCCACCGGTAAAAAAAAAAGAAGAGTTCCGTCTCGATTCAAACGGTTGTGGTTTTATTTGTGCTGGTGTAAACTTTGTTGGCGGCTATAAATGACTCGCCTTGTTTTATTTGAGTTGCGTTTGTAACAAACTTACTACTGTTCGAGCACAACAACAACAAAAAATGCTCGTTAGCCGACAGTTTTCTGGAACCTATGGCGTAACTAAATACGGCCGTGGTTGAAGGAAGGATGTCGTAAACCGGTGCTTGGAGTCAGGTTCCTACGTTGCCAGTACGAGCATCTTCCTAGTCTCGGTGATCTACAGGTTGTGGAACAACAAGTGGCTGACACTAGACCGAAACAGTCCATATTTACTAATTGCTCGATGTACTATACATTAAACAAAACGCCGCTGAAAAGATCAGGCCAGTTTGTTTTAGTTCAGTCTGTTTTCCGTGTGGTGTCTAAAGCTAGGCGCTCGGGGAAGCCCTTAATCGCGTTATACACTCGAGTTCGAGTTTCTCTGTCTCTCAGTCTCTGTCTCTGTCTCTGTCTCTCTGTCTCTCTCTGTCTCTCTCTGTCTCTGTCTCTCTCTGTCTCTCTCTGTCTCTCTCTCTCTCTCTCTCTCTCTCTCTCTCTCTCTCTCTCTCTCTCTCTCTCTCTCTCTCTCTCTCTCTCTCTCTCTCTCTCTCTCTGCATCAGTGTGTGCACCTGGCGCTGTAAACACGCTATGATTTGTGTGGAAATTAACATGTATAAATTTTCACTCACTCATTTTATACGTATGTAAACGATGCCAGTAAAGTTATATTTACTCATCAATAGCTTAGCAAGGACTAGTTGAACCTAAACTACAATCCTTGTAAAATAAAGTTTTTCGAGTTCGAGTTCGAGTTCTCTCTCTCTCTCTCTCTCTCTCTCTCTCTCTCTCTCTCTCTCTCTCTCTCTCTCTCTCTCTCTCCTCTCTCTCTCTCTTTCTTGTATAATGGCCTGTGGCTGATGTACAATAAACAGTTCGAGTTCGAGTTCGTCACCTCCCTCCCCTCTCTCTCTCTCTCTCTCTCTTTCTCTTCCAAACTCACTCATCTAAAATTTCTTCCTCTTTCTGCTTCTCTCCCTCGCCGATTCAATCTAGTCCTTTCCTTTGCGACCAATACCCCAACCACCACCCCATCCACCCTCCCCCCCCCCCCCCCCCCCCCCCCCCCCTCTCCCTTCCAACCCCCTGGCCATTTCTGCAGCTAGAGTGACTTCCAGCACGAAGATGAGGTTAAGATGCCTCCTTCCGTACAGACAGAGGGTCGAAACCACAGAGATATCACGAACAGGCGACTTCGGGGATTTGTCGTAAAAGCTGTTTCTCAATGAGCCGGATCTGGTTCCGGCGATAGTTTAATGGAATGTACGTTTCGCTCTGATGTAAGTGCTGCCTCACGTGTGTGTGTGTGTGTGTGTGTGTGTGTGTGTGTGTGTGGTGTGTGTGTGTGTGTGTGTGTGTGTGTGTGCGTGTGTGTGTGTGTGTGTGGTGTGTGTGTGTGTGAATGTGTGTGTGTGTGTGTGTGTGTGTGTGTGTGTGTGTGTGTGTGTGTGTGTGTGTTGTGTGTGTGTTGTGAATTGTGTGTGTGAATGTGTGTGTGTTTTGTGTGTGTGTTGTGTGTTGTGTGTGTGTGTGTGTGTGTGTGTGTGTTGTGGTGTGTGTTGCGGTGAATGTGTGTGCGTGTGTGGTGTGTGTGTGTGTGTGTGTGTGTGTGTGTGTGTGTGTGTGTGTGTGTGTGTGTGTGTAGTGGTGTGTGTGGTGTATGCGTGTGTGTGTGTGTGTGTGTGTGTGTGTGTGGTGTGTGTGTGTGTGTGTGGTGTGTAGTGTGTGTGTGTGTATGTAGGGCTCACAAGCTTGACAAACTCAGTTTGTAAAACACACCACACACACACACACAACACACACCTGCACACACTACACACACACACACACACACACACACACACACACACACACACACACACACACACACACACACATACGCACGCACGCACGCATCCGTACACATGTGCGAACACACCCACACACGCTGGCACGCCCCCCCCCCCCCCCCCCACCCCTACACACACACTGTAAATACACTACTTCGATAGAGATTCAAACCGCGCTATGAAAGGCAACAGTCCCTCATTGAGAATCGCATGTGACAAGAGTGCAGGGAGTCTGCTGGAGAGCAGAGAATAGCACTATATAGAAGCCATCAACAACAACAAGAGATGTTAACTTGTATACTGATCCGAGAACTGAATGATTGATACACACAAACAGCTTGCAGATGATATAGCACTATATAGAAGCCATCAACAACAACAAGAGATATTAACTTGTATACTGATCCGAGAACTGAATGATTGAACCACACAAACAGCTTGCAGATGATATAGCACTATATAGAAGCCATCAACAACAACAAGAGATGTTAACTTATATACTGATTCGAGAACTGAATGATTGATACACACAAACAGCTTGCTTTAAAAAAAAAGGGGGGGGGATGGGAAGCCCAATGTTTGGCATGTACTTTCGAAAACTCCTGTGGGTGTACTGCCTTGGACATGTCGGATGTCGAAGGAAATGACGGAGCAGACAGACCCGTGGGAAAAACCAACATCAAAAGTGACGTCCATTTCGCAAGATAGGAAATGTTGAGGAGCTTGAGACTCTACATGTTGGAACAAAGCCAAGGACATCACACCATCGATCGCCTGGAGGAGAGAGGCGTGGAAAGAGGAAGCGCTAGACGATCTTCCTTGAAAGGACGAGAGAGGGCCATCGTCAGTCAGACGAACATTGGAATTATTTCAAAGGCAACGTTGGGGAAACTTCTGAGACAAGAGGCGGAGCGCATATGGGCGTTTAGTGGACATGTTGTTGTGAAAACAACTGGTTTAAAGTAAATAATGTCCTCTCCAGGATCTGATTTATCCTAGCCCTTCTGCTGTCTGTTTGGCTTCAGGGGACTTAACTCTGGTTCAGCTGGGGGGGGGGGGCTTTATGTACCCAATAATGTTCCTTGTCAAGGGAGTAGGGATTTGTTCCCTTTAGCATTTTTCTGATCTTATTACTCTGTTTCAGTGTCCTCCAAACCTCTAAAAGGTTTAAAATTAGACCTAAAAACGCGACTTTGTTCATCAGTTTGTTGTTGATATTTTAGTTTGCTCTCTCTCTCTCTCTCTCTCTCTCTCTCTCTCTCTCTCTCTCTCTCTCTCTCTCTCTCTCTCTCTCTCTCTCTCTCTCTCTCTCTCTCCAGCTTGGTTTCTTTGTGAAACACTTGTCGTTCCTCTGCAAAGTGACTTGTTTTGGGAAGAAAAACCTTTTTTGTCCAAAAATACTAGGACTTCAGTGACCGTTGCAGAACTTAACCTACACGCTGAGGCTGTGTCACTTCCTGTAGATTCCATTTTGCAAGATCAAAATCGACATTAAAGCCTCATATAAACTGCCAATCTTACCTAATGCCCTAAACTCTATAAACAGTAGGCTTTGTCAGTTCTGACCACAAAATTATCCTGTAAATTACATAAACAGTACGCTTTGTCAGTTCTGACCACAAAATTATCCTGTAAATTATATAAACAGTAAGCTTTGTCAGTTCTGACCACAAATATACCCTGTAAACTCTATAAACAGTAGGCTTTGACAAAAATACCCTGTAAACTCTATAAACAGTAGGCGTTGAGAGTTCTGGCCACAAAAATACCCTGTAAACTTTTTAAACAGTAGGCTTTGACAGTTCTGACCACAAAAATACCCTGTAAACTGTTGTTGTTGTTGTTGTTTTAAAAGGTGGGGTGGAAGTTCTGACCACAAAAATACACTGTAAACTCCACCAACAGAAGGACTTGACAGTTCTGACCACAAAAATACACTGTAAACTCCACCAACAGAAGGACTTGACAGTTCTGACCACAAAAATACACTGTAAACTCCACCAACAGAAGGACTTGACAGTTCTGACCACAAAAATACACTGTAAACTCCACCGACAGAAGGACTTGACAGTTCTGACCACAAAAATACACTGTAAACTCCACCAACAGAAGGACTTGACAGTTCTGACCACAAAAATACACTGTAAACTCCACCGACAGAAGGACTTGACAGTTCTGACCACAAAAATACACTGTAAACTCCACCGACAGAAGGACTTGACAGTTCTGACCACAAAAATACACTGTAAACTCCACCAACAGAAGGACTTGACAGTTCTGAATATTCTGTGCCCAGTCAGTCTGACCCACAAAATAACCTGTAAGCTCTATAAACAGTAGTCTGTCACACAGCTGTCTACCACCCGACAACACCTCTCCGAAAGAAAGACCCCAGAAGATGTCGTATGCGCAATGATCTGTTACCTTCTTCCCTTACCATTCGGGGGTGTGCGTGTGTGTGTGTGTGTCTGTGTGTGTGGTGCACGACACACACACGCACACACACACACACACACACACACACACACACACACACACACACACACACACACACACACACACACACACACACACACACACACACATCAACACACACACACACCACACACACACACACACACACACACACACACACACACACACGCGCCGCCACACACACACACACACACACACACACACACACACACACACACACACACACACACACACACACACACACACACAAACACACACACACACACACACACAACACACACACACACACACACACACACACACACACACACACACACACACACACACCACACACACACACACACACACACACACACAAACACACACACAACACACACACACACACACACACACACACACACACACACACACACACACACACACACACACACACACACACACACACACACACACACACACACACACTTTTGTGCGGAAACATGTTCAATCCATTTTAGGCATAAGAACCGAAGTCTATAATTTCTCCACCCTTTGATAAGAACTGAGCGTGATTGCTCTTTTGACATTCTCGGGGTGGGGGTGGGGGGGGGGGGGGGGGGGGGTGCCAGCAATCCCAGCTGAAGACACGCAACGTCTTGTGTCCAGTTCTCTTCGGTTTCCTCCTGTGTCGTTTTTCCTCCGTGGAATTAGTGGTAAACGTTTACAACGTTTACAATTCCAGTCAGAAGAAGAAGAAGAGGAGGAGGAGAAGGAGGAGGAAGAAGAAGAGGAGGAAGAAGAAGAAGAGGAGGAGGAGAAGGAGGAGGAAGAAGAAGAGGAGGAGGAAGAAGAGGAGGAGGAGGAAGAAGAGGAGGAGGAGGAAGAAGAGGAGGAAGATGGAAGAAGAAGAAGAGGAGGAAGAAGAAGAAGAAGAGGAGGAGGAGGAAGAAGAAGAAGAGGAGGAGGAGGAGTAAGAAGAAGAGGAGGAGGAAGAAGAAGAGGAGGAGGAAGAGGAAGAAGAAGAAGAGGAGGAGGAGGAAGAAGAAGAAGAAGAGGAGGAGGAAGAAGAAGAAGAAGAAGAAAAAGCGATTTTCTTAAAGGTGAACTTGTGCGCTCACCTTTCTTTTCACGAAAGGGAGGCTATGGCCTTCTCCCACCTAGAAAATGATAATAATGTCGGTGATGACAATGACGACGACAATGATAGCGATGGTGGTGGTGGTGATGGTCGTGATATATTGATGATGGTGGTGATGACAAAGACAGCGCCGACAGTAATGGTAAATGATGACGATGATGGCGATGGTGTTGAGGGGTAATAACGAGGATTATGATGATGGTGGGTGATGATGTTGATGGTGGTAGTGGTGGTTGTGGTGGTGGTGGGGGGGGGTGGTAGCGGCGATGATAATGATAATGGTGGTGATGATGAGGGGGGGATCATGGAGATGATAGTGATAATGGCCGTGGTGATGAGGACGAAGACGAGGATGGTAATGATGGTGGTGGAGGTGGTAGTAGTGGTAGTGGTGGTGGTGGTGATGGTGGTCGTGGTGGTGGTTGTAGTGGTCGTGGTGGTGGAGGTGGTGGCGATGGTAATGGTGATGATGGCGGTAGTGATGATGACGATGATGATGATGGTGATGATGTGTAGGGCAATGACCA
>JABMCL010002175.1:295000-364423 GCA_018857735.1 Alviniconcha marisindica | reverse complement strand
CCCCCCTTTCCCCCCCCCCCTCAGCACCACCCTTCCCTCCTGCCCCCCTCAGCACCACCCCTTCCCTCCCCCCCCCAGCACCACCCCCCCTCCTCCCCCCTAACCACCCCTTCCCCCCCCCCCCCCCACCCCCCTCCTCCCCCTCCACCACCCCTTCCCTCCTCCCCCCCTCAGCACCACCCCTTCCCCCCCCCCCCCCCCTCAGCACCCCCCCTTTCCCCCTCCTGCCCCCCCCCCACCCCCCCCCCCCCCCCACACCCCCCCCCCCCAGCACCACCCCCCCCTCCTGCCCCCCCCCCGCACCACCCCCCCCCTTCCTGCCCCCCTCAGCACCACCCCTGTAGTCAGCCTGTTTCCCGCTTCTTTCTCTGGCCCCTCCTCTTTTATCTGCAGCCCTGTGTTTGGGATCAACTATCTGGTAAAATCATTCTCTGAACCCACTAACTCCTGCATGAGGTTGAACAGTCTGCACCTTTGGAAAACAAGGATATCCAATCCTCCTCCTCCCTCTCATTATCATCATCATCAGCAGCAGCAGCAGCAGCATTTCTACTATCAGCATCGTCGTCTTCGTTGTCGCCGCCATCAAGAGATCTCGACCGTCATAATATCACCTTTTTTTCTTCTTCTATTACAGTTGATACCAGGACAAATCACCACCATCATCATTGTTATCATCATCGTCGTCGTCATCATCACTATCATCGTCATCATCATCATCATCACCATCGACATCGTCATCCATCGTCGTCGTCGTCGTCCATCATCGTCATCGTCGTCGTCGTCGTCATCATCACCGTCATCATCATCATCCATCATCATCGTTATCATCATCATCATCATCGCTCATTCACTCACAGCGATTGGTGCTGGGGATGGGGGGAAGGAGAGTGAGCTCCCCGTTCCCACTCCTCCCTTTCTCGCGCGAACTCGAACTGGAAAACTTTATCCTACAAGGATTGTAGTTTAGGTTCAGTCAAAAACTAACAACTAGTCCTTACTAAGCTACAGATGAGTAACTATAAAATCACAGGCATCATTTACGTGCATATAATATATACGCATAAGTGAGTGAGTGAAAGGGCTGCAGGCCCACAGTCAGGGTGTAAGACCCACAGTCAGGGTGTAAGACCCACAGTCAGGGTGTAGGGCCCACAGTCAGGGTGCAAGGCCCACAGTCAGGGTGCAAGGCCCACAGTCAGGGTGGGCCCACAGTCAGGGTGTAGGGCCCACAGTCAGGGTGTAAGGCCCACAGTCAGGGAGCAAGGCCCACAGTCAGGGTGTAAGGCCTACAGTCATGGTACAAGGCCCACAGTCAGGGTGTAAGGCCCACAGTCAGGGTGTAAGGCCCACAGTCAGGGTGTAAGGCCCACAGTCAGGGTGGGCCCACAGTCAGGGTGTAAGGCCCACAGTCAGGGTGTAAGGCCCACAGTCAGGGTGTCAGGGTCACAGTCAGGGTGTCAGGGTGTAAGGCCCACAGTCAGGGTGTAAGGCCCACAGTCAGGGTGTCAGGGTGTAAGGCCCACAGTCAGGGTGGGCCCACAGTCAGGGTGTCAGGGTGTAAGGCCCACAGTCAGGGTGGGCCCACAGTCAGGGTGTAAGGCCCACAGTCAGGGTGTAAGGCCCACAGTCAGGGTGGGCGCACAGTCAGGGTGTAAGGCCCACAGTCAGGGTGGGCGCACAGTCAGGGTGTAAGGCCCACAGTCAGGGTGTAAGGCCCACAGTCAGGGTGTAAGGCCCACAGTCAGGGTACAAGGCCCACAGTCAGGGTGGGCGCACAGTCAGGGTGTAAGGCCCACAGTCAGGGTGTCAGGGTGTAAGGCCCACAGTCAGGGTGTAGGGCCCACAGTCAGGGTGTAAGGCCCACAGTCAGGGTGGGCCCACAGTCAGGGTGTAAGGCCCACAGTCAGGGTGCAAGGCCCACAGTCAGGGTGCAAGGCACACAATAAGCGTGTTCACAGCGCCAGATGCACACATGCATACATCATTCAGTTATACATTATGAGCATACAACCAGCAAATAAGACAGTAAGTAGAAAATCTGATCAGTTCATGTGACTAGTATTGGAAAGTCAATGCTTATCTTATGAAGAACGGTAAGGGAGAGCAGGGGGAAAAGGCGACAAGAAGAGAGCGATGTTGGAGGGCAGGTGTCGGGCGGAGGGCGGGGGGGGGGGGGGGGGGGGGGGGCGACAAGAAGTGAGCGATGTTGGCGGGCAGTTGTCGGACGGAGGGCAGGTGTCGGACGGAGGGCGGGAGGAGGGGGGCGACAAGAAGTGAGCGGTGTTAGCGGGCAGGTGTCGGACGGAGGGCAGGTGTCGGACGGAGGGCGGGAGGAGGGGGGGCGACAAGAAGTGAGCGGTGTTGGCGGGCAGGTGTCGGACGCAGGGCGGGAGGAGGGGGGGCGACAAGAAGTGAGCGATGTTGGCGGGCAGGTGTCGGACGGAGGGCAGGTGTCGGACGGAGGGCGGGCGGTGCACGTGGGGACGGGAGCGGGCCGCACCCCGACCCTGCGGCGCCACAGCCACCCCGCCAGCGACGTGGACGCGGAGCCCGAGCAAAAGTGCCTGCTGGTGGAGCCGGAGGAGGAGAAAGTTCAGAGGGTGAAGACCAGCAGACGGTGCTACACTCGCAGTCAAATGGACGACGCCTACCGGCTCATCACCTTTCCTCGGCCACCCCTCTCGCGCACACTCCGGGATCTGTGCAGGTGGGTCAGCGGCAAGGCTCAAGGCTCACAGCCAGGGTGCAAGGCCCACAGTAAGGGTTAAAGGCCCACAGTAAGGGTTAAAGGCCTACAGTAGGGGTTAAAGGCACACAGTAAAGGTTAAAGGCACACAGTAAGGGTTAAAGGCCCACAGTAAGGGTTAAAGGCCCACAGTAGAGGTTAAAGGCCCAAAGTAGGGGTTAAAGGCCCACAGTAGTGGTTAAAGGCCCACAGTAGGGGTTAAAGGCACACAGTAAAGGTTAAAGGCACACAGTAGGGGTTAAAGGCACACAGTAAGGATTAAAGGCACACAGTAGGGGTTAAAGGCCCACAGTAGGGGTTAAAGGCACACAGTAAAGGTCAAAGGCACACAGTATGGGTTATAGGCACACAGTAAGGGTTAAAGGCACACAGTAGGGGTTAAAAGCACACAGTATGTGTTAAAGGCACACAGTAAGGGTTAAAGGCACACAGTAAGGGTTAAAGGCACACAGTTCGAGTTAACGGCACACTGTCACAAAGGCACACTGACCTGAAGGCGCACAGTCCGAATTAAAGTTACACAGAATTAAAATCACACAGTCACAGTTAAAGGTACACGATCACAGTTACAGGCACACAGTAAGGGTTAAAGGCACACAGTCACAGTTAAAGGCACACAGTAAGGATTAAAAGCACACAGTCAGAAGTAAAGGCACTCAGTTAATGGCACACAGGGTTAAATGCACACGGTCAGGATTAAAAGCGTGTGCATCATTGTGATCACATAGATGTTCTGTGAGTGTACCATTGTGATCACATAGATATTCTGTGAGTGTGTGAATCATTGTGATCACATTGATGTTATGTGGGTGGCTGTATCATAGTGATAACACAGGAATTCCGTGTGTGGCTGTATCATTGTGATCACACATGCGTTACATGTGTGTGTATCATAGTGATCACACAGGTGTCGTCTGGGTATGTGTATCATTATTCTGCGTGCGTATCACTTTGATCGCACAGGTGTTCTGTGTGTGTGTTTTTATCATTGTGATCACACAGGTGTTCTGTGGGTGGCTGTATCATTGTGATCACACAGGTGCTCTGTGGATGGCTGTATCATTGTGATCACACAGGTGCTCTGTGGATGGCTGTATCATTGTGATCACACAGGTGCTCTGTGGATGGCTGTATCATTGTGATCACACAGGTGCTCTGTGGGTAGCTGTATCATTGTGATCACACAGGTGCTCTGTGGATGGCTCTATCTTTGTGATCACACAGGTGCTCCATGGGTGGTTGTATCATTTGCGATCACACAGGTGCTCAGTGGGTATCTGTATCATTGTGATCACACAGGTGCTCTGTTGGTGGCTGTATCATTGTGATCACACAGGTGCTCTGTGGGTGGCTGTATCATTGCGATCACACAGGTGCTCTGTGGGTATCTGTATCATTGTGATCACACTGGTGCTCTGTGGGTGGCTCTATCTTTGTGATCACACAGGTGCTCTAGGTGGCTGTATGATTGTGATAACACAGGTGCTCTGAGGGTGGTTGTATCATTGTGATCACAGGGGTGCTTTGCGGGTGGCTGTATCATTGTGATCACACAGGTGCTCTGCGGGTGGCTGTATCATTGCGATGACACAGGCGCTGTGTGTGTGGTTGTATCATTGTGATCACACAGATGCTTTGCGGGTGGCTGTAACATTGTGATCACACAGGTGCTCTGCGGGTGGCTGTATCATTGTGATCACACAGGTGCTCTGCGGGTGGCTGTATCATTGTGATCACACAGGTGTTCAGTGGGTATCTGTATCATTGTGATCACACAGGTGCTCTGCGGGTGGCTGTATCATTGCGATGACACAGGTGCTCTGTTGGTGGCTGTATCATTGTGATCACACAGGTGCTCTGTGGGTGGCTGTATCCCAGGTGCTCAAGGCGGTGCATGCAGACAGGCCTCCTGCGCTTTGTGCCAGTGTTGTCGTTGTTGAAGAGCTACGGCTGGCCCTACGCCATAGACGACATGACCAGCGGCCTTTCGGCCGGCTTCCTGCACCTCCCCCAAGGCCTGGGCTTCGGCCTCCTGGCCTCCCTCAGTCCCATCCACGGCCTCTATTCTTCCTTCTTCCCCGTTCTCGTCTACATGGTGTTCGGGACATCGCCTCACGTCTCCATGGGAACCAACGCTGTGGTGGCGCTGCTGACGGCAGCCATTGTGGATCGTGAGGCTGAGAGCTACCTCTTCAGTAAAGCAGATAACCAGACTGTGACCGACGCGGAGTTACTTCAGTATAAGGTGGGTTTGCTCTACATGGTGTGTGTGTGTGTGTGTGTGTGTGTGTGTGTGTGTGTGTGTGTGTGTGTGTGTGTGCCATCTCCCTTTGTGTCCACATTCCACATACACACACACACACACACACACACACACACACACACACACACACACACACACACACACACATTATCCATGTAACTCTCCAAATGCCTTGCCTGATACAGTGTCGTTAAGTCACATACGCTCTTACACACGTTGGCGTGATTTGAATATCACCACACTGTTTTGCATTGTTTAGTTTGGCTTTAAGCTAGTTGCTCGTCAATTTCAGATGAACCTAGCAACATTTGCTCGTGATGTTCTCCCCCCCCCCCTCCCCCCCCCCCCCCCCCCCCCCCCCCCCCTTTTCCTTTTTTCTTCTTCTTTTTTTCTCTCTTCTTTTTCTTCTCTCTTTCGCTTCTTCGTCAGGTGGGGGTAGCAACGACCTCCTGCTTTACTGGGGGTTTGATCCTCATCGCCATGGGCGTGATGCGCATGGGCTTCCTCACCAACTTCATGTCCAAGTCCTTCATCCAGGGCTTCTCCTTCGCCGCTGCCGTCCACATCGCAGTCAGCCAGGTAGCTGCATGTCGTCGTCATTGTTGTCGTCGTCAACGGAGCATAGCCATCGTCACCACTTTGTCCCTCCTCGTTTCCGTGTTATTCACTACTGTCGTTATCGTCATCAGCACTCGTCAGTGTCACCTTCGTCAACATAATTATCATCATTATCATCAACACAAGCATCATCATTATCAACATCACCATATTTATTGCTATCACCACCACCACATCACATCATCATCATCATCATCATCATCATCATCAACACAAGCATCATCATTATCAACATCACCATAATGATTGCAGTCATCATCATCACCACCACTATCATTAACACAAGCAAGAAGAGGAGCAGGAGCGTCAGCTGCGCAGACGGAATGCGGTGAAGTGGACGCTGTCGGTGGGGCCGTTGGTGCGATAGTGTTTGTGATGGCGGATGTGACCTTGTTGTAGTTCATCTACCTTGCGTTTTACTCGTTTGTCATCTGACAGGTGTTGCAGGCGAGTCCGGTGTGTGTTGATGCGTCCTTCATTGTACGTGTGCTGACGTTCGTACGGTGTGTGTTGATGCGTCCTTCATTGTACGTGTGCTGACGTTCGTACGGTGTGTGTTGATGCGTCCTTCATTGTACGTGTGCTGACGTTCGTACGGTGTGTGTTGATGCGTCCTTCATTGTACGCGTGATGACGTTCGCACGGTGTGTGTTGATGCGTCCTTCATTGTACGTGTGCTGACGTTCGTACGGTGTGTGTTGATGCGTCCTTCATTGTACGCGTGATGACGTTCGCACGGTGTGTGTTGATGCGGCCTTCATTGTACGTGTGCTGACGTTCGCACGGTGTGTGTTGATGCGTCCTTCATTGTACGCGTGATGACGTTCGGCAAGAGACACTTTGCTGCCTGTCCTGGTGACCATTTGAGATTCTGTCGACAACAAGGTCAAGGGGTCACTGGGGAACGTGGTCAGCAAACACACGGCGTTTCCCGCTCGCCCACTGCAGCCAGCAGCAAGGCACGCTGCAAGCTCAAACTACTAGTTAGGAGCAGCCACTCTTCTGCATTCGGACGGAGTCGTCGGACCTTTCCCGGTTCAGTTTCTTCGCTAGTCACTCCTACGGTGCTGCACCTCTGTCATCTGTGTGTGTGCTTACGCTGCGATGAGAGGACTGACTGCACCTGGCATAATGAATTGAATCGGACCTTAATACGCTCCCAAGGAGCTTCTCTTCTCTTCTCTCTTTTTTACTGTCCGAGCGTGCAAACGTTTTTTTAAAGGATATTGTTTACACACCATTTGTAAAAGGATATTGTTTACACACCAGCTGTAAAAGGATATTGTTTACACACCAGCTGTAAAAGGATATTGTTTACACACCAGCTGTAAAAGGATATTGTTTACACACCATTTGTAAAAGGATATTGTTTACACACCAGCTGTAAAAGGATATTGTTTACACACCAGCTGTAAAAGGATATTGTTTACACACCAGCTGTAAAAGGATATTGTTTACACACCAGCTGTAAAAGCACACAACGTGCTGGGTCTAGTTCATGAAAGAGTGCCTTACTCTCTGGTGCAGCTAGATCTAGTTATTTCCCTTTCGTAGGCGCGCTTTCTTTCTCTTTATTTATAATGAATGTCAAAATTCAGTTTGTTCATTTTGGTAGCAAGTCTCTATTGTTATTTTCAAAATAGTATATACATATGTGTGAGGGTGCCTGTGCGTGAGTGTGTGTGCATATGCTGTGACAGAAGTGTCTTCTGAGGACGTGTTGCGCTGTTTATGATTATGGTATGCGTGGCAGTGGGAGTGTAGAGATGTGCTGTTGGCTGCCTGGCTGTGCAGGTGGTGAAACTCCTGCACCTACAGCTGCCCAACAGGTCTGGGATGGGCAAGCTGGTCTACACCACCATCGACATCTTTACCAACATTGCCGACACCCACCTCGGTGACGTCGTAGTGGGCATCGTGTGCGGGAGCATATTGCTGGGTGTCAACGTCGGCGTGAACGAGCGCTACAAGCACAAGCTGAAGGTGCCCCTTCCCATCGAGCTCATCGTCGTCGTCCTGTCCACCCTCGTCTCCCACTTCGCCGACTTTAACGGCCGCTTTAACATCGATGTGGTCGGGGACATTCCTCGGGGCATGCCCACCCCCGCCCTGCCCCCTTTACACATCGTCCCGAGGGTCGCCAAAGATTCCTTCGTCACCGCCATCCTCATCTTCGCCCTTACCATCTCCATGGGCAAGCTGACGGCCAAGCTGCACGACATCCAGATCGACGACAACCAGGAGCTGGTGGCTTACGGCTTGTGTCAGCTGGTCGGCTCCGTCTTCCAGAACTTTTTCTCCAGCATCTCGCCGCCCCGCACCATGCTGCTGAGCTCCATGGGGGCCAAGAGCACGCTGAACGGCCTGCCGTCCGCCGCCTTCATCCTGCTCGTGCTGCTCGTGCTGGGCCAGCTCTTCGTCTCTCTGCCCATCGCCATGCTCGCCGCCATGATCATCGTGGCCATGAAGGACCTCCTCATGCAGGTAACCACTTGCGCTGCTGTTGCTGGTGCTGCTGCTGTTGTTGGTGCTGCTGCTGCTGCTGGTTGTAGCAGCGGGTTTGTTTGTTTGGGGCGTTTCTGTGGTGGTGGTGGTGGTGGGGGGGGGTGGGGGGGGGGGGGGGGTGGGGGGGGGCTTCGGCAGGTGCCAGGAACTGTTTCTTGCTGCAGGTAACGACGTCGATGCAGGTGAGTTGCTATTTTTAACATCGCTAAGCAGCACAAATAGGCATACTTGATATTCATTAAGAATTGTTTGCTTTTGTTATTTGAAATCGGCCCTAAATGAATGGTGTAATATTGAAGACCTCATGATTATATTGAACTACGGTAAATGTTTGCCACTCGTATCGTGTGGCGGTTGTAGGCTGTGTGACGATAAATGGCGACAGAAGCGTGTGTCCAACTGGCAATGTTACCTGCATGACTCTTTCTTCTTTTGCACGCCATGAAAATAAAGCTGATGTTGGTCTCAAGTGTGATGTTCATAGACATAATGAGCGTAATTCATTTACATCTCCTTGTATTGCGATTCTGCGGAATTTATTTTCATTTGATATAAAAATAGAATATAAATGCGATGCCTGTCGACCACCATTTTAGTCCCACATCTCCTGTCAGTGTGTTGAGATCGACCGTTTGGTCAAGGAAGCTTGGTGCATCACACGTAAAAAGTACATCATGAAATGTATCTCTATCATAACAAAGAATAGCAAAATCATATTTGGCGGTCTAAGTGTAACTTTGGACACAAAATGCATTTGCGCGTTAGAAACGTTACACCGCTGGCCAACGCAGCGCGTGTAGTGAACTTCGCTAACTGATTTCAGTGTGGGTAGCATACTGATTATTTCAACTGTATAAAACCAGTTTTGTTGTTGTTGTTGTTGGTTTTGACTAAAAACGCAAAAAGAGTGTCAGTAATTAGTACAAATTGCTACCAATCTGTGATGTCCGTCCAAGTGACGTGACATTCACGTAGGCCTACAACGTAAACGAAAACGTTTTGGAGTGTATACAACTAAGTAAAACTGCAACATATAATACATCAACACACAAGGGAGTTAATTTGCGCTCGAAATACGCAACACAAGTACAACAACAAAGACCTAAGTCGCCTACGGTAACTCTCACCCGGCATGCGGGTAAATACAAGGTACATAAACTCCACGAGAGATACATCCTCATATTTATATAATACATAAATTGTCACACGAATAAAATGATTGCTACACCACAAAATATACAGAAAATTTGATTCACTTTCATTTTTAAAGTTGATTTGGAGCTTCTGTCACCGTTTACTGTGAATCAGGCCTTGTGTTAGTATTAAAGACATTCACACAGCACTCTTGTGCTGAGCTTGTGTTAGTGTTACAGATAGTGTTAAAATACCTCTTGTGTTGAGATTCTGTTAGTGTTACAGTGACCTCTTGCGTTGGGTGTGTGTTAGTGCTACAGATAGTGTTAAAATACCTCTTGTGTTGAGATTCTGTTAGTGTTACAGTGACCTCTTGCGTTGGGTGTGTGTTAGTGCTACAGATAGTGTTAAAATACCTCTTGTGTTGAGATTCTGTTAGTGTTACAGTGACCTCTTGCGTTGGGTGTGTGTTAGTGTTATAGATAGTGTTAAAATACCTCTTGTGTTGAGATTCTGTTAGTGTTACAGTGACCTCTTGCGTTGGGTGTGTGTTAGTGTTACAGATAGTGTTAAAATACCTCTTGTGTTGAGATTCTGTTAGTGTTACAGTGACCTCTTGCGTTGGGTGTGTGTTAGTGTTACAGATAATGTTACAAAGACCTCTTGTGTTGGGGTTGTGTGAGTGATACAGAAACTTCTTGTGTTGGGGTTGTGTTAATGTTACAGTAGTGTTACAAAGACCTCTTGTGTTGGGGTTGTGTTAGTGTTACAGACAGTGTTACAACAACCTCTTGGTTTGGAACTGTGTTAGTGTTATAGATATTGCTACAGATAATGTCACAAACACGTCTTGTGTTGGGGTTGTGTTAGTGTTACACATAGTGTTACAGGGACCTCTTGTGTTGAAACTGTGTTAGTGTTACAGGTATTGCTACAGATAGTGTTGCAAAGACGTCTTGTGTTGGGGTTGCATTAGTGTTACAGATAGTGTTACAAGGACCTCTTGTTTTGGGTTTATTGTGTTAGTGCTGCAGATTGCGTGAAGGTAAAAACTTAGCCTATTAATTTTCTCATCACTCTGTTCTATGTCCAGTGGAAGGAATTCGTTCCGGAACGTTTTTTAGTTATCCCATTTAACAAAAAATACGGGTTTCTTTTTTTGTATGTAACCCTTTATGTGTTTTAATGAGACTTTAATAAAGGTAACCACTTATTTCACGTAACCATATTCCCCAGTTGAGCCTCTTAAAAGTAATGTGGCACGTCAACAAGGCCGACTTCTTCATCTGGCTCCTGACCGCTGTGGTCAGTGTCTTTGGTGACCTTGACATTGGTCTGCTGGCGGGCGTGGTCTTCTCCATGGTGACGGTGCTGGCGGTCAGTCAGCTGGCCAAGGGCAGAGTACTGGGCAAGGCGGACAGAGAGGACATCATCATGGACCTCAATCGGAAAGGAATCAACGCCATACCCGGTGTTAGAATCATCAGGTATGGTGCCTCGGCCATTGTTTTGTTTTGCTTGGAATTCTTCTACTTCTTCTCGTTTTCCTGAGGTGCGCCTGTGCAGTTGCCGGGAGGATAAGGTCCAAGAACTAAGGGTTCTTACTGTCTCCTCTCCTCCACTTCCTTCTACTTCACTATTACACTATTCACTAGTACTATTATTCATTATTACTTCTATATATTCACTATTCACTTCTGCTTCTACTACTACTTGTACTTCACTATTACACCTCCTCTTCCTTGTACTTGTTGCTGCTCTTCTTCTTCTTCGTGTTGCTGTCACTGATGTTGTTAATGTTCTCCTTCCTGTTGCTATTGTTGTTCTTTTTCTTTGTGTTGTTGTTGTTGTTGTTGTTGTTATTGTTGTTGTTGCTGTTGCTGCTGTTGTTGTTGCAGTTCTTCTTCCTCTATGCGTGTTGTTATTATTGTTGTTGTTCTTCTTCATGTTGGTGTTGGTGTTGGTGTTGTTTTTATTCTTCTCTAAATTCCTCCTCCTCCTTCCTTCTCACGCTGTACGATGACTGTGCGCTTGACAGGACTTTAAACCTGATTACTTACTCTTCTAAGCAGCGAAGGTGGTATCGGCAGTAGTAGAATCTGTAGCACTGGTAGCAGTAGCAGTAGACTATGTAGCACAGGTAGCAGTAGCAGCAGACTATGTAGCACTGCTAGCAGTGGTAGTAGAGTCTGTGGCACTGGTAGCAGTAGCAGTAGACACTGTAGCAGTAGCAGCAGTAGCAGTAGAATCTGTGGCACTGACAGCAGTAGCAGTAGACGCTGTAGCAGTAGTAGCAGTAGCAGTAGAATCTGTGGCACTGACAGCAGTAGCAATAGACACTGTAGCAGCAGTAGCAGTAGAATCTGTGGCACTGACAGCAGTAGCAGTAGACACTGTAGCAGCAGTAGCAGTAGAATCTGTGGCACTGACAGCAGTAGCAGTAGACACTGTAGCAGTAGCAGCAGTAGCAGTAGAATCTGTGGCACTGACAGCAGTAGCGGGACGAGCAGCGGGATCACGCTACTAGTTGTCACAGACCCAGTGGTCACGCTACCAGTTGTCACAGACCCAGTGGTCCAGCATTGCTACAACTACAACGGGTCATAATACCGCCTGGTTAACGTACACAACAGCACATACCGGCTACACAGCGCACACCTGCCGTAAACAAAATACCAGGTAGGTGACAGCCATTTACTCCCTCATACCGGTATCTGTAAGTTGTCCCGCGAAAACTGGTAAAATAGTCTGTGGCAATACCCCCATTCACCCCCTAAGTAACAATAATGATTAACGCAAATCAAGAGTAATAATGCTGTGCTTGCGTGTACATGTGCCCGTGCTTGCGTGGTGTGTGTGTGTGTGTGTGTGTGTGTGTGTGTGTGTGTGTGTGTGTGTGTGTGTGTGTGTGTGTGTGTGTGTTCTGTGCGGTGTGCTTATGTTTGTGTGTGTGTGTGTGTGTGTGTGTGTGTGTGTGTGTGTGTGTGTGTGTGTGTGTGTGTGTGTGTTGTTTGTGCGGTGTGCTTATGTTTATGTGTGTGCTTGCGTGCGTGTGCTTGTGTGTTGTGTGTGTGTGTGTGTGTGTGTGTGTGTGTGTGTGGTGTGTGTGTGTGTGTGTGTGTGTTGTGTGTGTGTGTTTTGTGCGGTGGTGCTGTTTGTGTGCGGCGTGCGTGCGTGTGTGTGTGTGTGTGCGCGCTGCGCGCGTGTGTGTGTGTGTGTGTGTGTGTGTGTGTGTGTGTGTGTGAATTTTCACCAGATTCGAATCTGAGCTCCACTTTGCTAGCGCAGAGCGGTTCAAGTCCGAGATGTACTCCAAGATCTTCGACCCCACGTCCTACAAACACAAAGACCACTACGAAATCGAGGTCGAAGTCTCTACTTCACCGGCATCCACCTTGTCTCTCGACCACATCCCCGTGGCTCCGGCGGAAGGACCGCAACCGAAGAAACTAAAAGTGGCGTTCGAAACCAAAAATACATCTTTGATGATCCCGGAGAGTTGCGACCATTTGACTATTCCGGACATAACGGTAGAAGGACGGGAGCCAAGTGACGTCAGCACGGGCAAAAGCCTTGGAGCCGCGGGGCCGGTGGTGACCAGTGAAGACCCAGCCCCGCTGAAGGCGATCGCCAGCGCCGCTCCGCAACCCCGCAAGTTGACCAATTACGAGGACGACCTGCGTCACGTGATCGTGGACTGCAGCATGATGACCTACATAGACATGTCGGGCATAGCCATGCTGCACCTCATCATCATGCAGTTTTCCCGCGCCGGCTTGGCCATTCTCCTGACCGACATCCCGCCCACCACCATGGGCATCCTGACCCGGGCCAAGTTCTTTGAGCACGAGGACAACCAGAAGGTCTACTACAGCGTCCTGGACGCGCTGACGGCGATCCGCGCTATTCAACCCATACGTGGATTTAGGAAAAGCTTTGCGTAGACCTGCTCTGCCCGCCTTCCGCCCCCCCCCTCCCCTCCCGCCACCCCCTCTGGACAATATTACAACGTAGACGTTTTACATAATTTACATTTTCTGCATCCAGATAGTGTTACCCGTCCCGCCCTCTGTTTTTGCCGCACAGTTACTTTATCACGATCCTACTTCATAGTTACTTTATCACGATCCTACGCCACAGTTACTTTATCACCATCCTACGTGACAGTTACTTTATCACCATCCTACGTCACAGTTACTTTATCACCATCCGACGTCACAGTTACTTTATCACCATCCGACGTCACAGTTACTTTAACAACCCTACGTCACTGTTACCTTATCACCATCCTACTTCACAGATATTTTATCACCATCCTACATCACAGTTACTTTATCACCATCCTAAATCACAGTTACTTTATCACCATCCTACGTCACAGTTACCTTATCATCATCCTACGTCACAGTTACTTTATCACCATCCTACGTCACAGTTACTTTATCACAATCCTACTTCATAGTTACTTTATCACCACCCTACCTCACATTTACTTTATCACCATCCTACTTCACAGTTACTTTAACACCACCCTACCTCACAGTTACTTTATCACCACCCTACTTCACAGTTACTGTTGAAACTGTCCCAGTGCTACAGGCAAAATGTGGGACACGTCTCCAAAGGTCACATATCCTCTGGCGATTTTCTGCACCGTCAATCTGTACAGTGGGTCTGTTCCCCAATAGAGGGCACGTGGTCCCCGATATAAATGCTCTATTCGCCTCTACATTAGGTCTATTTTCCTATACAATAGAGGCCCAGTTTCCTACACAGCAGAGGCCCATGTGTGTGAAGAAGAAATGAAGCAAAAGCCGCATAGCCCCTAATCCCGATTGGCCAAAGAGCACACAAGTCCGGCTCTCGTTGCAAGGCTCGAGTGGCCACGAGGCCCCCAACTCCATTTTCTGTGTTTCGTTTGTAGGTGGGAACATTCCATCGTTTACCAACAGTGCAGCGCCGGTAACGACAAAAGACGGAAACCAACTGGACGTCACATGGAGGTTGACATGTCAATTTCCAAGAGTCAAAGTTCGCCGAACTACGGCCAAGGCGGGTACATTTCCCGATTGTGACAGCCTCTGTGCAAAAGTCTGCAAAAAGGTCGATCTTCACTGAAGTTAAAAACGATACTGTGTTTCAACGGAAGTGTCTTTGCCGTAATTAGTTGTGCACTTGTGCCAATGTACCTGTGGCAGACTGTTTTTCATCAACACGGGAGAGCACTGCCGGCTTGCAGGATAACTGTCAGTGACCCCATGAACCCTTCCGATTCGCCATTTTCCTCTCCCTCTCTACAGCAGGTCTATTTTCCTATACAGTGTTGTCACCTTCGTCGGTCTGTGTTAACTATTATGTGTCTTGATAGGCAAATGCAAAGTTCTGGAATCATTTGTGATCTTCAGTGGTTAGTGGGGTGGCTTCGTATCCGTACAAGTGTTCATTATCTTCCTCGGTTGGAGCTTCTGCTCGTAACGGCAGTATCCAGCAGCCATTTTAATCATGTGTTTGGACTGCTCAGAACGTACAAACATGCGTCTTTAAATTTAAATTTAAACGCCTCAAGTCATAATGGTGACCCGCTCCCACCAATTCAGTGCGAAGTCGCAGCAGCCGATCGGCCCTAGACACAGAAATAGCCACTGGGGGTTGATTCGGATGATTTTCACTTTTTTGCAGGATTACATTCTTTAGACCTTAAATTACCATGTAGTTATGGCATTTTGGTTTAGAAATAGCATTAAATTGTTTTAAGGTGGGTTTAAATGCTCCTACCTGGAATAAAAGACGCTAATGTGTACGCGGAATGGCCAGCATTCGGCCGAATAAAACGTACCCCCTCCACCCCCTACAGTACCCCAGCATGTAGCACACCGTTGGAAAGCTCTATCTGAGAACCTTTCCGCTGGACGTGTCAAGATAAGATTAAACTAGGCCAGTCCCAAACAAGGCAAACGTATGCTATACAAACTTCGAATGTCGACCAATTAGAGATACCAGCACTCATTCTCGTGGCAACGAACAAAGTACGTGCCCTCCGATTGGCTGAAAATACGACTAGGGGAAATAACCTCTCTCCTTTCTGTCACTTTCTTTCTCGCAGTGGAACGACGACTCGCCTCTCTGCTGAATACTTGCAAATCAAGGAATTTACCCGCCGCAGATCAACAGGAATTAAGTAGTCTGATCACAGATTACTTCGTTTCCGATGGGTCTGACCCAGAGTGGTCCGATGATGAATGCTCGTCGGAACCCGACGTTGAAATACACAGTCTGTGTGTCTTTCATTGCTTAGTCTGCACCGAGCTAGACTAAGTATAATAACTCACAATACCCCCCCCCCCCCCCCCCCCCCCCCATTTTCATTAAATGTTAATAATTTTACTTTAACAGAGTATTACATGTTTTCTTTCTTGCATTAAAACTTAATAGAAACACAGAGTCAAGTTACTCAATTTTTGTTCTTATACAGCAACATGCCAGCATTTTGTGATGAAGATGGTTATGATTCACCACATAAAGACCTATTAAAATAAAAATAAAAGCCTCTGCATATGCTAACATGTCCATGACAAAAATCAGGAAGTTTGGCTGACTCTGAACCCCCGTTCGTTTTCTCAAAATGGCTGCCATTACGCTTAGCAACTTCAAATGACCACAACTTCAGTACCTTTTGGATGACAGTCTTCATTTAAACACCAAAATAATCAGCAGAATCTGCAGTTTTCAAAACTCCTCTCTATATATATCTCAAAATACCTTAAAACAAGTTAGCACTGGTTTCGTGAGAGTGGGACATCAATTTGTGCTTCACATGAGCCGATGTTTTTCAGTGTCGTCACCATTTAGAAAATAAAAACGATTATGGGAGCTTTTGCTCCTAATGCTTGTGGGCCCTGGTCTGTTTGCCCACCCTGCAGGACTGTTCCCCTGTACAGTCGATCTGTTCCTCCACACAGTCGATCTATTCCTGCATACAGTCGATCCGTTCCTCCACACAGTCGATCTGTTCCTGCACACCGTCGATCTATTCCTGCACACAGTCGATCTATTCCTGCATACAGTCGATCTGTTCCTGCACACAGTCGATCTATTCCTGCATACAGTCGATCTGTTCCTCCACACAGTCGATCTGTTCCTGCACACAGTCGATCTATTCCTGCATACAGTCGATCTGTTCCTCCACACAGTCGATCTGTTCCTCCACACAGTCGATCTATTCCTGCATACAGTCGATCTATTCCTGCATACAGTCGATCTGTTCCTGCACACCGTCGATCTATTCCTGCATACAGTCGATCTATTCCTGCATACAGTCGATCTATTCCTGCATACAGTCGATCTGTTCCTGCACACCG
The DNA here is from genome assembly GCA_018857735.1 of Alviniconcha marisindica. Taxonomy (NCBI): domain Eukaryota; kingdom Metazoa; phylum Mollusca; class Gastropoda; family Provannidae; genus Alviniconcha; species Alviniconcha marisindica. The sequence goes on along the minus strand of JABMCL010002175.1, from coordinate 347,796 downwards.
TCGATCTATTCCTGCATACAGTCGATCTATTCCTGCATACAGTCGATCTGTTCCTGCACACAGTCGATCTATCCCTGCATACAGTCGATCTATTCCTGCATACAGTCGATCTGTTACTGCACACAGTCGATCTGTTCCTGCACACAGTCGATCTATTCCTGCATACAGTCGATCTATTCCTGCATACAGTCGATCTATTCCTGCATACAGTCGATCTGTTCCTGCATACAAAAGGACTATTCTCCTGTACAATGGGTCTGTCGCCAATTCAGTGAGTTTGTTCCCTTGAAGATGGTCTGCTCCCCTATGCAATGGGACCAATCCCCTATACAACAGGCCGTTCAGCTATACAATAGGCCTGTTCCGTTATACAAAAGGCCAGTTCCCCTATACAATTGGCCGTTCCGCTATAGCCTGTTCTGCTATACAATAGGCTTGTTCTGCTATACAATAGGCCTGTTCCGCTATGCAATAGTCAGTTCCGCTATACAATAGGCGTATTCTGCTATACAATAGGCCTGTCCCGCTATACAAGTGGCCTGTCCCGCTATACAACAGGCCTGTTCTGCTATACAATTGGCCGTTCCGCTATACAACCGGCCTGTTCTGCTATACAAATGGCCTGTTCCGCTATACAATAGGCCTGTTCCGCTACACAATAGGCCTGTTCCGCTATACAATTGGCCGTTCCGCTATACAATAGGCCTGTTCTGCTATACAATAGGCCTGTTCCGCTATACAATTGGCCGTTCCGCTATACAATAGGCCTGTTCTGCTATACAATTGGCCGTTCCGCTATACAATAGGCCTGTTCTGCTATACAATAGGCCTGTTCCGTTATACAATAGGCCTGTTCCGCTATACAATAGGCCTGTTCTGTTATACAATAGTCCTGTTCCGCTATACAATAGGCCTGTTCCGCTATACAATAGGGCTGTTCCGCTACACAGTAGGCCTGTTCCGCCATACAATAGGCCTGTTCCGCTACACAATAGGCCTGTTCCGGCCTAATAATAATAATAATGTACATTTATCATGCGGTCATCAACGCCCTGAGTGCTCACATGATACATATTAACCTAAATATGGTATTCTATGCACATGTAGAGCATAGTCCTACAAAACGATTGACATAAAGTATTAATTTTTAAAAAGAATGCACTACAAACACACACACACACACACACACACACACACACACACACACACACACACACACACACACACACACACACACACACACACAACAACATTGACTGTAGCAGAAACTGGGTACTGATATTAGTTAGGATGGAAATACTGTGAGAAGAGGAAGGTTTTCAGTTTGGCTTTAAAAGATGACAGGGTTGAGCAGTGTCTAAGGTCTTGTGGGAGTGAATTCCAAATGTGGGGTCCAAAGCAAGAGAAGGTGCGGAAGCCATGAGTCTTGCGTTTGTATTGTTGGATTTCCAGCATGCGGGTGTCAGAAGAAGAGCGTAGTGTACGAGACTGAGTGTAGACATACAGCAGTTCAGAGAGGTAAGCAGGACCAGAACCATTTATAGCACTGAAACACATACAAGCGACTTTATACTTAATACGTTCTGAAATGGGAAGCCAGTGCAGTTTTTCCAGGAGAGGTGTTGAGTGGTGGTGACGGGGTGCCAAGAGAACAAGTCTTGCAGCAAAGTTCTGAATTTTCTGGAGAGGCTGGATGACAGAATTAGGTGTACCCATGAGGAGACAGTTGCAGTAGTCAAGCCGTGAGAGGATATGGGAAGTAACAAGAGTCCTGGCTGCGTCTTCAGTGAGAAACCTGCGGATTGAACTAATGCGTTTAAGTTCAAAATAAGCAGTTTGGCAGATTTTTATGACGTGCTTCTTCATGGACAGTTTTGAGTCAAGAACGAATCCAAGGTTCCTGGCAGAATCAGAGAAGAGGATGTTGTGAGAGCCAAGAGTAATCGAGTCAGGGAGGGGAACGGTAGAAGGTTTCAAGGAAGACGAAAAGGGAAAGAGAAGAGCTTCTGTTTTGTCGTCGTTCAGTTTGAGCTGATTTTCCGTCATCCATGTTTTTATGACGTCTGTGCATGCACTGAGTTCTTTGGTGAGGTTGGTCACTTCACTGAGAGGAGCGGATTTCTGGAGCTGTGTGTCATCTGCGAATCCGCTACACAATAGGCCTGTTCCGCTATACAGTAGACCTGTTCTGCTATACAATAGGCCTGTTCTGCTACTGGGCGGTTCAGTGAAGCTGGTTTGCACGGGTGAATGCCCATTGTAATCTTTCGCGCAAGAAGTCGCGAGAGGTCGCAGCTGTCACTTCCGAGCCGATTTCTGAGTAGGCATTGCTTCACGCTGCGTATAACAATGGAAGTTGAACCTAGAATTGCGAAGCAGTACAAATGCCACCACTGTTGCGGTTGTAAAAAGTACCGGGGAAAGGGATGGAGGGCGGAAAAGAGTGTCTTTGCGTCATTTTTTGGCTGACCAGAAGATCACGAGATCGTGGAAAAAATGCGTTTTGAGGCATCCTATAGCACGAGCAACAAGTTATTGCTTGTTGCCAAACACATTTTGATTACTGGCCTCCAAAATGTATTTGAAGCTGGCGCTGTAAAATTCTAAAATTCACTGTCACCGTCTTTCATTGTGAAGAAAGTACGCGCTGGAAGTAAAAAAACAGCCAAGGGACTTAAGCGATGCCGGGCAAAAGTCAAGGGAGTTAACAACCCCACCTGAACCGCCCAATACAATAGGCCGTTCCGCTATACAGTGTTTGTTTCCTTATACAGCGGGTCTGTGCCCCTAAACAATGGACATACCCAAGTAAAAAGGGTCTGCTCGCCTATACGGAAGTGAGCCGGTTTGGCCTAGCGGTAAGGCGTTAGGTTGGTAAGCGGAAGGACCTCGGTTCGATACCGCTTCGGCTCTCCTTTCTCTTCAAAAAGGTTGTGGTTTGTGGACACTTTCCTGTGACTTTGACCATCACTTCCGACTGAAACATTAAAATGGCTCTCGTCGCTGCCCATCTTAATACAGAAGTCATTCTGGTGGTGACAGTGTAGCGATAGGTATATAATCTCGCTCTCCCCCCACCTCCATGCCCCCTTCCCACCTTCTCCCCGTCCCTAATAAGCCTTATGGTTTCTGTGGACTTTAAGAACCATGTTTACTTACTTACGCCTAAACGGTCTCTTACATATCGTGTCTGTTCTCCCAAATTGAGATCTGTTTCCCTACGGTGGGCCAGTCTGTAGGCATAAAAAGTGGGTCTAAGCCAGCAGAGGCCGCCACGGCACAAGTCAATGATGATGATGATGACAAAGCCGGTTAGAGAAGCTGACAGAAAAAGGACATGTCTACTGAACTGTGTAATCCAAATTGCATCTCCACGTTGGGCCGAAATGGGAATAGTTTCGTTGTTGTTGTTTTTAAACTCATGTCAACAGCGTTATGTACAAATGTTTGCCGATCATTTTAGCACTCTTTATCTGTCATAATAATTATATACATTTACGCATATTTATAAGTAGCGCAGTACCAAGTGCTATTTCCAGTTTTTTATTATAAATTATAGACCGCATAGTTATGTTTGTATCCTGTGCGGAGTTCATTTCTTGCTTACCTCGCTTTGTCTAGGCGACGTCTTCTTATTGCTTTAGTCCAGCGTTAGTTTCTCGTTTACCTCGCTTTGTCTAGGCGACGTCTTCTTATTGCTTTAGACCAAGGGATGCCGACTACCGGTTCGCCCCAGGTGAGTCCGGCTGGAGGTGGTGGTGGTGCACTAAATTACTACACACACCTGCTTCCCCCCCCCCCCCCCTGCCCTCCCTCCCCCCCCCCCCCCCCCCCCCCCGCCCACCCCTCCGTCCCTCCCCCCCCCCCCCAAATAGCACCCATACCGCCTGCGCTGTCTACCCACAGGCGTTCAGGCTTTAAACGGGTTGTATTCTGAAACGGATGACAACTATGCAAATTTATTTCTTAAGATACAGCATAAACGTGATGAATGTCTTTCAGCGAAGGGGCGAATTTTCCAGCAAGTATGAAAGATATGTAGTTTTTTGTTTTGTTTTTGAGAGAGAGAGAGGACCAGATCCGCAGAAATTCCCTCCACTTAGCCAAACGATCTCCTCAAAGCAGAAATTCCCTCCACTTAGCCAAACGATCTCCTCAAAGCAGAAATTCCCTCCACTTAGCCAAACGCTCTCCTCAAAAGAAACGGTTTTGTTTTTTGTTTTTTATAAAAGCTCTTGCTTTCTACTTCCTTTGCATAGCCTTACATGAGATAAACAAATTTTAAAAATTGTTCCAATGTCCTGTTTCGCTCGTACTGTGCCTTTTTATGTTTTAATCATTACCCCTTTCATTGGTTTCACTTGTTACAGATCTTTAAATGTGTGATATTCTGTCTTGCTTCTGTGAAGTTTTAAATACGGCGGGATATGCTTATAATTATTTCAACTACTCCGTAACGGTGTCTATGAGTTCCTGTACCTGTGTTGGTGGAGACCGCTGGCTCTGCAGCCTTTAACAGCAACGGTCCGTCTGTCTTGTGTGCAAATGACCTCAACTTTGAAGTCAGCGGTCGTAATGTGGCCTCCTGTTCTTAGGCCTAATTCCCACCTGTCTGTTCAGTCACTGAAACGCAGTACACTTCTTCCACTGAACCATGGCTAGGAATCTATTCGATCACTTCTTTTTTTAAAACTGCACAGCAAAATTGCTGTTTCACTCGGGGATTTCATGAATTCCCTACAATTTCTAAGGATTTCGTGAAATTCTCTGTATGAAGGGTTAGAAATTATGTAAATTTACTGAAAAGATAGTTTAAGAGAAAGCAATTATTCTGAGTGAAGTATAACACATTTATATAGACCTAGTGTTTTTGTATGTCAGATGCGTCAATATGACTGAGAGTGTTGTATATAGACCTAGTGTTTTTGTATGTCAGATATATCAATAGGACTGAGTGTGTTGCATTTTGTATGTCAGATATATCAATAGGACTGAGTGTGTCGCATTTTGTATGTCAGATATATCAATAGGACTGAGTGTGTTGCATTTTGTATGTCAGATGTATTAATAGGACTGAGTGTGTTGCATTTTGTATGTCAGATGTATTAATAGGACTGAACATGCTGTAATATCGGTCCTGTGTTTTTGTATGTAAACAGTATGAATATGGCTGAACTTTTTTTTGAAATGTAGATCCCGTAGGTTTTTTGTTGTTGTTTCTTTCTTTGTTTCTTGTGTGTGTGTGTGTGTGTGTGTGCGTGTGCGTGTGTGTGTGCTGTGTGTGTGTGTGTGTGTATGCTGGTTTATTTAATTTGAGATCTCTCGATTTCCTTTGAGGGCAAATGCTAAGGGCGCCGTGAGCACATTACACGCGCGCATTATTATCATTTTATTATTTTACTACCATTTTACCTGCTGTACACGCATTTTGTAATAACACATAATATTATGTGTGCGAAAATACAAATCACATATAATGAGACGGGGGTGGGAGTGGGTGGATGGGTGGAGAGGGGGGACTAGATCCGAGAAAAGTGACGTCATACGCAACTGACCATCTCTCTCTCTCTCTCTCTCTCTCTCTCTCTCTCTCTCTCTCTCTCTCTCTCTCTCTCTCTTATTCGTAATTATCGATTGGCATTGATTTTCCCACTATGATCATATATATATATATATATATATATATATATATATATATATATATATATATATATATATTATATATAGTGTTTGTAACTGTTCCAAGGACAGGTTGAACGACAGGCATTCGTGCCTAAACCTTCATCCTTGTGTAATAAAGTTCAAGCAGTCAATCTCTCTCTCTCTCTCTCTCTCTCTCTCTCTCTCTCTCTCTCTCTCTCTCTCTCTCTCTCATGCATAAGAGTTGCTACTCTGATGTAAAGCAATAAATTATAAAGGATTCTTTCACACTTCTATGCACACACATTTGATTGCTAATTCACACAAGCATGGATACACCCATATCCGTCAGGAGCTTGCTGAGCAAAATGAACGTTCAAATTAATCTTTCCAATGTCCTGGTGGTTATTCAAACCGATAACCGTCGACGAAAGTGCTGTGAAAATGCAGAGTTAAAATATCACTGAAGTCTCCAAGAACAATCCCTCATGGCATCTGTTATAAAGAAAGCATCAGTGATACGCCCTGGATATAGCCAAAATGAAAGATAACATGATCTGCATGATCTAGTCACGTATAATCTACAGAAAAAATACAAAGCATGATATTGGTCGGTTCAATGAACAATACCGAAATTCAATATTGAAGTTCATACTAGATCTACAGATCTAGTCACATATAATCTACATCAAACATACAAACCATGACCCTGGTCGGTTCAATGAAAAAGTTCAGTCTTTGAGAAAAACAACTATTTATTCCAGTGCTTGCATAGTTTATGTAATACATGGCACATAAAATACAAAGGCATCATTACACAAAGTTATCAGTGAACAAAAGTATTTATACACAAAAGAGCCACCACACAAAGGCATCAGTAGGCAAATGATTAATTACGAAAAGTATCTATACAAAAAGGCATCAATACACTAGTAAAATGAAGTTATCAATCATCTGATTACAAATTAACATTCTGATTACAGAATTTCGATCTGCAACTGTCGAGTAATAAAATAATGTGTAATTGTAAACATCCCCCCTCCCCTATGTTTCTTGAACTATTGCGTCAAAGAGCTGGCACTCAAAGAAAAGTCTTTTCGGGATGGTGGGGGAGAGAGAGGGGGGAGGTAGGAAGAGGGACGAGGGCAGAGAGAGAGAACTCGAAGCGGAAAACTTTATTTTACAAGGGCTGTAGTTTAGGTTCTGTCAAACCTAAAAACTAGTCGGTTCTAAGCTACTGATGATTTTTTTATTTTTTTTATTTTATCTAGCCAAACAAATTCAAATACAAATTAATAAAATAAAATAAAAATCAGAATAACTGCATAAAAGGAAAATGTGCCTTTTGGGTCAGCATTTGTATACCTACATAAAACATTAATGAATACATAGTAACTGGATAAAAGGAAAATGTGCCTTTTGAGTCACCATTTGTATACCTACATAAAACATTAATTAAACAATTAATAAGGATGAGGCAGCAAGATGTGAGATGCTTCAGGCACCCACACGGGTTGTCGCATAGGGATCTTTTCTCTCTCTCTCTCTCTCTCTCTCTCTCTCTCTCTCTCTCTCTCTCTCTCTAATAAATATTATCTTATCTCTCCCTCTCTCTTTGTCTCTCTCTCTCTCTCTCTCTCTCTCTCTCTCTCTCTCTCACACACACACACACACACGCACGCACGCACGCACGCACGCACGCACGCACGCACACACACACACACACACACACACACACACACACACACACACACCACAATGAAGGACTGGACCACTTTCCAGACGGCACAGTGACGGCAAGCAGTCCGGACACTTTGCTGTGAAGAAGGTTACAAACAGTAATTACGCAAAAGCTAACCGCCTCCTTTTCCCGGATCGCACAGCGGCGGAACACTGCAGCGTCTGGCTGTGGCCATGGGAGGGGGGGGGGGGGGGGGGGGGAGCGGCAAGAACGTGACTGCGTCGTGTAAACACACCAAGGCCTCTCAGCGTTGTGCACCTTTAAAAAAATAAGTACTTTACTGTCCCTTACTGATATTCCGGTCGCCTTACCCGGGTAAGGCACAGCACAGCAGCCTCAAGGGCGGCGCTATGTGCCCGTTGCTGTCAGTGTACGCAGTCTTTTCCTGTGTCCAGACAACGCTATGGCTGCCAGTGTTGGGGGTGTTTAACGTGCACACACATGGTGATGCATGCGACTGCACACGGGGGCTGCTGGGACACCGTCAGAGAGTCTGCACTGAAAGCTGACTCTGGGAGAAAAATCCCTTGCCGCACCGGGGACTCGAACCCGCGTCAGTATTGCGCCTGGCTTTTAGTCGGACGGTCTACCCACTGAGCTATCCCCGCCCCTTCGGTTCCTTACGGCCGTTGATTTTGTTCGTTCATAGGCTATCCGGAGAGACATGAATCACACGTTACCCTGCATGCTATGTAAATGTGTATCGTCTGGAGAGAGTGTGGGTGATTCTGAAGTAGATCAGCAGGCGCAGTTCCCTCCCTTCCCTTGCGATCCTGGAATTAGACAACTTGGCGTAGTTATTTCCCTTCCTTCACTTTCATTGCGTTTTTACTACATGACTCGGCGCAGTTATTTTCCTTCCTATACTTTTTATATATACATTTTATAGACAAATGAAGAAGCGCGCAGCAGTAACTCCCACCCTCCCTTCTTGCTCATATGAACAATCACTGCTTTTGTCCCACGAGCGTTTTACAGTTTGTCAGCTGTGTCAGATTAAAACTTGACAGCTTCATTCCTCACAAACAGTTTTCAGGCTTGACAGGTATGTTAGCGTTTCCCACTGTAGCGGACGTCTGCTCAACGTGTAACTGTGACCAGGAAGGCAGCGACAGTGCCGTCCGTGTTCACTCCATCCGTGCAGCGTCTGCAGGACCTGTGCAACAGGCTGGACAATGACAGCTTACCGTCCAGCCACACTGCCTTCTGCTCCTCACAGTCCCCAGGCGAGGTCAGCGAGACTTCAAACAGCGGCTGGCAGGAAGTGCACATCTCACACCCGGCCACAGTTCTTTCTCTCCCCGGCGCTGTATCTTGCCTTGTTTTTATGCAACCAGACTACAGAGCTAGCTCTTACAGGGTCTAGCTGCTTATACTAGCTCTGACAGGGTCTAGCTGCTTGTACTAGCTCTGACAGGGTCTAGCTGCTTGTACTAGCTCTGATAGGGTCTAGTTCCTTGTATTAGCTCTGACAGGGTCTAGCTGCTTGTACTAACTCTGACAGGGTCTAGCTGCTTGTACTAACTCTGACAGGGTCTAGCTGCTTGTACTAGCTCTGACAGGGTCTAGCTGCTTGTACTACCTCGCCCGCCCCCCTCACAACCTGACAACAATGTTGTCTGCCCACACTGTATGGAGTACATCGCCCCTTACAACCTGCCCACACTATGTGGAGTACATCGCCCCTTACAACCTGACAACAATGTTGTTTGCTCGGTACAGCCACTTCAGCGCGTCGAAGGCGGTGTAGAAGATCTTGTCCTTTCCCAGTTTCTGCAGAAAGCCGGAGCGGTCAAGCGTGGCCATTGTGCCCGACGGGACATCGGTCAGCAAGACCTCCACCCCGGCACCTTCAAACTTGCTGACGATCAGCTGCAGCATGTCCAGGCCGGAGACGTCGATGTAGGTCATGGCCGAGCAGTCCAGGATGAGGTGACGGACGACGCTGGCTTCCTGCCCTCCACTGTCTGCGACGGGGGTGGCGTCGGCGGCGGTGCTGTTCCCGTGTCCGTTCAGGGAGTCTGAGGAGACGGTAATCTCGCTGATGACCTTCGTGAGCATTTCCCTCCGTGGGCAGCTGCTGGGGTTCATCACCAGGGAGAAGAGCTGGCTCTTGAAGCGCTCCTGGCTAGCGAAGTACAGCGCCGATTCGAATCTGTTCCAGACGAGACACACTGTCGTGACGGTTCCACATGTGTTTGTCACCTTTGGGATCAAACTTAGTACTGCGCAATCTGCGTCATCCGTTTGGCCCCTACCCTCCCGCACTTCACCCCCACCCCCTGACCACCCTCCCCGCTCCACACACATAATTATACAGACACGTATTCAAAGCACACTCGAAATACACACACACACACACACACACACACACACACACACACACACACACACACACACACACACACACACACAACACACACACACACACACACACCACACACACACAAAATCACACACACACACACACACCACACACACAACACACACACACACACACACACACACACACACACACACACACACACAAACACGCTTACCTAAAGATCCTAACACCGGGTATGGCGTTGATTCCTTTCCGATTGAGGTCCATGATGATGTCCTCTCTGTCCGCCTTGCCCAGTACTCTGCCCTTGGCCAGCTGACTGACCACCAGCACCGTCACCATGGAGAAGACCACGCCCGCCAGCAGACCAATGTCAAGGTCACCAAAGACACTGACCGCAGCGGTCAGGAGCCAGATGAAGAAGTCGGCCTTGTTGACGTGCCACAGCGACTTTAGGTTACGAATCTGAGTATTGAAAATAAAACCACAAGATACAACCATGGAACAGAACTGCCTGTTCAGGGTGTCTTTCAGAAAACATGGAACATCATCGTCAGCCTAGGGTGTTCAGAAAGAAAAGAAAATATTTACATCGTGTAAGCTTTTCTCCAGAGACACCCAAAACAAAACGGATAGAAAAATACACTTCTTGACTCCTGCTTGGGTCTCATTGGTGTGACAGTCTTGTTGTAACTTTTGAGTAATTTTACGTCTAAAGGCCAGTATAACGTGCAGTGCTCCGACAAACTACCTTCAACACCATTGCTAGCACCACACAACATCCGACATATCAACAATGAGCATGATGATGTGTTGAGTGACAAAGACGCTGCCTCACTACCACCACCACCACCACCACCATCACAAGAACAACAGCGTGGTTACCTGCATGAGGAGGTCCTTCATGGCCACGATGATCATGGCGGCGAGCATGGCGATGGGCAGAGAGACGAAGAGCTGGCCCAGCACGAGCAGCACGAGCAGGATGAAGGCGGCGGACGGCAGGCCGTTCAGCGTGCTCTTGGCCCCCAACGAGTTGAGGATCATGGTGCGGGGCGGCGCTGTGCACGACGGGAAGTTCTGGAAGACGGAGCCGACCAGCTGACACAAGCCGTAAGCCACCAGCTCCTGGTTGTCGTCGATCTGGATGTCGTGCAGCTTGGCCGTCAGCTTGGCCATGGAAATGTTGAGGGCGAAGATGAGGATGGCGGTGACGAAGGCGTCGGAGGCCACGCGCGGCAGCAAGTCGAGGGGAGGGAGGGTGGGGGCCGGCATCCCCGTGGGAACCTCCCCGACGATGGCCAGGTTGAAGCGCTCGTCCAGGCGGGCGAAGTAGGTGATGATGGTGGACACGATGACCACGATGAGCTCAATGGGGACAGGCACCTTCAGCTTGTGCTTGTAGCGCTCGTTCACCCCGATCTTGACGGCCAGCAGAATGGCCATGCAGATCAGGCCCACGATGACGTCAGCTGGGTTGGCGTCGGTGATGTTCTTGAAGATGTCGATGTAGGTCAGAATCAGCTTGCCCATTCCGGAGCGGCTCGGCAGCTTCAGGTGCAACATCTTCACCACCTGGGTCCCCAGCGACCCACATGGAACCCAAGGATTCAAGGACAGTTATTCCCTTCGTCCCTTGCAAGGCACGGAAGGTTAAACACAGTAAACGTCAACATCAACAATTCGGTAATAGTATACAGCAGGAATGAAAATACAGAGAGCAGTACAATGAACCCATAGACACAGAAACAACAAACAAACGAGCAAACAAACAAACAAACAAAGAACTGTACTGAGCAAAGTAAAACAGCACGTCAATGGTAGTGGTTTATGGTTCCATGTTATTTTCGCTTCCCTTATCAATCAATAACTCTACTAACATTATATGCTAAATGTGCTTGAAGAAATATTTTCGGGACACATTTTTTACGACAAACAATATATTCCGGAACAAGAACCTCGTCCCCAACAACAAATAAATTACACTTCATACCAATTCTCCTTCCCTGCCACCACCACCATCATAAAAACTACCACCTCCATCGTCATAATCACCGCCATCATCACCACCACCATTATCATAATCACCGCCACCAGCGCCATCATTATCACCATCATCAATAAGCACCAACATCGCCATCATCATAAGCACCACTATCGCCATCATCATAAGCACCACCATCGCCATCATCATAAGCACCACCATCGCCACCATCATAAGCACCACTATCGCCATCATCATAAACACCACCATCGCCATCATCATAGGCACCACTATCGCCATCATCATAAGCACCACCATCGCCATCATCATAAGCACCACTATCGCCATCATCATAAGTACCACCATCGCCACCATCATAAGCACCACTATCGCCATCATCATAAGCACCACCATCGCCATCATTATAAGCACCACTATCGCCATCATCATAAGCACCACCGTCGCCATCATTATAACCACCACCATCACCACCATCGCCATCATCATAACCACCACCACCACCACCGCCATCGCCATCATCACCATCATCATAACCACTACCACCATCGCCATCATCACCATCATCATACCCACCACCGCAATCGCCATCATTATAACCACCCCCACCATCACCACCACCATCACCATCATCATAACCACCACCACGACCATGGCCATCATGTGAGCATCAGTCGGAGGAGGAGGACCAGAGGGGGACCTGGCTGGATGCGATGTGTACGGCAGCGGCGAAGGTGAAGCCGGCGATGAAGGACTTGGCCAGGAAGTTGGTGATGAAGCCCACGCGTAGCAGCCCCATCGCCAGCAGGATCAGGCCGCCAACGAAGCAGGCCGTCGCCGCTACGCCCACCTGTCACCAGTCAACAAGGTCGGATGCAGCGGCCTGGGTTGCCTAGCAACTCGCCCGTCCCCATGTGGCCCCGCCCTTTCTCTGGCCAGGGTTGCCTAGCAACTGGCCCGTCCCCATGTGGCCCCGCCCTTTCTCTGGCCTGGGTTGCCTAGCAACTGGCCCGTCCCCATGTGGCCCCGCCCTTTCTCTGGCCTGGGTTGCCTAGCAACTGGCCCGTCCCCATGTGGCCCCGCCCTTTCTCTGGCCTGGGTTGCCTAGCAACTGGCCCGTCCCCATGTGGCCCCGCCCTTTCTCTGGCCTGGGTCAGCGGACCCTGGGCTTCAGGAAAGACGATGGCTAGTCACACCACTCGTTCCCCAAGGCCAAGTCAGCAACGCCTTTGTTTCTCTTTTTCTTCGTCCTTTTTATTTAGTCATTTCACATAAGTGATATTAGACTGATCTTACAATTATCAAGATAACGGCATATATTATGTTACATTAATACAAAAGCAAAACTAAAAAAGAAAAGAAAATGGTAACACTTGCAGTCGAAAAAACAAACATCTATCTATCTATCTATCTATCTATCTATCTATCTATCTATCTATCTATCTATCTATCTATCTATCTATCTTTCTATCGATCTATCTCTATACACATAGTTAATTTCACATGATCTCTATCTCTGACACGCAGGATTGTATATACTCGCAAATACTGACACATTCGTACACCCTAAGTGTCGTGTCCTAGCTCGCACCATATTACTCTAAAGACTACATAACAAATGTCGCATTCGTGCGTGGTGACGACATGGATCAGGGCCGTTACGTGCTGGGCTTTGCGCCCGCCCCCAGATTTCTCAGTGTTACCACAGAACTGGCATGGGGCGAGGTGGCACTCTGTGTTACCACAGAACTGGCATGGGGCGAGGTGGCACTCTGTGTTACCACAGAACTGGCATGGGGCGAGGTGGCACTCTGTGTTACCACAGAACTGGCATGGGGCGAGGTGGCACTCTGTGTTACCACAGAACTGGCATGGGGCGAGGTGGCACTCCGTGTTACCACAGAACTGGCATGGGGCGAGGTGGCACTCCGTGTTACCACAGAACTGGCATGGGGCGAGGTGGCACTCTGTGTTACCACAGAACTGGCATGGGGCGAGGTGGCACTCTGTGTTACCACAGAACTGGCATGGGGCGAGGTGGCACTCTGTGTTACCACAGAACTGGCATGGGGCGAGGTGGCACTCCGTGTTACCACAGAACTGGCATGGGGCGAGGTGGCACTCTGTGTTACCACAGAACTGGCATGGGGCGAGGTGGCACTCCGTGTTACCACAGAACTGGCATCGGGGCGAGGTGGCACTCTGTGTTACCACAGAACTGGCATGGGGCGAGGTGGCACTCCGTGTTACCACAGAACTGGCATGGGGCGAGGTGGCACTCCGTGTTACCACAGAACTGGCATGGGGCGAGGTGGCACTCCGTGTTACCACAGAACTGGCATGGGGCGAGGTGGCACTCCGTGTTACCACAGAACTGGCACGGGGCGAGGTGGCACTCAGTGTTACCACAGAACTGGCATGGGGCGAGGTGGCACTCTGTGTTACCACAGAACTGGCATGGGGCGAGGTGGCACTCCGTGTTACCACAGAACTGGCATGGGGCGAGGTGGCAGTCCGTGTTACAATGGGGGCGAAGAAGGCCCTGGCGAATGGGAACAAAACAACGAGAAGAGACAGAAGAGCGAGAAAGACAAGGAGCGTGCACACTAGGGGAAGGGGGGAAGGGCAGAGACGAGTGGAATGGGCACTGTACAGGGACAAGTGAAACTGGCACTGTACAGGGACAAGTGAAACGGGCACTGTACAGGGACAAGTGAAACGGGCACTGTACAGGGACAAGTGAAACGGGCACTGTACAGGGACAAGTGGAACGGGCATTGTACAGGGACAAGTGGAACGGGCACTGTACAGGGACAAGTGGAACGGGCACTGTACAGGGACAAGTGAAGCGGGCACTGTACAGGTACAAGTGGAACGGGCACTGTACAGGGACAAGTGAAATGGGCACTGTACAGGTACAAGTGAAATGGGCACTGTACAGGTACAAATGAAAGGGGCACTGTACAGGTAAAAGTGAAATGGGCACTGTACAGGTAAAAGTGAAACGGGCACTGTACAGGTACAAGTGAAATGGGCACTGTACAGGTACAAGTGAAACGGGCACTGTACAGGGCACAAGAGCGGCAGAAGTCGGACAAGAGATGAAGATGGCCAGCCAGCAGACAGTACACTGTACTAGCCAGTACACCAGACACTAGACCAGCCAGTACACTAGACACTGGACCAGCCAGTACACCAAACACTGGACTAGACTCTGGACCAGCCAGTACACCAGATACTGGACCAGCCAGTACATCAGACACTGGACCAGACACTAGACCATACACTGGATCAGCCAGTACACCGGACACTGTACCAGACAATAGACCACACAGTGGACCAGCCAGTACACCAGACACTGGTCCGGACAGTAGGCAAGAGACTGGACCACACAGTAGACCAGCCATTGAACCAGAGAGTAGACCAGACACTGGATCAGATAGTAGGCCAGACAACAGATCAGAGAGTAGACCAGACTCTGGACCAGTTAGTAGACCAGACATTAGACCAGACACTGGACCACACATTTGACAAGACAGTAGACGGTAGACCAGAGAGTAGACCAAATACTATACCAGACACTTGACCAGAGAGTAGACCATGCACTAAACCAGACGTGGAACAGACAGTATCAAGCATTGGACCACCTAGTATACTTGGCACTGTACTAGTCAGTGAACCAGACACTATACCAGATGTGGAACAGACCGTATCAGACAGTGGACCATACAGTAGACCATGCAGACACTACGCTAGAGAGTGGACAAGGTACTATACAAGACACTTGACCAAACTAGACCAAGAACTATATCAGACAATTGACCAGGTACTACACCAGACAGCGGACCAGACAGTAGACCATGTATTATACCAGGCAGTCTGCAGACAGTAGACCAAGCAGAAGTAGACCAGGCATTATGCGAGACAGCGGACCAGACAGTAGACCAAACAGACCAGGCATTATACGAGAGAGTAGACCAGGCAGTGGACTAGACCATGGCTCACCTTGTACTGCAGCACCACTTCCTCACTCAAGGTCACGTTGACCCCCGCGATGGTCCGGAAGTGGTCCGCCTCGCGTTCCACCAGGTTGGCCGTCAGCAGCGCGATGACCGCGTTGGTTCCCATGGAGACGTGGGGGGAGGTGCCGAAGAGCAGGTAGGTGAGGATGGGGAAGAAGGTGGTGTAGAGGCCGTAGACGGGGGCGAGGGAGGCGAGGATGCCGAAGCCCAGCCCTTGAGGCAGGTGGATGAAGCCGGCAGACAGGCCGCTGATGATGTCCGGCAACACCCACTGGCGCCACTGGTACCCCCAGAAACACCACCACACCACAACACCACACACACCATCACACACCACACACACACACACACCCACACACACACACACACAAGCAGCACACAGAGCACACACGACAACACACACACACACACACACACACACACACACACACACACACACACACACACACACACACACACACACACAACACACACACCACACACACACACACAACAACACAACACACACACACACACAACACCACACCCCACAACACACACACAACACACACACACACAACACACACACACACACACACACACACACACACACACCACACACACCACACACAACACACACACACACACACACACACACCACAACAACAACACACCACACAGACACACGACAGACACACACAACACACACACCCCACACACACACACACCACACACACACAACACAACACAAAACAACACACACAACACACACCACAACAACACACCACACAACACACACACACACACACACACACACACACACACACACACACCACAACACCACACACACACACACACACACACACACACACACACACACACTTCAAGTTTCGCGGGAAGGTGCAAAAAAGGATTTTTTCGCTTCAATCGCTTTCAGTAATGTCATCAACTGTTGTCAGTGACGTCATTAACTGCAGTCAGTAATGTCATCAACTGTTTTCAGTAACGTCATTAACTGCTGTCAGTAATGTCATCAACTGCTGTCAGTAATGTCAGTAACTGCTGTTAGTAATGACATTAACGGCTGTTTTTTCGCTTCAATCGCTTTCAGTAATGTCATCAACTGCTGTCAGTAGTGTCATCAACTGCTGTCAATAATGTCATCAACTGCTGTCAATAACGTCATTAACTGCTATTAGTAATGACATCAACTGCTGTCAATAATGTCATCAACTGCTGTCAGTAACGTCAGTAACTGCTGTTAGCAATGTCATCAACTGCTGTCAATAACGTCATCAATTGATGTCAGTAATGTCATCAATTGCTGTCAGTAATGTCATAAATTGTTGTCAGTAATGTCATCAATTTGTTGTCAATAACGTCATTAACTGCTGTTAGTAATGTCATCAACTGTTGTCAATAATGTCATCAACTGCTGTCAGTAATGTCATCAATTGCTGTCAGTAATGTCATCAATTGTTGTCAGTAATGTCATCAATTTGTTGTCAATAACGTCATCAACTGTTGTCAATAATGTCATCAACTGCTGTTAGTAATGTCATCAACTGCTGTCAGTAATGTCATCAATTGCTGTCAGTAATGTCATCAATTGTTGTTAGTAATGAGGCAGCCGGCGACTGTCTGGTCGGTGTGTTCATCGACTTGGCGAACATAGAGCTGTTTGACAAGGCAAGATTCATAGCAGTTTCCCACACCATAACTAAAAGAAATTAGCATAAACAGAACAGTCTGGTCACGAATAGACAGTCATTTGCCTCAGGTCACGAATAGAACAGTCAGTTTCCTCAGGTCACGAACAGAACAGTCACTTGCCTCTGGTCACGAATAGAACAGTCACTTGCCTCTGGTCACGAATAGAACAGTCACTTGCATGTAGTCACGAATAGAACAGTCACATGCATCTGGTCACGAACAGAACAGTCACTTGCATGTGGTCACGAATAGAACAGTCACTTGCATCTGGTCACAAATAGAACAGTCATTTGCATGTGGTCACAAATAGAACAGTCACTAGAATGTGGTCATGAATTGAGCAGTCACTTGCATCTGGTCACGAATAGGACAGTCACTTGCATCTGGTCACGAATAGAACAGTCACTGGCATCTGGTCACGAACAGAACAATCACTTTCATGTGGTCACGAATAGAAAACTCGCATGTGGTCACGAATAGAACAGTCACTTGCATGTAGCCACAGAGAAACGATTTGTTCGGGAGTTAGTTGCAACAGACACATCCCCTTTTTAGTCTGGTCACTCCCGGATCGCCCGGTGAGTTGTAGCGAAACACCCCAACTAACTCCGTGCATTGTCTGTAGGCCTGTTTTGTTTCCTTCTTTTCGTTTTTGCCTTTATTTTGTCCTTTACGCTGATTTCCCTTTCCACGACCAATCAGAACCTGTTCACATCCTTATTCTGACGAAACGAGTTTCAAAAGAAGCCCATCGAAAGTGCCACCTTCACGGCCTGAATTAAAGTGTTCAGGAGTTCTACTTTACTCACCTCAAACGAGAAAAGAAAGGCGGGAAGAAACGTGAGCACGTCTCTCGCTCTGAAGAGGTCCGCTGGGGCGTGTTGGCAATATGTTTAGGTTTATTATGTAGTCATAATAACAGTTACGTGCCTCTGACGCAAGTATGCCGTTAACTGTGTGAGTTGACAAGACATCATTATTACCATTAGGTGAACAAGACGCTAGTAATGCGCCATGCTGGTCACGGCGGGCCATGTTAAGCCCGTTCTTAACTGGGCCAATGTTTGTTCGCCGAACTTACTTCGGACAGTTCGAGGAACTATGATTCGTTTCTTAATTAGCTTTTAGTTCGCCGAACATGGTTTGGACAGTCCAAGCTTTACTTCGTTCTCAACTGGCTTGTAATGAGATGCAAGCTTCGGTCCAAACTTGAGGCAGACGCGCAGCAGACAGCATGATCGAAAATGTAGGCTAAAGTCAAGTCAATATACTTTAATCATCCCTCACAGGGTAATTCAACTAACTGCTATCTCATTCTGGGTCTGCGAGACAAGGCTGCGCCTCCCACAAGTCAACAAATAAACAAATTCCCTCCGAAGCGAGTGAAGAACCTAGCGACACCGTCATCCATTTTTATTTTTATTTTTTATTTATCCACAGGAGAGCTCAGCTCTCAGCCAGTCAGAGGCAATGTTCGTCGAATAGGGCGAATGTTCCCAGAACATGTTGAGCGAAGCTTTTCGGACCCCGAATATAGCTTCGACGAATATTTCCAACTAGATTCGCGAAGAAAAGTTCGCCCAAAAAAGAAAGAACCAACTAGCTTCGCCGAATACTTCCAACTAGGTTCGCGAACAAACATTGGCCCAATTAAGAACGGGCTTTAGGCGAAGGCAACAGCTGACAGCGCCTCACAACCGCAGCCAATTCAGCCACTCAGCGGGGGGCGGCTACAGACACTCCCATCACCGCTTTCCGGCACCTTCCTCCAAACTCTGCCAGATTTGGTTACGTCACTGATGAGGCACTCTTTATCTCCGCGCACCTGTCCACCGACGCGGTTAGCGCCCTCCGAAAGGTTTGGGTTCTAATATGACTGTAGAAGCAACCTAGCGCCTAAGCACGCACGTAAACATGAGGCGCATCCACCCCAGGTAAAAAAGAGTTCCATCTCGATTCAAACGATTTTGGTTTTATTTGAGCTGGCGTAAGCGACATGGTCAGTTATAAAACAAACGTCTGATATAATTTGCCGGAGTTGTTTGTAACAAACTTACCACTGTGGAACCTATGGCGTAACTAAATACGGCAGTGGTTGAAGGAAGGGTGTCGTAAACCAGTGCTTGGAGCTTGGGACCTATATAGATATAGGTCCATGGCTACAGAGGCACGGGGTAGGCTGTGTGTGGGGGGGGGGGGGGGGGCGGCAGTGTAAAACAGAAAGGCTACAGAGGCACGGGGTAAGCTGGTGTGTGTGTGTGGGGCGGGGGGGGGGGGGGGGGGGTAGTGCAGAAACAGGAAAACAGGAAGAGTGAAAGATGACTTATACCGATAGTGAGGCCGACCACGATCACATGACCAGCACAGTTCTATATGCACAATCGCAAGAAGCTGGACCTACACGTGCACAGATATCTTTTTTAAAATATATATATAGAGTTCGACCCTGGTACACTGCAAAAGATACACAATGCGTTACAGCTAAAACTTCTCAGAAGAGAGAGAGAGAGGGAGCCGAGAGAGAGAGAGGGAGCCGAGAGGCAGACGTGTGCCTGTGATGTGTACGGACAGACAGATAGGGAGCCGTGAGACAGACAGAGGGAGCCGAGAGACAGACAGATAGGGAGCCGAGAGACAGACAGATAGGGAGCCGAGAGACAGACAGAGGGAGCCGAGAGACAGACAGATAGGGAGCCGAGAGACAGACAGATAGGGAGCCGAGAGACAGACAGAGGGAGCCGAGAGACAGACAGATAGGGAGCCGAGAGACAGACAGAGGGAGCCGAGAGACAGACAGATAGGGAGCCGAGAGACAGACAGAGGGAGCCGAGAGACAGACTTGTGCCTGTGATGTGTACAGACCGACAGAGAGGGAGTAGAGAGACAGACTTGTGCCTGTGATGGGTACGGACAGACAGATAGGGAGCCGAGAGACAGACAGAGAGGGAGCCGAGAGACAGACGTGTGCCTGTGATGTGTACAGACAGACAGAGAGGGAGCCGAGAGACAGACAGAGAGGGAGCCGAGAGACAGACGTGTGCCTGTGATGTGTACAGACAGACAGAGAGGGAGCCGAGAGACAGACAGAGAGGGAGCCGAGAGACAGACGTGTGCCTGTGATGTGTACAGACCGACAGGGAGGGAGCCGAGAGACAGACAGAGTGGGAGCCGAGAGACAGAGAGGGAGTCGAGAGACAGACGTGTGACTGTGATGTGTACAGACCGACAGGGAGGGAGCCGAGAGACAGACGTGTGACTGTGATGTGTACAGACAGACAGAGAGGGAGCCGAGAGACAGAGACTGAGGGAGGCGAGAGACAGACGTGTGCCTGTGATGTGTACAGACAGAAAAGCCGAGAGACAGACAGAAAGAGAGCCAAGAGACAGACAGAAAGGGAGCCGACAGACGTGTGCCTGTGATGTGTACAGACAGAAAAGCCAAAAGACAGACGTGTGCCTGTGATGCGTAGAGACAGGCAGAAAAGTCGAGAAACAGACGTGTGCCTGTGATGTATAGAGACAGACAGAAAAGCCGAGAAGCAGACGTGTGCCTGTGATGTATAGAGACAGACAGAAAAGCCGAGAAACAGACGTGTGCCTGTGATGTATAGAGACAGACAGAAAAGCCGAGAAACAGACGTGTCCTTGTGATATGTACAGTCAAACAGACAGACGTGTGACTGTGATGTGTACAGACAGACAGACGTGTGACTGTGATGTGTACAGACAGACAGACAGACAGACGTGTGACTGTGATGTGTACAGACAGACAGACAGATGTGTGACTGATGTGTACAGACAGACAGACGTGTGATTGTGATGTGTACAGACAGACAGACAGACAGACAGACAGACAGACAGACGGTGTGACTGTGATGTGTACAGAGAGACAGACGTGTGACTGTGATGTGTACAGACAGACAGACAAACAGACAGACGTGTGACTGTGATGTGTACAGACAGACAGACAGACAGACGTGTGACTGTGATGTGTACAGACAGACAGAAAGATGTGTGACTGATGTGTACAGACAGACAGACAGACAGACAGACGTGTGATTGTGATGTGTACAGACAGACAGACAGACAGACAGACAGACAGACAGACAGACAGATGTGTGACTGTGATGTGTACAGACAGACAGACAGACGTGTGACTGTGATGTGTACAGACAGACAGACAAACAGACAGACGTGTGACTGTGATGTGTACCTCACGATGGGCAGGAAGTTTAAAGTTCGTCGTCCCACGCATCGCGGCGACACTCGGCAAGTGGCTTTGATGGCGTCACAGAGCGTGCGCTGCTGCTGCGCTTTGCTGTAGGTTTGGTCGAGACTGTCCTGAGTGTACAGCTGGCGCCTGATGACCAGGTGGTCAGTCTCCGTGACCGCCTTCAGCTCCATCTTGTCCGTGTGGCAGAAACGGGTCGTCTCGTCCGAACAGTCATCCTGCGGAGAAAAGCAGCATGGTTAAGGTGAACTTCGGGGGCCAAGACAGCTGTCGTCTGCTCGCGTTCACGGACCAGAACCCACGTTTCTGTGCCAGTCCCTAACCCTTTCCCTCCCGTCCCCACCGCTCAACTCTTCACATCATCTATCCGGGCTCTCTGTGCCAGCCGGCCCGGTCCAGCGGTAAGGCGGTAGGCATATAATTATAGTCATAAGTTCAGTTTTTATGTTGTTATCGGTTCGACTCCGTTTCGGTTCTCTTTCCTCTTCAAAGTTGTGGTTTATGAACACTGTCTTTGTGGCTTTTACATTTCATGACACTCTGAAACGGCTTTCGCCGCTGCCCCTCTTAATGCAAGGGTCATTCTGGCGGTGGCAGTGTAGTGTTAGGTAGTTCCTTCCTCCCCCACCCCCTGGGATGTCACGTTGTGGAGGTGACAGTGTAGTGTTAGGTACAGTCTTCCTTCCTCCCCCACCCCCTGGGATCTCACATTGTGGTGGTGACAGTGTAGTGTTAGGTACAGTCTTCCTTCCTCCCCCATCCCCTGGGATGTCACGTTATGACAGTGTAGTGTTAGGTATCGTCTTCATTGTGGCGGTGACAGTGTAGTGTTAGGTATCGTCTTCATTGGGGCGGTGACAGTATAGTGTTAGGTATCGTCTTCATTGTGGCGGTGACAGTATAGTGTTAGGTATAGTCTCGCCCTTCCCCCACCTCCTGGGATCTTGGTCCTTGCCACTGAATAACTATTCGGAGACAACTCGGCGTTAAACACGTTTAACCAACCAACGGCTCTGATGAGAGACCACCCTGATGAGAGACCACCCTAAAGAAAGCTCATGCTGATGAGAAATAGTCCTAAGAGACCTCCCTGAGTACAGACAACACTAAGCTGAGACCAGACTGAGTACAGACCACCCTGAGTACAGACCACACTGAGTACTGATCACACTGAGTAGATACCACCCTGAGTACAGACCACCCTGAGTACTGATCACACTGAGTACTGATCACACTGAGTAGATACCACACTGAGTACAGACCACCCTGAGTACAGACCACACTGAGTACTGATCACACTGAGTAGATACCACCCTGAGTACAGACCACACTGAGTACTGATCACACTGAGTAGAGACCACCCTGAGTACAGACCACACTGAGTACTGATCACACTGAGTAGATACCACCCTGAGTATAGACGATCTTGAGTAGAGATCACCGCCCTGAGTACAGACCACCCTCAGTAGATACCACCCTGAGTATAGACGATCTTGAGTAGAAATCACCGCTCTGAGTACAGACCACCCTCAGTAGATACCGCCCTGAGTACAGACACGGAGTACAGACCACCCTGAGTAGAGAGCACACTGAGTACAGACCACCCTCAATAGATACCACCCTGAGTACAGACCACCCTCAGTAGATACCACCTGACTACAGACACGGAGTACAGACCACCCTCAATAGATACCACCCTGAGCAGACCACCCTCAGTAGATACCACTTGTCTACAGACACGGAGTACAGACCACCCTCAATAGATACCACCCTGAGTACAGACCACCCTGAGTACAGACCACCCTGAGAACAGACCACCCTGAGTATAGACCACCCTGAGTACAGACCGCCCTCAGTAGATACCACCCTGAGTACAGACACGGAGTACAGACCACCCTGAGTACAGACCGCCCTCAGTAGATACCACCCTGAGTACAGACACGGAGTACAGACCACCCTGAGTACAGTCCACCCTGATGAAAGTCCACCTGGTGCGAGTACAGGAGGAGAGATTACCCCCAGGCAACACTTGGTTGGGCAGGGGGTGGGCGGATGAGATGAGAGACCACCCGGATGAGAGACCACCCGGATAAAAGTGAAGAGCCTGGGTGAGTGTGCGCGTGCCGAACGATGGAGAGAACTTATCCGGACCTGGTCCTGATCTTCATCCACTCTTTTGAAACATCTCTCAGGACGCCGCCCTGACTTTCTGTTAACACTGAACCGCAGCAGAGTTTGGAACTTCAGGGGCCTGTGCCTCGATGTTTGACTGACATTTGGTGCACACATTGTGAGTTAGTTCCCCCTTTGTTCACCCTCTGGCGGTGTAGGTACAAAAAGAAAAAGAAAAAAAAAAGAAACTGCCTGGAAACACACACACACACACACACACAACACACACACACACACACACACTCTCACTCACTCACTGTGACTCTCACACGCAAGCGCGTCATTCATGCGAACACACACCGACTCGCATTGACTGACACTGACTGAAGCGGCAATGCGACACGGCGTAAACTATGTGTGTGTGTGTTGTGTGTGTGTGTGTGTGTGTGTGTGTGTGTGTGTGTGTACGTGCATGCGTGCGTGCGTACGTGTGCGTGTGTGTGTGCATGCGTGCGTGCGTACGTGTGCGTGCGTGCGTGTTTGTGCATGCGTGCGTGCGTGTTTGTGTGTGCGTGCTTGCGTGTGTGCGTGTGTGTGTGTGTGTGTGAGAGAGAGAGAGACAGAGAGACACAGAGAGAGAGTGTGTATGTGTGTGTGTGGTTTGTTTGTGTGGTTTGTTTGTGTGGTTTCTTTGTTGTTCCCACACAGGGATAGTGTTAATTCCGACTGGATGCGCTCATTTTTGTTCTCATCTGGGAGAGGGTGTATGTAACATTTCAGACAAAGTGAATAATTCACTCCCTGCACTCTTTTTCCCCGGCAGTGTTTTTCCCGCTACACCGTCCGTCACTGGCAGACTGCCGAGATGAGCTGGGCGATTTCACCCCCTCACGGCCAAGGCGCGACCACAGGGACACGGCACGGCTCGGCAAGGGCTGGGGCCAGGACTACGTGCACAGCGACACGACTGCAGGCACGTCGCCCGCCCACTGGCCCTCCTGCACTGAGCCTCTTGCACTGGCCCTTATGCACTGGGCCTCCGGCACTGGGCCTCTTGCACTGGCCCTCCTGCACTGTGCCTCCGGCACTGGGCCTCCTGCACTGGCCCTCTTGCACTGGCCCTCCTGCACTGATTCGACTCTGTGTGTGTGTGTGTGGCGTCACAGTGTGTGTATCAGCGTGTGTGTGTGTGTGTGTGTGTGTGTGTGTGTGTGTGTGTGTGTGTGTGTGTGTGTGTGTGTGTGTGCGTGCGTGTGTGTGTGTGTGAGTGTGTTTGTGTACGTGTGTGTGCGTGTGCATGTGTATGTGTGTGGCGTCACAGTGTGCGTATCAGTGTGTGTGTGTGTGCGTGAGTGTGTGTGTGTGTGTGTGTGTGTGTGTGTGTGTGTGTGTGTGTGTGTGTGTGTGCCACGGTATGTGTGTGTGTGCCACGGTATGTGTGTGTGTGTGTATGTGTGTGTGCGTGTGTGTGTGTGTGTGTGTGTGTGTGTGTGTGTGTGTGTGGTGTGTGTGTGTGTGTGTGTAATGTAGGTCTTGCCTGTCTAGTTCCTTGTCGTTAGAACTGCCTGTAGTCATTGTTACTGCCGTTTTACACTTGGATGCAGTTTATATCTGAGTTTTGGGCCGTGCGTCGAGCTCTGTTTTCATGTTAGCGCATCGCGGTTTATACATATTTCATGAATATTATCATTATACTTGGTTATGCCACTGGAGGGGCGCTCCTTAACTCCCTGCATCTGTCCACTGTGGCGCCCCCCGAAAGGCCCGCCTGGGTACCAATGAGACTGTGAAAGGAGCAATGCGCTGAACAACGCACGTAAACATGAGGCGCGTCCGCCGCGGGTAAAAATCCGAGTTTCGTCCCCATTCAAACGTTGAATTTCAGTCGGCTATGTTGGCGCACGGTAAGCAATGACATGGCCGACTATAAAAAGAAATCTGAGTTGAGTCGTCTGTTTTTTTTCGCTTACTGCCGTCAATTAAAACAAAAAACAAAAAACATAAAACTGTCAGTCAGGTGACAGTTCAGCGCAGGACGCCTAGGTAGGTAGATAGTGTTGCTTAATGTCCTCGGATGTCAGTTGACACATTAGGGACAAGCTGAGACCAATGCCGAAGCACGGTTCAATATAGCTTTACGTCCACGGAAACCAGAAGGCTCGTTAGGACGGACAGCCCAGGACGGCCACCTCGACTCTCACACAGCTCCTGAACTATGACGTAGGACGCCTACGTTGGGTTAGCTAGTTGTAGCTACCTCTCGGTTATTGTCTATCCCAGTACTGTAGCAGACGACCAAAGGGAAACAACTCCCCATTACTACGGGTAGAGTTAACCCCTTCACTGCCCCAGCCTGTAAAATATCCGGGCTGAAAGATGCACGGAAGCGCCTGCAAACAGTATATTTTCCGGTCCTGTACCATCTACTTTCAATGTATACGTTATGATGAAAGTCTTTTCACATGCCAGTGCGAAAAAGAAGACAAATAGGTGTAAGGGTTTCAAAGGTCGCTCTTTTATTGGCTGTTTTCCAGTGACATCATGGCAGTGAAGGGGTTAAGGGGGCTTGAAAAAATACAGATGTCTTGCAAAAGAGCACTCGTCTGACTCCTCTGTTCATGGCAGTGGTTCGATGAAGGCTGTGGTAAACCGGTGCTTGGAATTCATTGATTAATTAGTGACACTGCCGCAACAAAGAAACTTGTCATTTCTCTGGTCCCTTATCGCCTGGCCTACTGCAATTCTCTCTTAGCCAGCCTTCCTCCGTACACGAAGAAAACTGCGCAGCGACATGGATCCTGAGAGCACCGGATTTGAACACAAACACAGTAGGCCTGTACTCAAGCTGTCCCCGCTTCCCTAGGCGACAGCGGCAGGCAGCGAGACCAGCAGCAAGGTGGGGGTGATGTCGGGTGGTGCAGGGTGCAGGGGTGGGGTGCAGTTACGTTCTCTTGCAAAGGCCAGGCACGGCACTCATTCAGCGGTGAGTTATTCGCCTTTGGTCTGTGTCTGGCTGACAGCGATGAACGAATTGCGGGGAGCGGCGATAGCTCAGCGGTAGAACGCCGGATCCGAGTTCGTGTTTGAAAGGTCGCGGCTTCCAGTCCTGGCAGGAACGGAGGGAAAAGATATTTTTTCTCCGGGGTCAACTTCTTGTGAAAACTCCAAGCACTGGTTTACGACATCCTTCCTTCAACCACTACCGTATTTAGTTATGCCGTAGGTTCCTGAAAACTGTCAGCTAACGAGCGGTTTTTGTCTTCTTCTTTTCTTTTCTTTTTTTCTTTTTTTTCTTTTTTTTTGGGGGGGTGGGGGGGGGGGGGAGAGGTTCAAACAGTAGTAAGTTTGTTACAAACAACTCAGATTATATCAGGCGTTTGCTTTGTAACTGACCATGTCGCTTACGCCAGCTCAGATAAAACCAAAATCGTTTGAATCGAGACGGAACTTTTTTACCCTGGGCGGATGCGTCTCATGTTTACGTGGGTGCTTGCTTGTTAAGCCCGTTCTTAACTGGGCCAATGTTTGTTCGCCGAACATACCTCGGACAGTTCGACGAACTATGATTCGTTTCTTAACTGAACTTTTAGTTCGCCGAACATGGTTCGGACAGTTCGACGAACTTTACTTCATTCTCAACTGGCTTGTAATGAGATGCAAGCTTCGGCCCGAACTTGTGGCAGACGCGCAGCAGACAGCATGGTCGAAAATGTAGGCTAAAGTCAAGTCAATATATTTTAATCATCCCTCACAGGGTAATTCAACTAACTGCTATCTCATTCTGGGTCCCCGAGACAAGGCTGCGCCTCCCACAAGTCAACAAATATTTTAAAAAATCCCTCCGAAGCGAGTGAAGAACCAGCGAACCGTCATCCATTTTTATTTTTATTTCTTCCTCATCCACAGGAGAGCTCTGCTCTCAGCCAATCAGAGGCAATGTTCGTCGAATAGGGCGAATGTTCCCAGAACATTCTGAGCGAAGCTTTTTGGACCCCGAATATAGCTTCGTCGCAGTTCGACGAATACTCCCAACTAGGTTCGCGAAGCAAAAGTTCGCCCAATTAAGAACCAACTAAGTTCGCCGAATACTCCCAACTAAGTTCGCGAACAAACATTCGCCCAATTAAGAACGGGCTTTAGGTTGCTTCCACAGTCTTCCACAAACCTTTCGGACGGCGCTGACCGCGTCGGTGGACAGGTGCGTGGAGGTAAAGAGTGCCCCTTCAGCGGCGTAACTAAATCTGGCAGAGTTTGGAGGAGGGTGCCGGAAAGCAGTGCTCGGAGTCTGCTTCCCCACTCCGAGCATCGCTTTCCGGCACCTTCCTCCAAACTCTGCCAGATTTGGTTACGCCACTGAAGGGGCACTCTTTATTTCCGCGCAGCTGTCCAGCGCCCTCCGAAAGGTTCGGGTACTAATATGACTGTAGAAGCAACCTAGCGCCAAAGCGCGCACGTAAACATGAGACGCATCCACCCCGGGTAAAAGAAAGAGTTCCGTCTCGATTCAAACGATTGTGGTTTTATTTGCGCTGGTGTAAACTTTGTTGGCGGCTATAAACGGCACGCCTTGTTTTATTTGAGTTGTTTGTAACAAACCTGCTACTGTTTGAGCACCAACAAAAAACTGCTCGTTAGCTGACAATTTTCTGGACCCTATGGCGTAACTAAATACGGCAGTGGTTGAAGGAAGCATGTCGTAAACAAGTGCTTGGAGTCTGCTTCCTGTATTGACTCTTACCTCGGTATCCGTCCCACCCTCGTCTTGCCGCAGGTTACAGCTCAAGAGTATTATTACCTCATTTACAGTATTATTACCTCATTTACAGTATTATTACCTCATTTACAGTATTATTGCCTCATTTACAGTATTATTGCCTCATTTACAGTATTATTGCTTCATTTACAAGTATTATTGCCTCATTTACAGTATTATTACCTCATTTACAGTATTATTGCTTCATTTACAGTATTATTGCCTCATTTACAGTATTATTGCCTCATTTACAGTATTATTACCTCATTTACAGTATTATTACCTCATTTACAGTATTATTGCTTCATTTACAGTATTATTGCCTCATTTACAGTATTATTGCCTCATTTACAGTATTATTGCCTCATTGACACGCAGTGATTTCATTTGAAGTAGTTTTAGTTCACTCTGCACCGACTTGCCGCGACTATTATGCCGGGGTAGGGTAGGGTAACGCTCCCTCCATGGGGGGAGGAGGGGGCGTTATGTATTAAAATGGCTAGTGACCCTGTGAGTTTAGTGTGCTACCTTTAATGCGAGTGTATGTGCTTCTTTGACAGTGTTGCCCTGAAGGAACTGTTAGTGTGTTTGAGCGGCTGAGTGATGTACATGTTTTCAAGATTCAGTGCACACACACACACACACACACACACACACACACACACACACACACACACACACACACACACACACACACACACACACACACACACACACACACACGTATCTCAGGGCAATGGAACTAAAGAAAAGGTTTTTGAAAAAAAGCAAGGTCTCCAAAGAATCCTATGTGAAAGAAGTGAGAGAGAGCGCTATACATTGCCACTGTGAAGCGCTCACCTTTCATCTGGAGGCGAGCCACTGGCCCAGAGTAAAATGTTCCTTTTCAAATGCACACAAAATAATGCCGCATCGGTTTCTTTAGCCTTTCTGCTACCTGTAGCACTGGATTGCAGAAGAGAAATCTTTGCACATTCCGGCCTGAAACGCGTACTGGGAACTCTCAACTGAATGTGCTTACATTCAGGATTGTTTCTCTTACCGCGTTTAAATGGGCCTGCAATGGAGCCTAACTGAAACTCACTGGCACTTTATTGAATTGCTGGCCGAAGGGACATAAAAGGAACTCCCTGTATTCTGCTGGCCGGAGGGACATGAAAGGACCTCCCTATGTTCTGCTGGCCGAAGGGAACTGAAAGGAACTCCCTGTGTTCTGCTGGCCGAAGGGAACTGAAAGGAACTCCCTGTGTTCTGCTGGCCGAAGGGAACTGAAAGGAACTCCCTGTGTTCTGCTGCACCAGTTCCGGTGGCTGCCTGACGGCCACAGACGGCGCTCCGCTGATGGAAGTGAAGGTGGTGTCATCTCATTCTCTTCACCGCGGCTTCATGTCTGTCGCTTACGTCTGCGTCTGACCGTGCCGCTTTGTCTCACGACGTCTGGGTCCCACCGCTTTCAGTGTCACGACGTCTGGGTCCCACCGCTTTCAGTGTCACGACGTCTGGGTCCCACCGCTTTCAGTCTGACGACGTCTGGGTCCCACCGCTTTCAGTCTCACGACGTCTGGGTCCCACCGCTTTCAGTGTCACGACGTCTGGGTCCCACCGCTTTCAGTGTCACGACGTCTGGGTCCCACCGCTTTCAGTGTCACGACGTCTGGGTCCCACCGCTTTCAGTCTGACGACTGACGATCCAGCGAGTGAAAGAAGCGCAGACTGTATCATGTCTGAGCTTTGTTCATTCCGGAGACGGAGAAATGAGGTGATTCTACAGTGAAACATTGGCCATAGAAAGCGAAATAATGAAGAGTCTCAAAGATGGGAGGGGTGGGGGGGGGGGGGGGGGAGTAAGGTAATTAAAACCGTGGTGCCTGGGAGTGAATTGGGCGGCACACGCTGATCAGGTTACAGCGCCACTCCCTTTGCGACACGTGAACGGTGAGCGGCGGGGTGCTAACTGAAAATCCACCTTTCTATGGCGCGGAGCAGTTAAAGCACCGAAGATGGCGGCGCGAAGAACGGCAAACAACGACGCTCAAGCGCTCGTTAATTACAACGAGAAAATAAAATGATGTTGAGTGCTTGCCGGCATTTCATAAAATGGGGCCAGTCAGTAAAGACCCAGTGTTTAGGAATGTAGAAGTGACAGACAAAGAGCAGGATGTAGCATTTCAATCAACAAACCCGGACTGAGAGTGCCACTGAACCAAACTGAGAAACTAAAGCTTGCTGCATTATGTAAAGAGATTCTAAAACTGTCGATTTGTGGAGACGGCAAGTCTCCGCCCAACACATCAGATGAGTTAGTCTTGGGTAACTTGTTCACAAACCATGCTAGTGCTAGATGCTGGGGTGGTCCAGGCGGGAGAGGTGGGGTGGTCAGGATGATGGGGGTGGTCCAGGTGGGAGGTGTGGGGTGGTCAGGATGATGGGGGTGATCCAGGTGGGAGGTGTGGGGTGGTCAGGATGATGGGGGTGATCCAGGTGGGAGGTGTGGGGTGGTCAGGATGATGGGGGTGATCCAGGTGGGAGGTGTGGGGTGGTCAGGATGATGGGGGTGGTCCAGGTGGGAGGTGTGGGGTGGTCAGGATGATGGGGGTGATCCAGGTGGGAGGTGTGGGGTGGTCAGGATGATGGGGGTGGTCCAGGTGGGAGGTGTGGGGTGGTCAGGATGATGGGGGTGATCCAGGTGGGAGGTGTGGGGTGGTCAGGATGATGGGGGTGGTCCAGGTGGGAGGTGTGGGGTGGTCAGGATGATGGGGGTGGTCCAGGCAGAAGGGGTGACTAACTTAGACGCTAAGGAAGATGCGGTGTTGTAAATTCGATTCAAAGCATTATTTTCATATCTCGCACTTGCCGCTGGGCAAAACACGTTTTCAAGAAGGCTGGATTTTTCCAGATGAACACGTGGTCACATTGCGCTGTTTGATGATAGAAGAGGGTAGGACTGTTACAGCTGGACATAATAATAATGAAATATTTGTAAATCGCGAATGTTTAATAAAATTTAAAAAAAATAGAGCTCAGCGCGCTGTACAGAAGTCAGACATGATGTACGCCCGCCTTGAGACCCCACAAACCGAAAACTATACGAACAATGACTGCAAGCAGTTCAGATCACAGTAAGCCTGACAGCAATGGGTGGGGGGGGGGGGGGGGGGGGGGGTTAGATAATTTGCTAGCAGGAGTAGGTTTCAAAGAGATGGGCATTCTGAACGGTTTTATCGGAGTGGTTGACTGAATGTGTCGACTTTCTCGAGACAGAAATTTCCTGACAGAAGGACTAGCATAGGACTAGAAACAACGACGTCTAAATGTTTCGGTCTTAGATACAGAATTCTTGAATCAGACAAGGAGCAGAGCTGTCTTGATGCAAAGCACACTTGAAGAAGACCAGACAGATGAACAGTAAATTGAGGTTGTTGTTTTTTAGCAACAATCAACAACAGCATAAAACAAGTTTAACAACAACAAGAACGAAAGGTGCTGTCTGTGCTGCTCTGGTCAAGGTGGGATTGGTCCCAAGTGCCCCGACACATCCAGGGCCCAGTCCTGATTACTGCAGGGCTAAGGCGCTGGGGGGTGACGTCATGCAGATCGTCGGCAGGCTACCATCCCGAGGAGACCCTGCACTGTTGCAGAAAGGACCATCGTCATGAATCTGACCAACATTGCAATGACGAGAAAGGACCATCACCATCAATCTGACCAACACTGCAACGACGAAGTGACCATCGCCATCAATCTGACCAACATTGCAATGACGAGAAAGGACCATCGTCATGAATCTGACCAACATTGCATTGGCGATGGTCACTTCGTCGTTGCAATTTTGGTCAGATTGATGGCGATGGACCTTTCTCGTCATTGCAATGTTAGTCAGATTCATGGCGATGGTCCTTTCTCGTCATTGCAATGTTGGTCAAATTCATGGCGATGGTCCTTTCTCTTCATTGCAATGTTGGTCATATGCAATGTTGGTCATATTCATGACGATTCATGACGATGGTCCTTTCTCGTCATTGCAATGTTGGTCAGATTAATGACGATGGTCCTTTCTCGTCATTGCAATGTTGGTTCAATGACTAGAAAGGTCCATCGCCATGAATCAAACAGCATTGCATCGTCATGAATCTGACCAACATTGCAATGAAGAGAAAGGACCATCATCATCAATCTGACCAACATTGCAACGAGAAAAGACCATCGCCATCAATCTGACCAACATTGCATTGACGAGAAAGGACCATCGTCATCAATCTGACCAACAGTGCAACGACGACAAAAGGACCATCGTCATCAACCTGACCAACAGTGCAACGACGACAAAAGGACCATCGTCATCAACCTGACCAATATTGCAACGACGACAAAAGGACCATCGTCAAGTCGAAGAAGTCCCTCCCCCTTCCGCCGCCAAAGCGGATCCTGTGAAGCGACCAATCTTGACTCATCGGCTGTGCGACTCAACCCTTCCCTCTGGCCTACACCCTGCTCGCGAGCGGCTAGCGGGACAAATCCCACAGGACTCTGAAGAGAGTCGGACACGTGACCTCGCCACCCGCATCCCCAAGTTCTAACCACTAGACCGTGGCAGCCACGCCTCTCTTTGGTTGGACTCTGCATATACTCTGTATATATATATATATATATATATATATATATAATATATATATATATATATATATATATATATATATATATATATATATACGCCTTGACGGTGGATGTGGTCACCGTTGCTAGTAAGCCAGACGTTCCGGACCGAGGCACAGAAGTAGGTCACGGCACAGCAAAGATGGCGGGAACTTCCATCCTGTCAGAGCCTGTTAACATTTGCTCGGTTGCCTATTGGTTTCCTCGACTGAATTACAAAACCCATAGGTAGGGCCGCTAGAAAACAACAACAAAGAAAACCCCTTTACATCATAATGGTGCTAAATGCGAACTGATCAGACCGATATACATCATAGTGATGCTAAATGCGAACTGATCAGACCGATATACATCATAATGGTGCTAAATGCGAACTGATCAGACCGATATACATCATAGTGATGCTAAATGCGAACTGATCAGACCGCTATACATCATAGTGATGCTAAATGAGAACTGATCAGACCGATATACATCATAGTGATGCTAAATGAGAACTGATCAGACCGCTATACATCATAATGGTGCTAAATGCGAACTGATCAGACCGCTATACATCATAATGGTGCTAAATGCGAACTGATCAGAACCCTATACATCATAATGGTGCTAAATGCGAACTAATCAGAACCCTATACATTATAATGGTGCTAAATGCGAACTAATCAGAACCCTATACATCATAATGGTGCTAAATGCGAACTGATCAGACCGATATACATCATAGTGATGCTAAATGCGAACTGATCAGACCGATATACATCATAGTGATGCTAAATGCGAACTGATCAGACCGATATACATCATAGTGATGCTAAATGCGAACTGATCAGACCGCTATACATCATAATAGGAAGCAAGAGAAGCAGCAAATCTTTACCGCAGAACACGCTGGTGATGCTTCTCTCCCACGTGCAACACAGCAACGGGGCGAAGAACAAAACCGTCAAAGGACGTAACGGAGCGAAGAACAAAACCGTCAAATGACGTAACAGAGCTAAGAACAAAACCGTCAAATGACGTAACGGAGCGAAGAACAAAACCGTCAAATGACGTAACGGAGCGAAGAACAAAACCGTCAAATGACGTAACGAAGCGAAGAACAAAACCGTCAAATGACGTAAGGAAGCGAAGAACAAAACCGTCAAATGA
Organism: Alviniconcha marisindica; assembly: GCA_018857735.1. Taxonomy (NCBI): domain Eukaryota; kingdom Metazoa; phylum Mollusca; class Gastropoda; family Provannidae; genus Alviniconcha; species Alviniconcha marisindica. Next base: position 313,472 of record JABMCL010002175.1, on the reverse strand, counting down.
CATAAAGGCACGGCAACGGAGCGAAGAACAAAACTGTCACATGACGTAACGGAATGAAGAACAAAACCGTCAAATGACGTAACGGAGCGAAGAACAAAACCGTCAAATGACGAAACGGCACAATTAGAGCGCTGATGACGAGATATGTATATCGGCTGCAACTGAATCAGTGAGACTCAGACCAGACCATCGTGCTTTTCACCGGTCAACACAAACTGTCAACACCAACTGTCAACACCGGTCAACACCAACTGTCAACACCGGTCAACACAAACTGTCAACACCGGTCACCACAATCTGTCAACACCGGTTAACACAATCTGCACACTGGTCAGACCTAAAGCCGGTGAGGGAAAAGCCGGTGCTAAACGTTCAGTGATCTGAGGAGTCTTTACCTAACGCTTTGGTACACTGAGGACATCTTCAAAGCGCACGCCCTGAACAATATTATAATAAAATCGTGTGTGTGTGTGTGATGTGTGTGTGTGTGCGTGTGTGTGTGTGTGTGTGTGTGTGTGTGTGTGTGTGTGTGTGTGTGTGTGTGTGTGTGTGTGTGTGTGTGTGTGTGGTGTGTGTGTGTGTGTGTGTGTGTGTGTGTGTGTGTATGATTGTGTGTGTGTGTGTATGTGTGTGTGTTGTGTGTGTGTGTGTGTGTTGTGTGTGTGTGTGTGTGTGTGTGTGTGTGTGTGTGTGTGTGTGTGTGTGTGTGTGTGTGTGTGTGTGTGTGTGTGTGTTGTGCACGCGAGATTGCCCGGGAGAGAGATAAGTGGCACTCAGAAAGTGTAAAACTCGAGAATATTTGCGCTAGGTGCAGAGCATATGAACCTAAGTGCACTGTGTCCCTGTTCCAGTTGTTTCTTATGCTACGAGCGCCGGGGGCAAGGACAACGAGGGTGATTTATAAAACAGTGAGTTTTACAGCACAATGCATACTTGACCGTTAAAGTGGCTTGCAAGATAATATATGCTCGTTAATCTGGGAGAGAGAGAGAGAGAGAGAGAGAGAGGAGAGAGAGAGAGAGAGAGAGAGAGAGAGAGAGACCTACTGAACTTTATTCGCAAGGATAAAGGTTTAGGTACGAATGCCTGTCGGGCAACCTGTCCTTGATATAATCACAACACAACCAAACGGTACAACCAAACTTAGTAATAATAATAATAATAAAACAATAATAATAATAAAACACTGAAATTCTAAAAAGGAAAAAAGCGAACAAGAGGGGGGTTTGGGGGGTGAAATACAAAACAAAAAAATGCAAAATGTGAGCCCGATGGAAGTAGCTAATTTAAGCTTTGACAATTAAGGACTACAAACATAGTTTAACACACGTCTCCGAAGTAAAAGGGACAGAGGGAATGGGGCCGGGGGGCCGGGGAGTACTGTGAGATCAAACTTAACTCAACAATTCAACATAACACTTAACAAAATCATTTATAAACAACACACACACAATAAACAAAAAACGCTTTCTAGACGGCGTGAGATTAGATGGGATACAGTCAAAGAGAGCAAACGAAAGCAGCTAACAAAAATTACAACTCAGTTTTAAAAGATAGGGGGGCAAGGCTGGAATAAGCAATAGCAACCAGCTATGGGCAAGGCGGGAATAAGCAATAGCAACCAGCTATGGGCAAGGTGGGAATAAGCAATAGCAACCAGCTATGGGCAAGGCGGGAATAAGCAATACCAACCAGCTATGGGCAAGGCGGGAATAAGCAATAGCAACCAGCTATGGGCAAGGCGGGAATAAGCAATAGCAACCAGCTATGGGCAAGGTGGGAATAAGCAATACCAACCAGCTATGGGCAAGGTGGGAATAAGCAATACCAACCAGCTATGGGCAAGGTGGGAATAAGCAATAGCAACCAGCTATGGGCAAGGCGGGAATAAGCAATAGCAACCAGCTATGGGCAAGGTGGGAATAAGCAATAGCAACCAGCTGTGGGCAAGGCGGGAATAAGCAATAGCAACCAGCTATGGGCAAGGCGGGAATAAGCAATAGCAACCAGCTATGGGCAAGGTGGGAATAAGCAATAGCAACCAGCTATGGGCAAGGCGGGAATAAGCAATAGCAACCAGCTATGGGCAAGGCGGGAATAAGCAATAGCAACCAGCTATGGGCAAGGCGGGAATAAGCAATAGCAACCAGCTATGGGCAAGGCGGGAATAAGCAATAGCAACCAGCTATGGGCAAGGCGGGAATAAGCAATAGCAACCAGCTATGGGCAAGGGGGAATAAGCAATAGCAACCAGCTATGGGCAAGGTGGGAATAAGCAATAGCAACCAGCTATGGGCAAGGCGGGAATAAGCAATAGCAACCAGCTATGGGCAAGGTGGGAATAAGCAATAGCAACCAGCTATGGGCAAGGCGGGAATAAGCAATAGCAACCAGCTATCTAAACACACTAATCAGTCATGTTACCGGCTTCGGTCTCTTAGAATATTGTTCCTATTATGAATTGCATTTTCCCGAAATTAACAGCAGCTGAATATGAAGGGAAAATAAAATGAACATAATAATCATATAATCCATAGTAAAATACAACGCTTTATGGTGGATATAAAAATGATATAAAACTACTCCATACGACCAGAATACAATGACATGAAGACGCAAGTAAATCGTATGAACAGTATAGTATCTATAGAAAATAAAAGTAAGAGCGAAATCATGATTGAAAATAGACATACTTATTAGGTACATATACACATACAAAGTTACCTGAGGAAGCTTGAAGTGCACTACATATTACTTCTGAACCGTTAGCGAAGTTGTGTTCTGAAACAGGTGAGTGAACTGCATGTTTTTATTTGAGCTGAAACAGAGTTCCACATGGATGCACCTGAGGCGAAGCTTGGTGATGAGGAAGGACTACATCAACAGACGAAAAGGGATGGGAGATACTGAGGCGCCAGATTTCTGCATGCTTTGAATAATAGTAGTAATAACTTGGTGCTTTACGGCCAGTCAGCCATTGCGGTTATATCAGGCCGCTTTCAATAACAGTTCAGCCTTACTGAACAAACGATTTTCTCTAACACGGAGTAAACCCGAGCGCCGTATCTTAGTCCCTGTTGTTATCGATGGATCGCGCAGCCTCAGGTTGGCAGCTCTCCTGTGAAGAGAACTGAGATGTTTAAAAAAATAAAATATCACTACAACCATCCCAGAGAGTGGAGGCATAAGTAAGATGAGAAGAAATGTGAGGATGATAAAATAGCTGGCACTTGGAAGTGTCCACAATGTGTTTGAGCTGAGATAATAGAACAAGTATTTTTGACACTGTCTTGCATACACATGTAACGTGTGACTGCCAGTTGAATTCATCATCAGTAATAATGCCAGGACGTCGGTGCTCATGAACATGTTCAATGCGATCAGCTTTGAGAATGAGATTAGGATTAAATGGGCGAAGTTCCTGTTTTAGTCCTGTAGCAAGCAGAGAGTGGGGGGGGATGGGGGGAGAAAGAGAGAGAGGGAGGAGGAGAGGAGAGAGGGAGAGGGGAGGGGAAAGAGCGACAGAGAGAGGGGGGAGAGTGAGAGAGAGGGAGGGGAAAGAGGAGAGAGAGAGAGGGGGAGAGTGAGAGAGGGGAGGAGGAGAGAGCGAGAGAGAGAGAGGGGAGAGTGAGAGAGGGGAGGGGGAGAGAGCGAGAGAGAGAAGGGGGGGGGGGAAGAGAGAGAGAGGGGGGAGGGGAAAGAGCGAGAGAGAGGGGGAGAGTGAGAGAGGGGGAGGGGAGAGAGCGAGAGAGAGGGGGAGAGTGAGAGAGGGAAGGGAGAGAGCGGGGGACCGAGAGAGAGAGAGAGGGGGGAGGAACTCGAACTCGAAAACTTTATTTTACGAGGACTATAGTTTAGGTTCAGCCAAAAGCCCGTCTAAGAACTAGTCCTTGTTAGTTACTGATGAGTAAATATAAAATTATATACATATAGGCATGACAGAATAAGTGAAATTTTATACATGAGAATTTATAAGAATTTTCACACAAAACATAGCGTGTTCACAGCGCCAGATACACACTTGCATACATCACTCAGTTATACATTATGAGCATACAACCAGCAAATAAGGCAGTAAAACATCTGATTAATTCATATGACTAGTATTGGAAAAGAAAACAGAAGCAAACAAGTCTTAACAGTAAGGGACAGGGAAAAAGAAGAAGGAAAGAACAACAACCCAAAAGTCCCTTCTCACAAGCAGTCGGAAGGACAGGGCGGAGTTCTATGGGTGTATAAAGTAGATCTCAACTGACCAGCCATTGCGATGGCAATCACTCGAACACCTCACTGTCTCTTTCTCTCTCCCTAGCAGTATTCTGTCACAATCCATCCTGTGTAACTACTTCAAGGTGTGCACGAAGTTTTCACTTGAAGGAGCTGAGTGACTGACAAGATCTGTCAGAGGTAGGTTGTTCCGTAGAAAAGCACCAGAGAAGGATATACTTGTTTTGAATATGTCTATCCTTAGCCAAGGCAAACTAAGCTGATAGTTCCTAGAGTTGGAATAGCGTGAGGGAGGGTGTGTGTAAAGGTTAGATATATACTCTGGGGAAAGCGAGAGAAGGAGAGGGGGGAGGGGGGGGGGAGAGAGGGGGGGGAGAGATAGCGGGAGAGACACAGACAGACAGAGACAGACAGACAGAGATAGAGGGAGAGACACAGAGAGAGGAGGGGGAGAGAGGGAGGGGGGGGAGAGAGAGCGGGAGAGACAGAGACAGACAGACAGACAGAGAGTGACAGAGAGACACACAGAGAGAGATCTATGCGGCACCAACAGGCCCTCGGTGCGTGTACCACTGTGACAGGTGACATAGTTTGAACAGACGGGCGAGTGCAAAAAGAACAGTCGGTGGCGCTAGCCATTGCCGCGCTAAAAGCACGCGCTTGCCGCCTGTCAAAACACCCACGATTATTAAGGTCACGAGCGCTGCTGATAGACACTGCTGCTGATAGCCGCTGCTGCTGATAGCCAAAGCAGGGCCATAACCCGAAAGTATGCCCCTGTTTGCAGCTTCCTTGTCTCATGCGCGCTGTACTTTATCTGATGGCGGTTCGATCGTCGCACACCTAGCTGAGCGGGTCCACTCACCGACAGGTAGTCGCCAGGCGGATCCTCGTCCCCAGAGAGCAGGTAAGCCATAATGGCGCCACCACTTCCCCGCTCAGCGAGTTAGGGGGGCACGCAGTCGTCCGGCGGCCACAGGTCAGTGTCCCCACTCTTCCCCCCTCCCAGCGCCGAGAGGTATTGAACGGGGGATAACTCGGTGACGGTAACAAGGCGGGTCAGTGAAAGGACTGTTACAGCAATAGCTGTCTCTCCTTTCGCTCGTTGTGCCGCTGTTTGTGAGGCCAACACTGACAGCACGCAGACACTGACTCACAGCGCCTCTGGCAATGACAGCTGTGTGGTCATCACATGTTCTTAACAACACAAGCAGCACATGTAATAATACAGCAAAATACCAGCAGTTAGTAGTAGTACTAGTAGTAGTAGTAGTAGTAGTAGCAGTAGTAGTCATTGTCATGGTAGTAGTAGTAGAAGTAGTAGTAGTGGTGCGCGCGCGCATGTGTGTGTGTGTGTGTGTGTGTGCGTGCGTGCGTGCGTGCGTGCGTGCGTGCGTGCGTGCGTGCGTGCGTGCGTGCGTGTGTGTGTGTGTGTTAAATTAAACAATATAGACCAATTATTAGCTTGTTCAGTTTGATGAGAGACAGAGTAGATATTATTCATTCTGCTCAAGTGATGACAAATCGGGAAAGAAGCGGCTTTTCATTTCTGTTGGACGAAACAAACATAGTGACCATAGCTTATTTATTGTTTGATGAGGAACTGACAGAGAGCATAGCTTATAGTTTATCTAGTTCTGTTTGATGAGGAACTGACAGAGAGATGATTGGCTTATAGCTTATCTAGTTCTGTTTGATGACCCAGGCATAGCGATGACAGCCATTCTCAAATCAAACACAGTCATTAGATATCCATTCTGTTATTGACGAAACATACATACTATAGCTTATTCATTCTGTTTGATGACAAACAGCGACATGATTAGCCTATAGTTGATTCTGTTTGATGACAAACAACGACATGATTAGCCTATAGTTGATTCTGTTTGATGACAAACAACGGCATGATTAGCCTATAGTTGATTCTGTTTGATGACAAACAACGGCATGATTAGCCTATAGTTGATTCTGTTTGATGACAAACAACGGCATGATTAGCCTATAGTTGATTCTGTTTGATGACAAACAACGGCATGATTAGCCTATAGTTGATTCTGTTTGATGACAAACAACGACATGATTAGCCTATAGTTGATTCTGTTTGATGACAAACAACGACATGATTAGCCTATAGTTGATTCTGTTTGATGACAAACAACGACATGATTAGCCTATAGTTGATTCTGTTTGATGACAAACAACGGCATGATTAGCCTATAGTAAGTTGATTCTGTTTGATGAAACAGACAGTAATACCAGCCTATTCAGTCGTTCTGCTTTGAGAGGAAGAAGTGATGACTGAGCAGATGTGTTTAGTCTCCCGTTCCCTGCTTCATGGTGCTATTCATCCCGTCTTTATTCCCCTGTGTCAGCTTATTGTTATTCATGCGCTCTTTATTTTGGGCCTGTACCGTTTTCAGACCTCAAACGACGGTGCCAATAAACCAGGCCTCCCGCTGGCTTGGGCCAAAGGGAGTTCAGGCTGAAAGCGGATTGTTTTAGTCAACATTGCTTGTCTTCCCTATTTCTCCCCTGCAGCAACAGAACGCCACGCCCCGCTGTAAATCCCCCCTTCCCCCCCCCCCCCCCCCCCCCCCCCCCCTCAACACACACACCCCTCCACCTCTACCTTTCGTCCTGGCGTGGCCCCGTGCCGAGAGGTTGAGATTCAAGAAGTAAGTAACCTTAAGCCATGCTTCACATCCGACCCTGTTTCAGTTCACCCAGAAACTGGGGCTTGATACGTGTCAGGTGACGGAATCAGGAGAGAAACACACACACACACACACACACACACACACACACACACACACACACACACACACACACACACACACACATACACACGCACACGCACACACACACACACAACACACAACACAACACACACACACGCACGCACGCACGCACGCACGCACGCACACGCGCACGCACGCACGCACGCACGCACGCACACACAACACAACACACACACACACACACACACACACACCACACACACACATACACACACACACACAACACACACACACACACACACACACACATACACACACACACACACACACACACACACACACACACACGCGCGCCGGCAGCGCGCGCACGCGACACGAACGCACGCACGCACGTACACACGCACGTACACACACACATACACACACACGCACGCACGCACGCATGCACGCAAACACACACACACACACGCACACACACACATACACACACACGCGAGCGCGCGCGCCCGCAGAAAAAGACAGACAGACAGACAGAGACAGAGACAAAGAGACAGAAAGATTCGATTAAACTTCATTTCCCAACGGTGAAGATATTAGCACAAAGGCCGACTCACATATCTGCCGTTGCTGCAGTACTGTTAATAACCAAGACATTCATAGTGAAATATTATGATAGAACGATATAGACAAATACTGCATCAATAATAATAATAATAAGACATGTAAAAAAAAAAGAGACAGCGACTGCAAGGAAAATGAAAAGAATAACAGTGAGAAACAACTTGAGGGGGGAGGGGGGAGCCAAAATTAATAATATGCAAGACATTTTGGGTAATTTACAGAGAGAGCGGGGCAGGAGGAGGATAAAAATAAGCTTAAGAAACCGACAACAACAACAACAACAACAAAGAAAAGGAAACGGATACTAAATAAAGAAGAAGAAGAAGAAGAAGAAGAAGAAGAAGAAGAAGAAGAAGAAGAAGAAGAAGAAGAACAACAACAACAACAACAAAACAACAACAACAACAACAACAACAACAACAACAACAAAACTGAGTAAACAAATTAATAGGTAAAAGATATATAACAGAAGAGATATACATATATATACACAGAGACAGAGAGACAGTGAGACAAGCCCTACACAGTCTAAGCTTTGAATTTGTATTTCGTTTGCTCCCTAAATACGCTTGTAAATGTCAAGCCGAAATAATAAATTCTCCCATTTGGTGAAATGGCCACACGTAGGTCTATATACTCCGTCGTAAAACGAGGCAGAACTTTACTGAAACGGGCAACCTTTCGCCAAGACTGTGGCCTGTCTGGAGACGTCTGTTGCCAATTCAGTGTAGCAACTCAGCAGCCCAGTAAAATGTTTTCATGAGTGCAGCTACAGTCTCTGTCTCAGTCTCTGCCTGCCTGCCTGCCTGCCTGCCTCTCTCTCTCTCTCTCTCTCTCTCTCTCTCTCTCTCTCTCTCTCTCTCTCCTCTCTCTCTCTCTCTCTCTCTCTCTCGTGAGAATCTGATCCTCGATCGTTCTGTGATTTCCCACTAATGTCAGCCGCACAGTTTTCTAACGCGGGTCTCACTGAAGGCGCGCGCGCACACACACACACACACACACACACACACACACACACACACACACAACACACACACACACACACACACACACGTGTGAAGAAAATGTATAAATAGAATTATCGGTCCTACATCGACGCTTCACGACTCGCACTTGACCCCTCGGGGAGGACGTCATTTCCTTTTCTGAGGTCTGGTGCACCGCTAAATAGGAAGTAATTGAACGAAAACCTGACAGAGCAGCAAATCTAATTGACGTTACTTCGGTAGGACGATTAGTTAATTAATCAGAGATGTCACCGTTATGCTTTAATTAGACAAGTCAATGCCGCACGAAGGTGCCCAGGGCTGAGGGATGGGGTTACAGGTGTGTACAGGCAAAGGCAGTTGAAGCGCGACCTTGGGTCACGTTGCAGCAAACCGTTTTGTCTGCGGAACGTAGCGCTGCTTGCGAGCCTGTCCCACCAAGGCATGAAACGTAACGCTACTTGCGAGCCTGTCCCACCAAGGCATGAAACGTAACGCTACTTGCGAGTGTCCCAACAAAGCATGAAACGTAACGCTACTTGCGAGCCTGTCGCAACAAGGCATGAAACGTAACGCTATTTGCGAGCCTGTCGCAACAAGGCATGAAACGTAACGCTATTTGCGAGCCTGTCGCAACAAGGCATGAAACGTAACGCTACTTGCGAGCCTGTCGCAACAAGGCATGGTAACGTAATGTTTTCGTTGGTGGGGTGTGGTGGGGGGGGGGGGGGGGGGCTCAGACAGAGAAGGGAACAGCCCACAGACAGAGAAGGGAACGGCCCACAGACAGAGAAGGGAACTGCCCACAGACAGAGAAGGGAACGGCCCTCAGACAGAGAAGGGAACGGCCCTTAGACAGAGAAGGGAACGACCCTCAGACAAAAAAGGGAACGGCCCACAGACAGAGAAGGGAACGGTCCTCAGACAGAGAAGGGAACGGCCCTCAGACAGAGAAGGGAACGGCCCTCAGACAGAGAAGGGAACGGCTGAGACTGTTGTCCGAAGCAGGCACGGTGCAAGAGGCCCATGGAACTGCGACCTGCGCGGCCCCGTGTGGGTTTCCACTGTCCGCTGCTCTGTGTTGGGACACAACGGGCAATCTGGCTTAAACATCGGTTTAGGTCAGGTGCGGTCTAACTGTACTGATTTAGGTATAGCTTAAGATGTGTAACGGTCTATCTATGTACTGATTTAGGTATAGGTTTACATGAGGAATCGTCTGTGTACTGATTTAGGTATAGGTTTACATGAGTAACAGTCTTATTGTGTACTGATGTAGGTATGGGTTTACATGACTAACGGTCTAAGTGTGTACTGATTTAGGTATAGGTTAACATGAGTAACGGTCTACCTTTTGGCGTTAGGAGCACAGCTCTGGACCGATTCAGGACTTGTGTTATTGTAGACGGCATTGGGTTCACCCTACCCCGCCACCCGCACCCTTGAGTACGGTGTTCCACAGGGTTCAGTGCTTGGGCCTGTATTGTTCACTTTGTATGTTCAGCCGCTGCCCACTCAGTGTTATCAATGCCCATGGTTGTGATTATCGTAAGTACTCACATAACACGGAATGGTCCTAAAGTGTTTCTCCCATGCAGTTTCTCACTGCCAAAATTGGCATAGAGACGTGCTCTCCAAGGTGAACAATAATAATCTCAAGCTTAACGCTGATACGAAAACATCAGGCCTGTATGTTCAGCATCACGCCTCGACTAGCTTGGCACAGAATTGGCAAACATTGGGGAAAACTAAATTCCTTTCAGACCGTCAGTGGAGTATTCAGGGATTAATCTGATCCGACTGTCTTTGCAGCAGCACATCAGTAGCAGCTACAGGTCAAAGTGCCAGGACCTTCAGAAAATTGTATCCATCCGTTCTAACCTGTTGCAATTCAACCGCAAGGCTAGTTTCCTCCATGATAACCTAGCGACTGGACTACTGCAATTCCATTCTCGCAGGGCTACCGGCCGAACAGACTGCACGCTTGCAGAAAGTCCAGAACAGCGCTGCTAGACTTGTCACGCGGAAATCTAATCGAGAGCATGCTACTCCATTGCTGAAAGAATTGCATTATCTTCCGGTGAAATTCCGAATTCAGTGCAAGATTGCCAGTTTGGGCAGGAGTTGTGGGCAGTACAGGATTTGTGGGCAGTGCAGGAGTTGTGGGCAGTACAGGAGTTGTGGGCAGTGCAGGAGTTGTGGGCAGTACAGGAGTTGTGGGCAGTGCAGGAGTTGTGGGCAGTACAGGAGTTGTGGGCAGTACAGGAGTTGTGGGCAGTACAGGAGTTGTGGGCAGTGCAGGAGTTGTGGGCAGTACAGGAGTTGTGGGCAGTGCAGGAGTTGTGGGCAGTGCAGGAGTTGTGGGCAGTACAGGAGTTGTGGGCAGTGCAGGAGTTGTGGGCAGTGCAGGAGTTGTGGGCAGTACAGGAGTTGTGGGCAGTACAGGAGTTGAGGGCAGTGCAGGAGTTGTGGGAAGTGCAGGACTTTGGGCAGTACAGGAGTTGTGGGCAGTGCAGGAGTTGTGGGCAGTACAGGAGTTGTGGGCAGTGCAGGAGTTGTGGGCAGTGCAGGAGTTGTGGGCAGTGCAGGAGTTGTGGGCAGTACAGGAGTTGTGGGCAGTGCAGGAGTTGTGGGCAGTACAGGAGTTGTAAGCAGTGCAGGAGTTGTGGGCAGTGCAGGAGTTGTGGGCAGTGCAGGAGTTGTGGGCAGTGCAGGAGTTGTGGGCAGTACAGGAGTTGAGGGCAGTGCAGGACTTTGGGCAGTACAGGAGTTGTGGGCAGTGCAGGACTTTGGGCAGTACAGGAGTTGTGGGCAGTACAGGAGTTGTGGGCAGTGCAGGAGTTGTGGGCAGTACAGGAGTTGTGGGCAGTACAGGAGTTGAGGGGCAGGACAGGAGTTGTGGGCAGTACAGGAGTTGTGGGCAGGACAGGAGCAAGAGCGCGAGAGGTCCCTCCGCCGGATTCGCCAGGAGTTGTGGGCAGTGCAGGAGTTGTGGGCAGTGCAGGAGTTGTGGGCAGTACAGGAGTTGTGGGCAGTACAGGAGTTGTGGGCAGTACAGGAGTTGTGGGCAGTGCAGGAGTTGTGGGCAGTACAGGAGTTGTGGGCAGTGCAGGAGTTGTGGGCAGTACAGTGCAGGAGTTGTGGGCAGGACAGGAGTTGTGGGCAGGACAGGAGTTGTGGGCAGTACAGTGCAGGAGTTGTGGGCAGGACAGGAGTTGTGGGCAGTACAGTGCAGGAGTTGTGGGCAGTACAGGAGTTGTGGGCAGGACAGGAGTTGTGGGCAGTACAGGATTGTGGGCAGGACAGGAGCAAGAGCGCGAGAGGTCCCTCCGCCGGATTCGCCACGACCCGCGGTTTGCACTGACCTCTAGCATGCCACACCCACTTTAGGCCGCGTATCGGGGGGGTTCTCCGGGTACCCCGGTTGGCTACTTTCTCTCTTCGTAACGGTCTATTCTACTGTACTTTCAAAAAGTCGAGAGTCCCACTGATATGACATCAGAAGGAGAAACCTACTTCTGTCCGTGAACGTAAACAGCGGGGCAAGTATCGCCTGTTAGCAGCGGGCTTCAAAGCTTCAGCCCTACGGCGCTCTGGGCTCATTTAAAAATGAATCAAAATTACCTGAAAAATTACGTTTCTCTGCTGGCATTCCAAAGCAAGATCCAAACACACAAACGGATAACAAACAAAACAAAACAAATAAACAAACATACAAAAAACTGCCAATTTCAACGTTTTGTAATGTTACATTAAAATTGGCTCTTTTTTTCTTCTCTTTTTTAATCGTTTAACCATGTGTTTGGATCTTAGAAATTTGAAGCGCCTGAAATATTCATCAAATAACAATGCAAGAAATAGGCACCTCATGGAAGTGGACAGAAGTGTGGGACATGGTTGGACAGTTGGACAGAAGTGTGGGACATGGTTGGACAGTTGGACAGACGTGTGGGACATGGTTGGACAGCTGGATAGCAAGGAACCACAAAACCTCCATTTTACATTGTGCGCATATTAGTGCAGCATGGCTTACCTTTACCATCAGTGCATAGTTTGCAATATATTATTTAAAAGAGCAAAAGCGGAGCTTCTCAACGATTAGCATTTTTATTTTATCAGTGTCTCTGCGTGCAGCCGCTCCTTGACCCGTCTGCCAGAGTGCAGCGACAGCATAGCCACACAATGAGCACAGCCGTGAAACAGCAAGGCCAACACAGCCACACAGTGAACACAGCCGTGAAACAGCAAGGCCAACACAGCCACACAATGAACACAGCCGTGAAACAGCAAGGCCAACACAGCCACACAATGAACACAGCCGTGAAACAGCAAGGCCAACACAGCCACACAATGAGCACAGCCGTGAAACAGCAAGGCCAACACAGCCACACAATGAGCACAGCCGTGAAACAGCAAGGCCAACACAGCCACACAATGAGCACAGCCGTGAAACAGCAAGGCCAACACAGCCACACAATGAACACAGCCGTGAAACAGCAAGGCCAACACAGCCACACAATGAACACAGCCGTGAAACAGCAAGGCCAACACAGCCACACAATGAACACAGCCGTGAAACAGCAAGGCCAACACAGCCACACAATGAACACAGCCGTGAAACAGCAAGGCCAACACAGCCACACAATGAGCACAGCCGTGAAACAGCAAGGCCAACACAGCCACACAATGAACACAGCCGTGAAACAGCAAGGCCAACACAGCCACAAATGAACACAGCCGTGAAACAGCAAGGCCAACACAGCCACACAGTGAACACAGCCGTGAAACAGCAAGGCCAACACAGCCACACAGTGAACACAGCCGTGAAACAGCAAGGCCAACACAGCCACACAGTGAACACAGCCGTGAAACAGCAAGGCCAACACAGCCACACAGTGAACACAGCCGTGAAACAGCAAGGCCAACACAGCCACACAGTGAACACAGCCGTGAAACAGCAAGGCCAACACAGCCACACAGTGAACACAGCCGTGAAACAGCAAGGCCAACACAGCCACACAATGAACACAGCCGTGAAACAGCAAGGCCAACACAGCCACACAGTGAGCACAGCCGTGAAACAGCAAGGCCAACACAGCCACACAGTGAGCACAGCCGTGAAACAGCAAGGCCAACACAGCCACACAGTGAACACAGCCGTGAAACAGCAAGGCCAACACAGCCACACAGTGAACACAGCCGTGAAACAGCAAGGCCAACACAGCCACACAATGAACACAGCCGTGAAACAGCAAGGCCAACACAGCCACACAATGAACAAAGCCGTGAAACAGCAAGGCCAACACAGCCACACAATGAACACAGCCGTGAAACAGCAAGGCCAACACAGCCACACAATGAGCACAGCCGTGAAACAGCAAGGCCAACACAGCCACACAATGAACACAGCCGTGAAACAGCAAGGCCAACACAGCCACACAGTGAACACAGCCGTGAAACAGCAAGGCCAACACAGCCACACAGTGAACACAGCCGTGAAACAGCAAGGCCAACACAGCCACACAGTGAACACAGCCGTGAAACAGCAAGGCCAACACAGCCACACAATGAACACAGCCGTGAAACAGCAAGGCCAACACAGCCACACAGTGAACACAGCCGTGAAACAGCAAGGCCAACACAGCCACACAGTGAACACAGCCGTGAAACAGCAAGGCCAACACAGCCACAAAGTGAACACAGCCGTGAAACAGCAAGGCCAACACAGCCACAAAGTGAACACAGCCGTGAAACAGCAAGGCCAACACAGCCACACAATGAACACAGCCGTGAAACAGCAAGGCCAACACAGCCACACAGTGAACACAGCCGTGAAACAGCAAGGCCAACACAGCCACACAATGAACACAGCCGTGAAACAAGAAGGCCAACACAGCCACAAAGTGAACACAGCCGTGAAACAGCAAGGCCAACACAGCCACACAATGAACACAGCCGTGAAACAGCAAGGCCAACACAGCCACAAAGTGAACACAACCGTGAAACAGCGTGGCCAACACAGCCACACAATGAACACAGCCATGAAACAGCAAGGCCAACACAGCCACACAATGAACACACCAGTGAAACAGCAAGGCCAACACAGCCACACAATGAACACAGCCATGAAACAGCAAGGCCAAGACAGCCACAAAGTGAACAGAACCGTGAAACAGCGTGGCCAACACAGCCACACAATGAACACAGCCGTGAAACAGCAAGGCCAACACAGCCACACAAAATGAACACACCAGTGAAACAGCATGGCAAACGGCAACGAATTGAACACATCAATGAAACAGCAAGGTCAACGACAATCTATTGAACACAGCAGTGAAACAGCAAGGTCAACAACAGCTTAGTGAACATACCAGTGAAACAGCAAGGTCAAGGACAACTTATTGAACATACCAGTAAAACAGCAAGGTCAACGACAACTTAGTGAACACACCAATAAAGAAGAGAACAGAGACACAAAGCAAAATGTCACAAGTATGGCAGACAGTCTGTTAAAACTAACGGTTACCTGCAATGATTACAGACAACATAACCATAAAAAACAGACTCCACGCAACAGGTGTAACTACCACACCACTAATGACCACAGACACACAAACGGCTTACCATGTGAAGCGACAGGAAATTACAGGCTGACGCCCTTCTTGCTACATCAAGCAATGATCGCATGCAGCAGTTTAATGACGACACAGAGCTTTCATCACAGTCACCAAGTTATGACTCTCTCTCTCTCTCTCTCTCTCTCTCTCTCTCTCTCTCTCTCTCTCTCTCTCTCTCTCTCTCTCTCTCTCTCACACACACACACACACACACACCACACACACACTCTCTCTCTCTCTCTCTCTCTCTCTCTCTCTCTCTCTCTCTCTCTCTCTCTCACACACACACACACACACACACACACACACACACACACACACACACACACACGCTCGCTTACACGCTCACTCCTTACCACATCTAGAGACATATCCTTAGCTAACTGCGACCGCGTTGCTGGCACTGTCGTGGCCTACTGATTCGGGTTGTCGCCGAACATCCCCCCGCTGTAAACCACTCTACTACCCCCCCCCCCCCCCCCCTCCCCACGCTCACCCCATTCACCCCCTTTCTTCGTCCGCCGTACGCTGTCTTTCGCTGGCCCCACACAGAACTATGGCGGTTCACGGAGTCAAAAGAACTACTTCAAAAACAAACTCGAAACAATTATTTTCTCCAAATATTTCAGTTAACTGACACTGTCCTTATCTGTCTATACCAGTGTGGGGTTGGGGGGGGGGGGAGGTTCGGGGGTGAGGAGGTGGGGGGGGGGGGGGGGCGTGCGTGAGCCCGTGCGTGCAAGCTGTTGACGTTGTAAAGCGTGGTGTGTTCACCTTTGTCGGTGAGATACGGCGCTATGGAAGTGACCGCTGTTATCATGATGGTCGGTGTTGTCATTATTATCGATACTATTATTACTATGTGCAAAGCGGACGTGAATGAAATAACCAATGAGAACACAGCTGTGTGTTAAATACCAAGTGTGTGTGTGTGTGTGTGTGTGTGTGTGTGTGTGTGTGTGTGTGTGTGTGTGTGTGTGTGTGTGTGTGTGTGGAGCCGTCTTATATATACATACATACATACATACATACATACATACATACATACATACATACATACATACATACATACATACATACATAATTCGGCTAATCCGGGCCCCGGCGATGGAGTTTACCCCTGACATCGACATGGGCTTGTGTAACGTTAGCAGGTCACGTCTAATAATAATAATAATAATAATAATAATGGAAATTTGTAAAGCGCATACCCTGCGGCTCAAAGCTCTGAACGAGCATACACACATAATGTACATCGAGATTGAAAATGTTATCCAAAACAAAATATATAAAAATATGTATATATCGGCAAGTGATCAAGCATAATTATGCAAAAGATGCACACACACACACCACACGCACGCACGCACGCACGCACGCACGCACGCACGCACGCACGCAACACACACACACACACACACACACACGCACTACAAGCATCGCCACATTACACGGACTTCAGACACAAACATGCAACAGCGCATTCTCATGAAGCATTGTGAACCCGAGTAAAGCTCCCGGCAGATGGCGTTCGAAGCGTACTGACACTGTCTAACATGCCGCTTCTGTCCGCAAATTGGTTCTCTGTCAGGTTCACGTGCACTCTGCCGGCAAGGGTCGTGGTAGTCAGCGTGGACTACCGTCTAACGTCCGCATGTCTGCCGGATACCCAACGCCCAGTCTGCCGGATACCCAACGCCCAGTCTGCCGGATACCCAACGCCCAGTCAGCCGGATACCCAACGCCCAGTCTGCCGGATACCCAACGCCCAGTCTGCCGGATACCCAACCCCCAGTCAGCCGGATACCCAACGCCCAGTCAGCCGGATACCCAACGCCCAGTCTGCCGGATACCCAACGCCCAGTCTGCCGGATACCCAAAGTCCAGTCAGCCGGATACCCAACGCCCAGTCTGCCGGATACCTAACGCCCAGTCAGCCGGATACCCAACGCAATGCTAGTGACACCAGAATGCGATGCCTGTGACACCTGAAGGTGATGTCAGTAACAACAGAACGCAGTGTTAGTGACAAGAGTATTATATGACAGTGACAACGGAACGCGATGTCAGTGACAATAGTATTATATGACAGTGACAACGGAACGCGATGTCAGTAACAACAGTATTATATGACAGTGACAACGGAACGCGATGTCAGTGGCATCAGAATACTATGCCAGTAACAGCAATAAGCGATGTCAGTGACAGCTGGTGCGATGTCAGTAACAACAGAATACGATGTCAGTGACAACAAAAGGTGATGTCAGTGTTGATGATGACTGATGATGATGATCGCTTTTATATAGCGCTATTCTCCGCTGTCTTGAGCAGACTGACTGCGCTCGCATGTGGTTCTACATGAGTGACTAGCCTTTTGTAGCGCGGTTTTGAATATTCACCGAAGTGGTGTCTTAAGCGCTGGCATGGCTGGTGCCACAGTAAACTGCTGCCGTCTCGGCGCACGTTCTGTGTACACCATACAACCATGCACCATGTCACTTAATGCAAAGCCACATACGTAAGGTTCATGCGTGTTTAGCTGTAACCTGCCACCCTGCACTTTTGGCAGAATGGCCGGGATCTTTTACGTGCTACTGCGGTAACACGGGGGTGGAATAGATACCGAAATAAGAGTCAGCACAGAAGGTTGACCCTAGAGAAGAACATTCTCCCGCCGCTCCTGCAGGGATTCGAACCCGCGACCTTTCATTGCGGCATAGCCCCATGACAAATCAGGCGCCGTGTTTTGTGGTTATCAGTATTACAACTCCGCACAGCCGTAATGGATCGGATATTCAGTGCACGGACACTGGCGGGTTTACTGTGTCATCAGCGTCAGACGTCCCATCACGCCATCAGCAGGCAGGCAATAAGTGAGTTATGATTCAGAAGGGGGAGGTGGGGGAGGAAGGTGGGGGGGGGGGGGGGGGGGAAGGGAAGGTACGGGCCCCAGAGGATGCTGGCTAGACCACGCTCCGTACAAAGAGCCGTTGACGACGCGAGTGACGATTACGACAGTGATATTTGTGATGATGCTTTTATGACTGAATTATTCGTGGTGATTTCTTTGAAGCGACTGCGGGTGTCACGTAGCAGTTGTGTCATGGTCTGAAAGATGTTTCACCTGTCCTTGCTGCTGTCATACCTGTCCTTGATGGTGGGAACATGTCCTTGCTAGTGTTTCACCTGTCCTACTAGTCCTTGCTAGTGTTTCACCGTCTTTGCTGGTGTTTCACCTGTCCTTGCTGGTGTTTCACCTGTCTTTGCTGGTGTTTCACCTGTC
>JABMCL010002175.1:235000-290000 GCA_018857735.1 Alviniconcha marisindica | reverse complement strand
TTATTATAGTTATGCATAACTGATACTGTGTACGCAGTATCTACGAAATAAGCGAATATACTGATTCCATCCCCATCAATCTGTCTCTGTCTGTCTCTCTGTCTCTGCCTGTCTCTCTGTCTCTGTCTGTCTCTCTGTCGCAGTCTCTGTCTGTCTCTCTGTCGCAGTCTCTGTCTCTATCTCTATCTCTATCTCTCTCTGTCTCTCTGTCTCTGTCTCTGTCTGTCTCTGTCTCTCTCTCTCTCTCTCTCTCTCTCTCTCTCTCTCTCTCTCTCTCTCTCTCTCTCTCTCTCTCTCTCTCTCTCTCTCTCTCTCTCTCTCTCTCTCTCTCTCTCATTCTGTCTCTCTGTCTCCGTCTCCGTCTCTGTCTTTGTCTGTCTGTCTGTCTGTCTGTCTGTCTCTCTCTCTCTCTGACCCAAAGGTCACACAGCTATACAGTACAGAACATTTAAACGATTCAACAAAGATGCTTTTCTTTTTGATTTAAGTTGTGCTCCTTTCTGTGATGTTTATAAGTTTGATAATCCTGATGATGCTTTGTCAGTTTGGTACGATATTATCATGCCAACAATCAACGTTCATGGTCCGCTCCGTAAGAAAAGAGTAAAGCATCCAAAACTACCACCGTGGCTTACTAGGGATGTGATTACAGCAATGGCCGTTCGTGACCGCCTCAAAAAGGAAAAAAGATTTGAAGATTTCAAGAAACAGAGAAACAAGTTTAAAAGCTTAGTGCGCTCAGCTAAGAAGTCTTACTTTGATAAACTTATAGAATTAGATAAAAGTATTTCCACAATATGGAAAGCTATCAATGAAATAACAAACAAATCTATAAAAATAAAAATAAAAGCTCCACTACAACCATTTCCCCTAACATATTCAACTCTCACTTTTTAACATTAGCTGAAACTTTAGCTCAATCTAGTGGATTTACTTCATATAACTTTGCCTGTTCCAAGTCACTGAGAGATTTCTGCAATAAAAAATTAAACCCTAATGACAACTTTATTATACCCCATATGACTATCCTTGATGTTGGTAAATATATTACTATGATGGATAACAATAAATCCATGGGACATGATAGTATTAATCCATTTCTCTTAAAACTAGCTCTCCCATATATAGTTGAGCCTCTCACCTATGTATATATAACTTATCTATTCTTAACAACGTCTTCCCAACTATCCTAAAAAAAAGAAGCAAAAGTGATTCCTCTGCCCAGAACCAATGATTTAAGTGAACCAAACAACTTTCGTCCCATCTCCATACTTCCCCTGCTTTCAAAACCAATAGAAAGACATATACATAAATACTTACTGAATTTCCTTACTGAACACAATCTATTATGCCAGTCACAGTCAGGTTTTCGTCCTCAACACTCATGCTACACAGCATTAGCCAAACTGTGTGATAACTGGCTTTCTGCCATCAACAACTCTGAGGCTGTTGATGCTGTTTTTCTTGACCTAAAAAAGGCTTTTGATCTTGTAAATCATAATATTCTACTTAAAAAATGTATCCTTATATACAGCCAACTCCCTGTCTGTCTCGTTATTTAAATCTTATCTGGAGCTAACATCACAAAGTGTTTATGTTAACGGTGAATACTCTAATGAAGGCATTGTTCGTTGTGAAATTCCTCAAGGATCTATTTCAGGACCGCTTCTATTTTCGATTTTTATCAATGATCTTCCCCTGCATATTACTAGCAATAAAGTTAATTGTGACATGTTTGCGGATGATACTTCACTAAATACATCTGATAAAGATACAAACACTGTTCAAAATGAACTACAGAGAAGCATAAATGAAGCATCTGACTGGCGCGACAATAATGCCATGATTTTACATCCTGCAAAAACAAAAAGTATGCTACTTACTACTAGGCAAAAACATCAGCTTCGCCCGCTTCATCTTAATCTTAGTTTTAAAGACAGTCATATTGAACAAGTTCATGAGCACAGGCACCTTGGCGTTATTATTGATGATGAATTTAGCTGGCGACCACACGCTATTGGCACATGTAAAACAGTTTCAAAAAAATCTTTATCTGTTGTTACAACTCAGACACTTTGTGGACACTCCTAAGCGCAAGCTGTTTTGCCATGCTCATATTTCCCCTCACCTAACTTATGCATCAACTGTCTGGGACGGCTGTAGTGATGTCTTATTTAACAAACTTAATTCTCTTCACAGAAGAGCTGCAAATTTAAGATATCTGATTCCTCTTTATCAACCGATACAAAGCTACGGTACTTGGGAATACTTCCACTCAAAGAAAAGCTTATGTTCAATAAGGCAGTGTTAGTATTCAAAGCATACAAAAATTTGCACCTCCATACCTTAAACAGCTTTTTATCTTTTCCAATATTCGCGCCACATCAAGATATATAACTCTGCCCAAACCAAGAATAGACCTTCTTAAAACCAGTTTCTCATTTTCAGGAGCATCCTTGTGCAATACCATCCCAAATCAAATCAAATCATGCAATTCACTTACCAGCTTCAAAACACAACTTTATAAATGGATCAGAAGCAGACTGTTATAAATAACCACACACACACCAAAAAATAAAAAATAAAAAATTTCTTGGTTTCTAATGGCATATATATATATATTATATATATATATATATATATATATATATATATATATATATATATATATATATATATATAGTCTCCAGTGATTTCATTTATTACTCTTTTGTATTGTTCATAATTATCGATTGCATTGATTTTCCCACTATGATCATATATATATATATATATATATATATATATATATATATATATATATAATATATATATATATATATATATATATATATATATATAAAAGTGTTTGTAACTGTTCCAAGGACAGGTTGAACGACAGGCATTCGTGCCTAAACCTTTATCCTTGTGTAATAAAGTTCAATCTCTCTCTCTCTCTCTCTCTCTCTCTCTCTCTCTCTCTCTCTCTCTCTCTCTCTCTCTCTCTCTCTGCCCCACGGTCGGTTCTATGGGACAAACGAACAATCTGCTGTTCAGCTGCATCAAACAAACGGACAATGATCTTCGTTTCAGTAAAAGTAAGGAACAAACGGTCAGTCTGCGTTTCCATTGTAAGGTACAACTCAGAATCTGCCTTTCAGTTATAAAAATCAAACGGACAGTCTGGCTTTTAGTTATACGGTTATAAAGAACAGACAGGCAATCTGCATTTCAGTTGTAGCCTATGGGACAACGCAGAACCTGCCTTTCGGTGATAAGGAACACGCAGACGTGGAAAGAGGCGGGGAAATCAGCAAGGACCCGACAGCAGGTGTCAGGGGAGGAGGTAGGTCACCATAGCAACCGCCGGAAAGGTCAAGGTAAGATGAATTGAGCTCTTGGGTGTCCTTGACACCTTTGAGGTCGGTCTGCTGATCTATACATAGAAAGCAAAAACTCATCAGCTGGGAATGCAGCTTCTGTCGATAGCGACTACCTGATGAAAGATACAAATTATTCATGGCAGCATACCCCTATCTCTGTTTGCCCTCCACTTTCTATTTACAGACGTGCCCCAGTACCCAGTACCCATAATTGTGAATACAATTTGAGGGGTTGGGTGGGGGAGGGGGGAAACCCCTGCCCGTCAAACTGCATACCTGTTACCACCTTTCTGCCTGTGAACGCAAAAATTAATTCTCTGTTGGCGGTGATCTGTGTGATTTTTTTTCGATTTTTTTTCGATTTTTTTTCTCACTCCGAATCTTTTTGAAATAACTATGTGATTGACCATGATTTTGGCAGCAAGTTTTAGACAATGCCCTGGCAAGTCAACAAGCAGCCGAAATTTACCATAGCCAGGGGAAGTAAGTCAATGTTTGGTGCTCAAGCAGAAATGTGTTAAACAAATTAAACACATCCCTAGGATTACGAAGACAACATACAAGAGCATAAGATTAAAGTTTTGGGGAGCTGGAATAGCTCAGAATTTTCTTCTCCGGGGTCAACTTTCTACGCTGACTCTTATTTCGGTATCCGTTCCACCCCGTGTTACCGCAGTAGCACGTAATGTTTATTTTAATTTTTTTAATGTGGCTTTGAATGAAGCGATACTGTAAGTTTAATCTCTCTCTCTCTCTCTCTCTCTCTCTCTCTCTCTCTCTCTCTCTCTCTCTCTCTCTCTCTCTTCCCCCAACAGATGACGTAAACACAGTGCATGATGAGTTGTTGGATTCTGAAATCACCGAAGACGAAGTTAGAAAAGTCATTCGGAGACTCAAAAGTGGAAAAGCTGCTGGCGCTGATCAAGTCATAAATGAATTTCTTAAGTCAACAGAACGTGTAATCTTACCATTTTTAGTTAAACTGTGTAATGCCATTTTTAACCAGGGCATCTTTCCAGAGGAATGGACCATGTCCATTATCGTTCCACTACACAAAAAAGGAGACTGTGATAACCCCGGTAATTATGGAGGAATCTCTTTGATGAGCTCACTCAGCAAGGTCTTTACCTCCATCCTAAATGCTAGACTTACCGAGTGGGCAGAAGAAAACACTGTATTCACAGAAGCTCAAGCAGGCTTCAGGAAAGGTTATTCGACAACTGATCACATATTTACTCTGCACGCTATTATAGAGAAACAATTTTCACGAAATGCGAAATTTTATGTGGCTTTTGTGGATTTTTATAAAGCGTTCGATACGGTAAGCCATACTATGATGTGGTTAGTCCTCTCAAGAACTGGAATCCAAGGGAAGACGCTGACTATGCTTCGGGGTATGTATGCTAGTATCAAAGCATGTGTCAGGTGCAGTGGGAGTGAACTTTCGGACTACTTTGAATGTCTCCAGGGCCTGAAGCAAGGCTGCTTGTGCAGCCCGATTTTGTTCACTTATTTTATAAATGAACTAGCAAATGACATCACCAGAGGTGGAATTCATGGAATACAGCTTATGCCAAATCAGATTGAAATGTTCCTGATGCTGTTTGCAGACGATCTTGCTCTGTTATCGTCAACAGTCAGGGGACTACAGAATCAGCTGAACTTGCTGTATGAGTCTTCACGAAGACTTGGTCTGAAGGTCAATACAGACAAGACCAAAATAATGGTGTTTCGCAAAGGAGGCCATCTATCCTCAAGAGAAAACTGGTATTTGGGAGAACAAACAATTGAGATAGTTGGCAAATATAAATACCTTGGTTTCAACTTTTCGACAATGCTTAGTTATAACATAGGTACAGAGGATTTTGTTTCTCGGGCAAAGAAGGGTACGATAGAAATTTTAAAAGCTCTACGAACTTATGCATGCTACTCATGTTCAGTCTTTTTCAAATTGTTTGATGCCCAGATAGAATCATCTCTATTGTACGCTGCTGAAATCTGGGGCATAGAGAAAATAAACAAATTGAGAAGGTGCATCTGTATGCTTGCAAACTGTTCATTAATGTTCCGACAGTGACCCCAAATGACATGATATATGGTGAGCTGGGCAGGTACCCACTGTACATCGAAGCAGCTGCAAAATGTATTCAGTACTGGTTTCGTGTGCTAAAGCAGCCTGCTTCACGGTACTCAAAGACGGCCTACCAATCGCTGTTAACTTTACACGAGAAGGGGCATGAAAACTGGGTAACCTATGTCAAGTCTTTACTGTGCAAATGTGACTATGGCTTTGTGTGGTTGTTTGGGGGTGTCGGTGATGAGAAACTTTTCCTGAGATACTTCAAAGAACGCTTGAGGCAAAACTTCACCCAGGACTGGTTTTATCACCTTTCACAGAGTACACGCTTCGAAATGTATCATTGCTTTAAAAGTGTGATTGGCAGAGAGGAGTACTTGGACCTAATCAAAGTGAATACCTACAGGACTGCACTCGTCCGTTTTAGACTTGGGATGTCCCCGTTCAACGCGCACAGGCTTCGTTACTCACTTTCAGAGGCAAATCGTGGGTGCCCATTTTGCCCTGATAAAGCTGAAGACGAAGCGCACGTTCTCTTTGACTGCTTCGTGTATGGAAACATCAGAAACGTGTACATAAACAAAGCTCAAAACATTTCACTTCAGGACCAGGTGTTCAGTGGGTTAAAATGTACTGATGAGAGCAGTTTGGTTGCCCTTGGAAAGTACTTGTTTCTAGCAGTGCAAATGCGTAAAAAACGATTGGTGCATATCCATTGTAGTGCGTTTCTTGTGTCTCAAAAGGTGTTGGCTAAAACTGTGGATTCCCCCGTCTAGAATTGCCAATACGGTCAGTGTGATAGCTGCTGAAGATGACTGATCACGCCTGTGTTATGTGGATATAAATTTGTAATCTTTTCATGCGGTAAATTGCCTGCCCGACAAGAAATACTCTTTTGATTACGTTTAATTTGACAACTCCTTTTTATATTGAGTGTCCTTTTATCCACTATTTTTTTATTCATGACTTTGGTTTTGCTAAATGCGTAATACGCCTGAATGTATTATTAACTTAATCATGTTCATCATTGTTCACCCACAATATTGTTACGGTCAATCCATTGATTATACAATAAACCATCCATCCATCCATCTCTCTCTCTCTCTCTCTCTCTCTCTCTCTCTCTCTCTCTCTCTCTCTCTCTCTCTCTCATTGATAAAGCTGAAGATGTGTGTGCATGCGCGCGCGCGCTTGTGTGTGTGAGTATAGCTGTGGTTGCTGCGTGCGTGTGTGTGTGTGTGTGTGTGTGTGTGTGTGTGTGTGTGTGTGTGTGTGTGTGTGTGTGTGAGAGAGAGAGAGAGAGACACAACCTGTGACACCTGAGAGGGTGTGAGGCCGCCGCTTCAGTCATCCCCGACACTCTGTCCATGCACTGACTGAGAGATGTGGCAAAAGCTTGTCAATGCTTAAACTGGCTCCGTCAACTCTGTCCCCGATGTTTCAGGAATAAGGAATGAAGACTATGTTTATTCATCCTCTGTAAACACATGGAATTTTAATCCTAAGCTTGCTCCACCGGTTTCTGCCACTTCACAACTCTCAGTCACGCTGACGATGTGCTGCTAGTCTTCTTCCGCCTCCCCCCCCCCCCCCCCCCCCCCTTCCCCCGTCTGTGTAAGCATTTAGGACCGGTCAGGTCAGGTCAGGCGACTAATTATCATTATCATTAAAATCAGTCCATAGACACAGACATCACAATAAGTAACAGAGTGAAGCTGAGCTAGACACGCTGCGCTAGCTGTTCTTCTCTGGCCCTCAGTGCGCCAATCAATCCAAGGGCGGCTACTGCTTAGTGCACATTTATATTTATGTCCCAGAATTACAGCGTTATTTCCCTTTACCCAAACACCTGCTGCTGCAACACTCTGTGTGTGTGTGTGTGTGTGTGTGTGTGCGTGCGTGTGTGTGTGTGCGTGCGTGCGTGCGTGCGTGCGTGCGTGCGTGTGTAGTGTAGTGTAGTGTAGTGTAGTGTAGTGTAGTGTGGTGTAGTGTAGGTATTGCCTGTTTAGCTCTAGCGAGTTGAATTGGTTGTGGTCATTATTATCGTCCCGTTCTGTTGGAGGAGTCTCAACGTGAATGAAGTTTACGCGTTGCGTACGTACTTCACATTAGCAATGCAAACAAAGCCCCGAATGAATGACTGTCTTCAACTGGTCCCTTGCATCTACCTCCTTTCTAGTAACGAAACGGGAAACAGTTTCGTCAGTGTGGGAGGAGAGAGAGACTGAGGGTCGGCTACAACCTGCGGTTCCGCTGCTAAGGACCAGCCGGGTCCAGTGCTGCCAGAGGTTCATGACTAACAAAGCCAGCTGGCTCACAGCTGACAATGCTACCTGGCTCACAGCTGACAATGCTACCTGGCTCACAGCTGACAATGCTACCTGGCTCACAGCTGACAATGCTACCTGGCTCACAGCTGACAATGCTACCTGGCTCACAGCTGACAATGCTACCTGACTCACAGCTGACAAAGCCACCTGACTCACAGCTAACAAAGCCACCCGACCTGGCTCACAGCTGACAATGCTACCTGGCTCACAGCTGACAATGCTACCTGGCTCACAGCTGACAATGCTACCTGGCTCACAGCTGACAATGCTACCTGGCTCACAGCTGACAATGCTACCTGGCTCACAGCTGACAATGCTACCTGACTCACAGCTGACAAAGCCACCTGCCTCACAGCTAACAAAGCCACCCGACCTGGCTCACAGCTGACAAAGCCACCTGCCTCACAGCTAACAAAGCCACCCGACCTGGCTCACAGCTGACAATGCTACCTGGCTCACAGCTGACAAAGCCACCTGGCTCACAGCTGACAAAGCCACCTGCCTCACAGCTGACAAAGCCACCTGCCTCACAGCTGACACTTGAAAATCACCTGGCTCACAGCTGACAAAATCACCTGGCTCACAACTGACAACTCAAAACAACCTGCCTCACTGCTGACAACTCAAAGCCACCTGGCTCACAACCGCTGACAAATCCGCAAAGCCACCTGGCTCACAGCTGACAAATCAAAGACACGTGGCTCACAGTTGACAACTCAAAGCCACCTGGCTCACAGCTGACAAATCAAAGACACGTGGCTCACAGTTGACAACTCAAAGCCACCTGGCTCACAGCTGACCAAAATCAAAGCCACTCTGGTGACAAGGGAACGGTGCCGCAGCTCCAGCAACAGCAGCCTGGAGGGAGGCGTGGGGGTCACGGACCACTTAATGCAAGCCCCTCGGCACCCACTGCGTCACGACTGCGTCAGGGAGAAAGTCACTACCCTTTAGGTCAGGCAGCGCGGTAACACCAAGTGCTCAGCCCCACGTCCCTCAGGGCCTGGGCCTGTCCACGGTCGTCAACTGTGTGTGTGTGTGTGTGTGTGTGTGTGTGTGTGTGTGTGTGTGTGTGTGTGTGTGTGTGTGAGTATACGTCAGTTGCCTCATGGCGCGGGAAATAATAAAAAATGCATGATGTCTGTTCATTAAAACCATTTTTTTTTAAACACACACACACACACACACACACACACACACACACACACACACCACACACACTGTCACACATCCACTCAATTGTCATACTGTGCAGAAAAGGTGCTTCACAAACCATGGGTCTGACTCGTGGATGATGCCTTGGTCTGAATCATCGATCACACATAGGTCTGACTCGTGGATGATGGCTTGGTCTGACTCATCGATCACACATTGGTCTGACTCGTGGATGATGGCTTGGTCTGACTCATCGATCACACATTGGTCTGACTCGTGGATGATGCCTTGGTCTGACTCATCGATCACACATTGAACTGACTTGTGGATGATGCCTTGGTCTGACTCATCGATCACACATTGGTCTGACTCGTGGATGATGCCTTGGTCTGACAGAAGTCCTTGGCCTGTGGCTATAATCACTGAGGTGGATGCCGCTGTCACGGCGCTTGGTCTTTCCTGGTTTTTCTCAGTTCCAGCAGTCGACCATTCGCCTGCTTCGTTCCAGACACTATACTGACCAACACAAATACATCCCACATAACTCTGCTTCTTCTAGCTCTCGGCCCGTTTACGCTTCTCCATAACAAATCCTCACTGGTCTTTGTTGGTCTTGTGGTGCTGGTGTTCTAGGTTTTTTGTTTGTTTGTTTCTGTTCATCATAAAAATAAAAATAAATTAAAACATCAAATTAGTTAGCATCCCTTAACTACACATTGAAGCAACCGAAGACTGTGAGTGCTATCGTGTTCATGTATGGAGGCAAGCACTATGGAGTGCTTCAGCTTGCACTAGATAAGACGTCACGGATAAACACCACTTCTTGTTGCCGCCCTTGTGACCGTAACACGTAACACCACTTCTTGTTGCCGCCCTTGTGACCGTAACACGTAACACCAGACGAAAACTGCCAGGGCCCAGCACTCTCATACACCGTCTGAAAGGCCGCGCTTAAATAATAATAATGTTGATTTCAGTATCTAAACCGCAAAATCTTGTTCGTAGATACTAACTCACACACACACACACACACACACACACACACACACACACACACACACACACACACACACACACACACACACACACACACACACACACACACACACACACACACACACACACACACACACACACACACACACAGAGGCACCCGCACACACGAATATACTGACTATACAAAACTTAACTTACACACAGTTTAAACGGACAAAAAACATGGACTAGAGGCGGAAGAAGACAGCAGCACGGAACGGAAAAAATGGCAGGTCTGTTGCTTTGGAAAATGTCATGAGGCTTGACTTGAAGGAGTCCAGAGAGATTTCTGTCGGAGAGGAAGGTGAAGGTCATTCGATGTAGAGTGGCCGAAGGTAGAAAAGGCGCGCGCGGGAACCAACAGTGGAAAGTCTGGTACTGACGGGAACCAACAGTGGAAAGTCTGGTACTGACGGGAACCAACAGTGGAAAGTCTGGTACTGACGGGAACCAACAGTGGAAAGTCTGGTACTGACGGGAACCAACAGTGGAAAGTCTGGTACTGACGGGAACCAACAGTGGAAAGTCTGGTACTGACGGGAACCAACAGTGGAAAGTCTGGTACTGACGAGGAACCTGGAGGCTGAGAGTATCAGAAGCGGAGCGGAGAGTACGGGAGGGTGTGTAAACTTAAAGACAGTCACAAAGATACGACAGAGAAGTGCCCGTGATACATTTATAGCAGACAGTGTTTATCTTGTACTGAATTTTTTGTTGGATTGGGAGCCAGTGGAGAGATTCAAACAGAGGAGAGATGTGGTCAGTTTTACGTTGTTGCTGTTGTTGTTGTTGCGGGTTCAGCACCAGCCGAGCAGCACAGTTCTGAATGCGACGAAGGCTATGGACAGAGGAGGCAGAATAGCAGAGAGGCCAGAAATAGTGTCCGGGAAAACCCAGACTTTTCTCCTTACTTTTGGGAAGTCAAGAAACGCAACAGCTACTTCTCTTGAACGCACGACAGCCGGGAAAGCAAAGTCTGATCTAGGTCACGCTTAACACACACTGTATGAACATGATACAGAATATATGAACATGGAACAAACTGTATGAACGTGATACAGAATATAAAAAATTATGGACATGGAACACTCTGTATGAACGTGATACAGAATATATGAACATGAAACGCACTGTCTGAACGTGGTACAGGATATATGAACATGGAACGTACAGTATGAACGTGATACAGAATATATGAACATGGAACACACTGAATGAACATGATACTACTGCATGAACACGATACAGAATATCTGAACATAGTGCAGACTGCAGAAACATGATACAGACTGCATGAACATGGTACAGACTACATAAACATGGTACAGACTGCATGGACGTTGTACAGACTGCATGAACATTATATAGACTGCATGAACATGATACAGAATATAATTATGAGCATGGCACAGATTGTATGTTTTAAACAAAGTTTATTCATACATCGTAAACATAAATTCAGCAACAACAAAACAAAAGACTAAAACAACAACCAGGAAAAGGAAATACAAAAGCAATATGCCTATGTAAGTGTAACATGCACATTTACCATGACAAAATGGAATATCAGATTATTATCAAAAGAAGTCAAAAGCAGCAAAACAAAACAAAGACCAACAAGCACAACAAACGGGGGTGGGGTGTGGGGGTGGGGGTGGGGGGGGGGGTAGAGATTGTATTATCACGGGGGTCGCAAATACGCAGAAAAAAAAGAGAACAACGTTGCTTTTTTAACGCAAAATAAATCCTTCTTACGCAATTGGTCAAACCCCGTGCGTTTACTATAAGCAAGAAAACCCAGATCTGTATGACAGAATGCCTTTTAATTAAGTGCTTTAAGCAGTCTCTCTTTATCTCGTTCAGTCTGTGTCTCTCTGATGTCGGGGTGTGGAGTCGGCAGTTGGAACATGGCAACTTTGATGTCGGGGTGTGGAGTCGGCAGTTGGAACATGGCAACTTTGATGTCGAGGTGTGGAGTCGGCAGTTGGAACATGGCAACTTTGATGTCGGGGTGTGGAGTCGGCAGTTGGAACATGGCAACTTTGATGTCGGGGTGTGGAGTCGGCAGTTGGAACATGGCAACTTTGATGTCGGGGTGTGGAGTCGGCAGTTGGAACATGCCAACTTTGACAGCCAGGCCAAGGCGGCAGACATCGGACGAAGTCGGTGGCTGTTCACTGCCTACGTCAGTTTCCGGCCACATTACTAGTTTCCCGTCGGCCACATTACTAGTTCCCCGTCAGTTTCCGACCACATTACTAGTTTTCCGTCGGCCACATTACTAGTTCCCCGTCAGTTTCCGACTACATTACTAGTTTCCTGTCAGTTTCCGACTACGTTACTAGTTTCCTGTCAGTTTCCGGCCACATTACTAGTTTCCCGTCAGTTTCCGACGACATTACTAGTTTCCTGTCAGTTTCCGACTACATTACTAGTTTCCTGTCAGTTTCCGACTACATTACTAGTTTCCGGCCACATTACTAGTTTCCCGTCAGTTTCCGGCCACACTACTAGTTCCCCGTCAGTTTCCGACTACATTACTAGTTTCCTGTCAGTTTCCGGCCACATTACTAGTTTCCCGTCAGTTTCCGGCCACACTACTAGTTTCCTGTCAGTTTTCGACTACATTACTAGTTTCCTGTCAGTTTCCGGCCACATTACTAGTTTCCCGTCAGTTTCCGGCCACATTACTAGTTCCCCGTCAGTTTCCGACGACATTACTAGTTTCCTGTCAGTTTCCGACGACATTACTAGTTTCCTGTCAGTTTCCGACTACATTACTAGTTTCCTGTCAGTTTCCGACTACATTACTAGTTTCCTGTCAGTTTTCGACCACATTACTAGTTCCCCGTCAGTTTCCGACTACATTACTAGTTTCCTGTCAGTTTCCGACTACATTACTAGTTTCCTGTCAGTTTCCGACCACATTACTAGTTTCCTGTCAGTTTCCGACCACATTACTAGTTTCTCGCCGCTCATTTCCATGTGGTACCGACCGTATTTCGTAGCTCAGCATCATGCCAAAACCTACCTGTGCATGTGCGTGCGTGCGTGCATGCGTGTGTGTGTGTGCGTGCGTGCGTGCGTGCGTGCGTGTAGTAATGATGACTGTTCTGATCTAGCTGAGAGCCGGTTGACAATAGGCCACCGACTCAAGAAGGCAAACAAACCAGCCAGTAAGCCCGAGATCTACACGGCACCGATGAGTAATGCTGATCGCCATGGAGGACCCCATTCTGGAGGATACCGAAAGTAGTACTGTTCTATCCGTCGGGCTTGCACAGAACTGTGCAGCAGGTGTGAGAGGCCGAATGTTAACTTGACAAGGGCAGGATTGTTGTTTAAAACAAATCTCTGTCAGCGTGTTTAACGTCATGTCTGGTTGTACACATCTTTCCCAAGTCAGTGCGGTTGCTGTACGCAAGTTCTAAACAGTGTTCGCGACCCCTGGAGCATGATGTCTGAACATGATGCAGATTGTAGGAACGTGATACAGACTGTAGAACGTGATACAGCCTGTGGGGACATGAGACAGACTGTGGGAACATGAGACAGACTGTAGGAACATGATACAAACTGTAGGAATGTGATACAGACTGTAGGGACTTGATCGAAGACCTTACCGAGAAATACAGTTTATATTTTGATATACTTGACTTTCTTATGGCCTTAAAATTAAAGAGGAAGAAGTAGTCAGATCCGCTAAAACCACTTACAGCAGTAATATTGACAGATAACATATCTGCCACAAACCACTAAAACGACTTATAGAAGTAAACACAGCTGTGTGTACCTTTACCGAGCATGAGCCCTCGAAAATAACTGAATCACATTTCTTAACAATATGTAATGCAGAACAATTTTCACAACTACAACGAAATGTTGTTAATATACACACTGAGTATAAATATACATTCCAATCTGTTTCTATCTGCTCACTCACCAGCCTGCACACACACGCAAATACACAGACACACATTCAGACAAACAGAAGCTTCTTTCACACCTACTCAGCTTTGCACCAATACCCCCGTAATTGATTCTTCTGTACATGTACATTAAGCAACTGCCCCGCTCGCACCATGTTCTTTGTAAAAGCGCTGAGGGCTTTTTAAGCATGTGCACTTTAGAAATGATCATCATCACTTTTTTCACCCTGTTACTCGTACTACGTTTAGGCCCCAAATACCACAACACAGATATATTCTTCTTTCACTCCTAGACCCACTCAAGTTTGCCCCAAAATACCACCGTAACAGATCGTTCGCACGTGACTCAAATTTGCCCCCACTATCAGATTTCTCCTTCACCTGTACTCACTTTTGCCCTTACCATGACCACCATCCAGACTGGTCAAACATCACTCAATTCCAGCTGGCGACAATGTGTGTCCGGTGTTTTCACCCTTGGCATCCAAGATGACGAGTTTTTCCGGCAAACGGACATCTTCCTCTCGCCACGTGTCCAGAAGCTGCTCGCGCAGCCCTTTAGTCTGCTTAGAGTAGTGTTCCCCTGGCTCTTTCCAGTTGAAGGCCAGACCTTGTCCGCCCGGCAGGTGAGGGTAGACCGTGTACAGATGATTCTGTAATCAGAGGATAGACCGTGTACAGGTGATTCTGTAATCAGATGATACAGCGTGTACAGGTGATTCTGTGGTTAGAGGATACAGTGTGTACAGGTGATTCTGAAATCAGAAAATACAGGGTGTACAGGTGAATCTGTGATAACAGGATACAGCGTGTACAGGTGATTCTGTAATCAGAGGATACAGGGTGTACTGGTAATCCTGTAATCAGAGGATACAGGGTGTACAGGTGATTCTCCGACCACAGGATACAGCATGTACAGGTGATTCTGTAATCAGAGGATATAGGGTGTATAGGTGATTCTGTGTCAGAGGATACAGCGTGTACACGTCAGTGATTCTGTAATCAGAGGATACAGGGTGTACAGGTGATTCTGTGTCAGAGGATACAGCGTGTACTGGTGATTCTGTGATTAGAGGATACAACGTGTACAGGTGATTCTGTGATCAGGAGATACATCGTATAAAGGTGATTCTGTAATCAGAGGATACAGCGTGTACTGGTGATTCTGTGATCAGAAGATACATCGTACAAAGGTGATTCTGTAATCAGAGGATACAGTGTGTACAGGTGATTCTGTGATCAGAGGATACAGTGTGTACAGGTGATTCTGTGATCAGAGGATACAGCGTGTACAGGTGATTCTGTGATCAGAGGATACAGCGTGTACAGGTGATTCTGTATCAGAGGATACAGCGTGTACAGGTGATTCTGTCGTCAGAGGATACAGCGTGTACAGGTGATTCTGTGTCAGAGGATACAGGTGTCAGGTGATTCTGTGTCAGAGGATACAGCGTGTACAGGTGATTCTGTGATCAGAGGATACAGGTGTCAGGTGATTCTGTACAGGGATACAGTGTAGGTGATTCTGTGTCAGAGGATACAGCGTGTCAGGTGATTCTGTCATCAGAGGATACAGCGTGTACAGGTGATTCTGTCGTCAGAGGATACAGCGTGTAGGTGATTCTGTCGTCAGAGGATACAGCGTGTGCAGGTGATTCTGTCGTCAGAGGATACAGCGTGTACAGGTGATTCTGTCGTCAGAGGATACAGCGTGTGCAGGTGATTCTGTCGTCAGAGGATACAGCGTGTACAGGTGATTCTGTCGTCAGAGGATACAGCGTGTACAGGTGATTCTGTCGTCAAACGGGGACGCCAGAGATACAGCGTGTACAGGTGATTCTGTCGTCAGAGGATACAGCGTGTGCAGGTGATTCTGTCGTCAGAGGATACAGCGTGTGCAGGTGATTCTGTCGTCAGAGGATACAGCGTGTACAGGTGATTCTGTCGTCAGAGGATACAGCGTGTACAGGTGATTCTGTCGTCAGAGGATACAGCGTGTACAGGTGATTCTGTCGTCAGAGGATACAGCGTGTACAGGTGATTCTGTCGTCAGAGGATACAGCGTGTACAGGTGATTCTGTCGTCAGAGGATACAGCGTGTACAGGTATTCTGTCGTCAGAGGATACAGCTGTGCACAGGTGATTCTGTCGTCAGAGGAAACAGCGTGTAGCATGATAGATTCTGTCATCAACAACACGAACGACAGCGTGATGATCGTCAGAAAACAGCGGCAACAGTCATCTGGTAGAGCATGATAGATGTGCCACATGATCATCAACAACAACAACGACACAGTCACCTGGTAGGCATATAGATGTGCCACTGATCATCAACACAACAAGCAAGTACTGGTAGGCATGATAGATGTGCCACATGATCATCAACAACAACAACGACAACAGTCACCTGGTAGGCATGATAGATGTGCCACATGATCATCAACAACAACAACGACAACAGTCACCTGGTAGGCATGATAGATGTGCCACATGATCATCAACAACAACAACGACAACAGTCACCTGGTAGGCATGATAGATGTGCCACATGATCATCAAAAAGCTGTACATAATTGCCAGATCAACAACAGACGACAACAGTCACCTGGTAGGCATGATAGATGTGCCACATGATCACACAACAAACAACAACGACAACAGTCACCTGGTAGGCATGATAGATGTGCCACATGATCATCAACAACAACAACGACAACCCTTAAGTTCCACTTCTGCAGTCACTGGTAGCATGATAGATGTGCCACATGATCATCAACAACAACAACGACAACAGTCACCTGGTAGGCATGATAGATGTGCCACATGATCATCAACAACAACAACGACAACAGTCACCTGGTAGGCATGATAGATGTGCCACATGATCATCAACAACAACAACGACAACAGTCACCTGGTAGGCATGATAGATGTGCCACATGATCATCAACAACAACAACGACAACAGTCACCTGGTAGGCATGATAGATGTGCCACATGATCATCAACAACAACAACGACAACAGTCACCTGGTAGGCATGATAGATGTGCCACATGATCATCAACAACAACAACGACAACAGTCACCTGGTAGGCATGATAGATGTGCCACATGATCATCCAACAACAACAACAACGACACGACAACAGTCACCTGGTAGGCATGATAGATGTGCCACATGATCATCAACAACAACAACGACAACAACGACAAACAAGTCACCGTCATGGTAGGCATGATAGATGTGCCACATGATCATCAACAACAACAACGACAACAGTCACCTGGTAGGCATGATAGATGTGCCACATGATCATCAACAACAACAACGACAACAGTCACCTGGTAGGCATGATAGATGTGCCACATGATCATCAACAACAACAACAACAACACGAGCATGGACGAACAAGTCACCTGGTAGGCATGATAGATGTGCCACATGATCATCAACACAACACACAACGACAACAGTCACCTGGTAGGCATGATAGATGTGCCACATGATCATCAACAACAACAACGCGACAACAGTCACCTGGTAGGCATGATAGATGTGCCACATGATCATCAACAACAACAACGACAACAGTCACCTGGTAGGCATGATAGATGTGCACACATACAACGAACAACACAGAAGACCATCACCTGGTAGGCATGATAGATGTGCCACATGATCATCAACAACAACAACGACAACAGTCACCTGGTAGGCATGATAGATGTGCCACATGATCATCAACAACAACAACAACAACGACAACAGTCACCTGGTAGGCATGATAGATGTGCCACATGATCATCAACAACAACAACCGACAACAGTCACCTGGTAGGCATGATAGATGTGCCACATGATCATCAACAACAACAACGACAACAGTCACCTGGTAGGCATGATAGATGTGCCACATGATCATCAACAACAACAACGACAACAGTCACCTGGTAGGCATGATAGATGTGCCACATGATCATCAACAACAACAACGACAACAGTCACCTGGTAGGCATGATAGATGTGCCACATGTCATAAAAACACAACAACAACACGACAAAAACAAAGTCACCTGGTAGGCATGATAGATGTGCCACATGATCATCAACAACAACAACGACAACAGTCACCTGGTAGGCATGATAGATGTGCCACATGAACATCAACAACAACAACGACAACAGTCACCTGGTAGGCATGATAGATGTGCCACATGGTCCACATCGTCTCAGCCCGGCCCTGCTGGCGAAGTGAGCGGTACCAGACGGACGGGCGCAGACCCGGTACTTGTGGAATGAACGTGGGGTCGGCACTGGCTGTGCGGTACATCCTGAACAACACAACCAGCCACTGTCTAGTCAGAGAACATTGACAAATGTTCGGTAAAAAACAAACAACTCCCAAAACAACCAGGATTTTGTTATCATTATTGTCATTAGTGTATGTGTGTGTGTGTGTGTGTGTGTGTGTGTGTGTGTGTGTGTGTGTGTGTGGTGTGCCTTTTTTATTAGGGGAGGGGGGGGGGGTGATGATGATGAAGTGTTGCTTAATGTCCTCATATGTCGGCTGACATATTAGGGACAAGTTGTGACCAATGCCGAAGCATGGTTCAATAAATCTTTACGTCCACGGAAGCCAGAAGGCTCGTTAGGACGGACAGCCCAGGACGGCCACCTCGACTCTCACACAGCTCCTGAACTGTGACCCACTCTAACCGAGGGGAGAGCAATGAGTAAACAAGGGTCTGGGATGTTTGAAAGGTTGAAGGTGTCGTATGGAACAGATATGCCTCATTTGCAGGTATGCGGTTTTGCACGTTTGGTTGGTGTTGTAGCATACTGAGGATTGAATACAGGGTAACACCGATATTTGTAACAAAGGAGTGACAAATGGGACATGGGCATGTCCGATGTGAATGACAGACAACAGACTGTGGACAGACGTTTTGTTTGAAAGCATGATCTGTCCTCGGTTTTGCTGTCATTCAGTTGAAGTTTGTTTGCGGTCTTCCAAGACTTGACACCTACAGTGCAGTTCTTAAGACTTTCTATCGACTGGTGAATTGATTGCGTTTAGTGTACTCATCTTGCAAAGTTGGTTGTCACCTGTGGCGCCAGTGACTGACTGTGTGCTTTGTACAGCTGAACAATCCGATGATGTACTTTTCCCCTGCAAGCGATACATCGACTTTTCTTCCCTACCACTAGGCGTTGTGCAAACAAGAAGTTAACGCTCGACAACTGAAAAGAGACGAATGAGCAGACCAAGTGTTGTGCAAACAAGGACGAACCTTTACGAGATTGCTCTGTAAACAAAACCAGACGAACGAACAGATCAGGTTTTGCACAAACAAGGACAAACCTCACCTTATGAAATCTTTCCAGGGTCCAAGTTTTGGAGAAAAACCCCAGGATCCGAGAATGGGGTAGAGGAAAGCGCAGTGGCCGGGTGGTCCCTGCAGATTGCCTGGCTTGGAACCCAGGCCGTGCCGTATGGACTCTCCTTGCAGCGCGTACCCGTTTATTGCCGGGTAGCTGTCGTATTTCTCGTGCACCCTTCTCAGCCACCTGGCGAAGAAGGGCGAGAGGGTGAGGTCGTCTTCCACGAACACGGCGATTTCGGACGAGTTGTCGGAGGGCAGGCGCCACGTGTTGAGCCACTGTCCCACCACGCCCCCGTGACGCGGCTGCACGTGCACTTGCACAGGCCCGTGCTTGAAGACGAAGGCGTTGGCGGTGTGCAGGGTTTCGTTGTGGACCTTGCCGTCCGGCGAGCGGTCCACGTGGATCTCCAGCAGCACGCGCTGCCCGTCGTAGTGCGCGGCGTTGAGGGAGGCCAGGCAGCGAGCCAAGGAGCGGTCACGCCGGAAGGTCAGCACCAGGATCCTCAATAGCGCCCCGGTAGAACCCGAACCGGATTCGGCAGCGCGGCTCTTTTGCCAGGCGGCCCCGCCGGGAAACAGCGGCAAGTCCCCGGGGACGTCATCCCGTCGCCTCACCGCAAAGCCGTTGGCGCGTGACAGGGAGGGGCCATCCTCCTTGAGGCGGTTGTCGTCCCACCGGCTAGAGAAGAGGATGATGGTGGAGATGGCGGCAGAGGCGACGATGACCACTGCGGTCAACGGGTGTCTTCTTGCCAACAGAGCCAGCTCCGCAAGCAGTCTGCGGGTCACCATGGAGATCTGATCAACACACGCACGCACACACACACACACACACACACACACACACACACACACACACACACACACACACACACACACACATTTTACTTTACTTTTATAAGCTCAATCCATCAAAATTAATAACATGTAAAACAATTCTGAATACCTTTGGCCCTGCACAAAAATCAGAGAATAGAAGAACATAGTTAGCACACCGTGTATCCGCGTTCCGAAGTTTTCAGCCGGAGCTACCCGTTACAGCGAGGCCCAGCCGGAGCAGGCAGAAGCAAAACGTCGAACCAGGTAAACTACAGCAATTTACCTCACATGTAGGTATTGCACCTCTAGCAGATCATCATGGTTGGAACGGAGAAGCTTTCCCGTGTCCTGTGGTGTAAATTTCTTGACATTTGGTGTCTTGTACACCTCACAATCAACATTTTCATTTTTGATTTCGGCCGCCTGAAGAAAAATCGCCCCGACGGTGCTCTGGATCGGAACACGGTACAGCTCAGCATCGGAACAGCCATGCACTCTGATTCGGAACATAAAAGAAAAGAGGCGAGTGTTTTCCTATCCTTTTAACGCGACTTCTAAATACTCTCAGACAGTGATAGTTCATCATATCACCAGTCCTTCCGACTGCTTGTGAGAGTGCCCCCCCCCCTCCCCCCCCCGCCCTTTTTTTCTTTCTCCCTCCCTTTCTCCCTCTCCCTTTACTGTTCTTTACAAGATAAGCATTGACTGCTTCTGTTTTCTTTTCCCATACTAGTCATAATTATGAACTGATCAGATGTTCTGCTGCTTTATTTGCTGGTTGTATGCTCATAATATGTAACCAAATGATGTATGGCATGTGTTCATCTGGCGCTATGAACACGCTATGTTTGTGTGGAAATTCTCATGTATAACGTTTCACTCACCCTTTCATGCCTATATGTATATAAATAATGCCTGTAATTTGATATCTACTCATCAGTAGCTTAGCAAGGACTAGTTGTTAGACAGGTTTTTGACTGAACCTAAACTACAATCCTTGTAAAATAACGTGTTCGAGCTCTCTCTCTCTCTCTCTCTCTCTCTCTCTCTCTCTCTCTCTCTCTCTCTCTCTCTCTCTCTCTCACACACACACACACACACACACACGCACGCACGCACGCACGCACGCACGCACGCACACACACACACACACACACACACACACACACACACACACACACACACACACACACACAGGACAGTATTTCACACAGCCACTGCAAAAGCCGACAGCAATAACAGGTGTGTGTGGTGGAGCTAGGTAGGTAGGTAGTGTTGCTTAATGTCCTCAGATGTCAGCCGACATATTAGGGACAAGTTGAGACCAATGCCGAAGCATGGTTCAATATAGCTTTATTTCCACGGAAACCAGAAGGCTCGTTAGGACGGACAGCCCAGGACGGCCACCTCGACTCTCACACAGCTCCTGAACTATGAGTGTGTAGTGGAGCACTTGGCAATTGAGATTTTTGGCTAGACACCAGCTGTGTAAAGCAACAACAACAAAAACCTGAGGTAACAAGATCTGTCGCCACTCCGCCCCCACCCACGCCCTGCCCCTTGTTGACTGCCAAATACTGTGAGTCATTGCCACTGAGTATTTAACGCATTTTCCATCTACCCTAAAGCCCGTTCTTAACTGGGCGAATGTTTGTTCGCCGAACATACTTCGGACAGTTCGACGAACTATGATTCGTTTCTTAATTGAACTTTTAGTTCGCCGAACATGGTTCGGACAGTTCGAATAATTTACTTGTTCTCAACTGGCTTGTAATGAGATGCAAGCTTCGGCCCGAACTTGCGGCAGACGCGCAGCAGACAGCATGATCGAAAATGTAGGCTAAAGTCAAGTCAAGTCAAGTCAATATACTTTAATCATCCCTCACAGGGTAATTCAACTAACTACTATCTCATTCTGGGTCTCCAAGACAAGGCTGCGCCTCCCACAAGTCAACAAATAAACAAATTCCCTCCGAAGCGAGTGAAGAACCTAGCGACACCGTCATCCATTTTTTTTTTTTTTTTTCTTCTTCATCCACAGAAGAGCTCTGCTCTCAGTCAATCAGAGGCAATGTTCGTCGAATAGG
Source organism: Alviniconcha marisindica (assembly GCA_018857735.1). NCBI lineage: Eukaryota > Metazoa > Mollusca > Gastropoda > Provannidae > Alviniconcha > Alviniconcha marisindica. Next base: position 267,819 of record JABMCL010002175.1, on the reverse strand, counting down.
GCGAATGTTCCCAGAACATGTTGAGCGAAGCTTTTTGGACCCCGAATATAGCTTCGACGAATACTTCCAACTAGGTTCGCGAAGAAAAGCTGGGGCAATTAAGAACCAACTAGGTTCGCCGAATACTTCCAACTAGGTTCGCGAAGAAACATTCGCCCAATTAAGAACGGGCTTAAGCCAAGAGTATCGAAATTTAGACTTAGTCACCACAGACTACCAATCCAGCAAAGACGATCGTTAGGTATTCCAAGGGACGAAAGAATATGTACTGTTTGTAACAGTGGTGAGGTAGGAGATGAATTTCGTTACTTGCTTAACTGTTCCAATGAAAATGTCAAAAGAAACCGTACTAAGTATGTTGATAAATATTATACACATCATCCCAACGTGCAATCTTTTTGCAAGGTGCTCTCATTCGTGACAGTGCATCGCCATAGTGTGGTTGGCTACAAAAGGGTCAATAGTTCACAAGATATCTTGAGCTATACTGTGGTTGGCTACAAAAAGGTCAATAGTTCACAAGATATCTGGAGCCATAGTGTGGTTGGCTACAAAAGGGTCAATAGTTCACAAGATATCTTGAGCCATACTGTGGTTGGCTACAAAAAGGTCAATAGTTCACAAGATATCTGGAGCCATAGTGTGGTTGGCTACAAAAGAGTCAATAGTTCACAAGATATCTTGAGCCATACTGTGGTTGGCTACAAAAGGGTCAATAGTTCACAAGATATCTGGAGCCATAGTGTGGTTGGCTACAAAAAGGTCAATAGTTCACAAGATATCTGAAGCCATAGTGTGGTTGGCTACAAAAGGGTCAATAGTTCACAAGATATCTGGAGCCATAGTGTGGTTGGCTACAAAAGGGTCAATAGTTCACAAGATATCTGGAGCCATAGTGTGGTTGGCTACAGAAAGGTCAATAGTTCACAAGATACCTGGAGCCATAGTGTGGTTGGTTACAGAAAGGTCAATAGTTCACAAGATACCTGGAGCCTTACTGTGGTTGGCTACAAAAGGGTCAATAGTTCACAAGATATCTGGAGCCATAGTGTGGTTGGCTACAAAAAGGTCAATAGTTCATAAGATACCTGGAGCCTTACTGTGGTTGGCTACAAAAAGGTCAATAGTTCATAAGATACCTGGAGCCTTACTGTGGTTGGCTACAAATGGGTCAACAGTTAACAAGATACTGTGGTTGGCTACACAAGAGTCAGTAGTTCAGAAGATATCTGGACAGACATTCAAAAAGCTCTGAACCGTTGCGTGACTTTGAACCTGAACCCAGTGAAGCAATCTTTTCATAAGACATTCTGCTGTGTGATGCTGTACCACTAAAGAAAGTTTGGAAGCAAACGGATCAGCACTTTAGAAGATATAACAGAAACAGACATAATTAGATTCAGTGAGCCCTAATTATGACCTTGACCTTGAAAATAGCAACAACATTGTTTCCCTGACACCCCAGCTATGACGGTGTGTCACTATACCAGGTTTGGTTAGAAACATTTTGGCAGTTCAGATGATACCATCCAAACAAACACTGATATTTCAAAAGTTTTGTTTTTGTTTTTAATACTTCATTAATCACACGGGCGAAATTTGGCCACCCTACCTGGGTAAGACAACAGCAGCCGCAAGAGCAGTGCTACCCATTCATAACAGAATGTGCAGTATTTTGTGTGTCCAAACAATGGTATAGCTGGATTTGTAACGTACGCGCACATTTTCATACATTCGATTAAGCTGCTATGTACTATCTCAGATAATCCCTAAAAGCAGAGTGGTTCATCTTACAGACAAGCAAATATTGAAAAGACACATACTAAGTTATCCAAAAATCATTGTCTCCACCCCCACCCACACACCCGGTGGGGGTGGGTGGGGGGGGGGGGGGTGGGGGGGTGTTTCTCGTGAAGCTGGTTTGCACGAGTGAATGCCCTTTGTAATCTTTTGCGCAAGAAGTTGCGAGAGGTCGCAGCGTCACTTCCGGGCCGATTTCTGAGTAGGCGTTGCTTCAAGCTGTGTATAACAATGGAAGTTGAACCTAGAATTGCGAAGCAGTACAAATGCAGCCACTGTTGCAGTTGCAAAAATTACCGGGGAAAGGGGATGGAGGGTGGGAAAAAAAGCGTCTTTGCGTGTTTTTTGGCTGACCAGAAGATCGCGAGTTGGTGGAAAAACTGCGTTTTGGGGCATCCGATAGCACGAGCAATAAGTTATTGCTTGTTACCAGACACATTCTGACTACGGGCCTCCAAAAATGCCTTTAAAGTTGGCAGCGTAAAATTCGCAAATTCACTGTCACCGCCTCCCTTTGTGAAAAAAGTACGCACCAGAAGTAAAAGCAGCCAAGGGACTTAAGCGATGCCGGGCAAAAGTCAAGGGAGTTAACAACCCTGCCCGAATCGCCCAATGCCTGGCCCATGGACAGTTCCATTTTGATTACTCACTGCCACGTTCGCCATGCAGACACAAGCCGGACACACAGACTGACAGACGGATATGATTCCACCAAGCATACATCCCTCTCGCCTACATCCCAACTTTATTATAGGGTCGGGGTAAAAATTACTAGCACCACTCACAGTGTGTGCTTGCCTGACTAGTGGCACGTCGATCTCCACTTAAAACGAAAACAGGAAACAAGGTTTGCCGCCTTGCTCGGCAAGACTCGTACTGTGTGTGCTACACCTTTCATAAGGCACTCTGGCTTACGATAAATTAAGTTATTATGACTACTACTATAATTGTTATTGTGTGCTACACCTTTCATAAGGCACTCTGGCTTACGATAAATTAAGTTATTATGACTACTACTATAATTGTTGTTGTGTGCTACACCTTTCATAAGGCACTCTGGCTTACGATAAATTAAGTTATTATGACTATTACTATAATTGTTGTTGTGTGCTACACCTTTCATAAGGCACTCTGGCTTACGATAAATTAAGTTATTATGACTACTCTATAACTGTTATTATTGACTAACTACTATAATTGTTGTTGTGTGCTACACCTTTCATAAGGCACTCTGGCTTACGATAAATTAAGTTATTATGACTACTGCTATAACTGTTGTTATTATAACTACTATAATTGTTGTTGTTGTGTGCTACACCTTTCATAAGGCACTCTGGCTTACCATAAGTTAAGTTATTATGACTATCGGCAAGATTATCGTACTGTATGTGCTACACCTTTCATAAGTCACTCTCGTTTACGATAAATTAAGTGATTAGGCTATTACTATAATTGTTGTTGTTATCATTATTATTATTGTACTTGTTCCTTTTTCCTGACAGGAAATCGCCCTGATATAACCGGACTGGTTGACTGGGCGTAAAACGCCAATTTACTTACTTACTTACTTACTTACTTACTTACTTACTCCTGACAAGGAAGAACGCATCACTTGTGGGTTTAGGTACCGTGGAGGAGTGAATATTTCACTGTTACAGCGTGAAACTCCAACACAGCGGTGGTTACTGGTCAGTACAGCGTGAAACTCCAACACAGCGATGGTTACTGGTCAGTACAGTGTGAAACTCCAACACAGCGGTGGTTACTGGTCAGTACAGTGTGAAACTCCAACACAGCGGTGGTTACTGATCAGTACAGTGTGAAACTCCAACACAGCGGTGGTTACTGGTCCGTCCACGACTACAAACACGCCAACGAGGACAGCGGCAGCCTGAGAAAAAAAAAAGGAAAAAAAAAGTTGTGATTTTGACCGATTTTACCTTCAGATCTCGTCTTTGGTATACTCCACCGACTAAATATTTCCACACAGTAAATACAGGTGTATATCCCATGCCTCAGTAATAATTTCATATTTTTCAAGTGTCTTACATGCTTATGAATCGCAAAACAAGACCAATATGTCACGGCAGAATGGGCAAGGGAAATAACCGCTGTAGCCGCGTGACCGCGCGTGTTTGGGTCGAGAGTTTACTTGGAGCCGTAAAGTCAAAGGCTAATCGTGACGTCACGATAAGATTCGACTGCCATTGACATTGTTGCTTCTACAGTTTCAGTGCAGAAAACTCCGGATAAATTTGCGAAAAAAAGTTGGAAATGACAACTGGAATACGGCCATTCCAGTACGAGCCAGTTGCGGATATCAGTTTTGGCATCGACTGGGAGAGTTCAAGTGACGAAGAAGTGTCATGAGAATAGTGGTGGTTATGCTTGTGTTCAGTATTGTATATTGTGATGTTTTTGCGATACATGTTGTTGCGTACTTGTTAAGTGTTAATCTTTTACATATGTACACTGTCTTTGTTCTTTATGTGTGGCACCCACATTTTCCTTTGAAGGAATAAAGAATTTCTTGATTTGACATAAGAGTACAGAAGCGAAAATAACTGTGCCAACGACAAACAGATGGAAAGCCAAACTAACCATAACTAACCTTAGCTAACCCCTCACTAACTCGGCCTCCATCTAGAAACACAATAGCTGCAGACTGATAAAGCAAATCGCTAATCAGGACTACCGACGACATAGCATCGGGATGTAAACAAATTCAGCCGAAAAGAGAAATGCAAAATGACTGCCCTAATCAGGCAAGCTAACAGCGGGTACGAATTGGCCAACAAGCCAAAGATTTAAAATAAAATAAAAAGATTAAAAAAAGATGCATGGCGGAAGAGAAGAGAGAAAACAAAACAACAACAACAAACAAACACTTCCTGAAAAGAAAGAGGAGGCAGGAAATGTCAGCGGGCAACGTGACAAAGGCTGGGTACACGTAATCCGTGTACACGACACAAGCCACTTAGCAGTGACAACAACACTGCGGGGCAGCAGACGCTCACGAACTATCCCACACAAAGAAAGAATGAGCGGTCTCGTTAAACATCGAGACTACCCCCCTCACTCGTACGTCGTAAATGAACGATATAATCCGAGAAACAAAAGGGCAAGCAAAGAGAAAAACAGTCAATGGCAAGAACCGGTCCCAAACCCTAACCCTGGGAGGCCACGAAATCGCTAGTCGAACAAAACTTTTTCATCTTTACATAATTATGATGAAACAAACACGGATAAATTGGGAAAATAAAATAAAACACCCAATAAAAGGCAGGCTCCATGATGAGGTCTACCCTGTTGTGAAAGCTAGAGTGTGTGAAAAAGACCGAAACGTCACGCACCTAACAAGGCTTGAGAAAGATGGAATGACAAGGGGGAAATAAACAAAGGCCCAACTACTGGCAATGGCGTCGGAGCTTCATCCTTGGAGATTCGAACTGGACATTTTTCCAAGTCGGTTACCCTGCGGACACCCCTACAGACATGTATTTAAGCCCAAACTGAATGCTCAACAGTGTGCGATCTCTGAAGCATTTTTTCGAAATGCTTTGAGCAGAGCACATCATGATGTTTTGGTTCCCACTTCTTTGTGGCTAGGTCCCAACGATTCATTGCCACTTGCCACTGTCGTTTTCTGGCTTCATTTAAAAAATAAAAAATAAAAAGCATGGAAAGAAGACTCCATTGTCATCATTTCACTGCAACCAACTGCAGCACACTCGCTCTGCATGCTTTAAAATTTGCCAGACTACTTTCGATTCAATTTTGTTCAAGTCGTTACTGCGCCACGCGAGTCAGTTGTCTTGTCGTGACGTCACGGAGGTCACCACACTCCGAGCATCGCTTTCCGGCACCCTCCTCCAAACTCTGCCAGATTTAGTTACGCCGCTGAAGGGGCACTCTTTATCTCCGTGCAGCTGTCCAGCGAAGCGGTCAGCGCCCTCCGAAAGGTTCGGGTACTAATATGACTGTAGAAGCAACCTAGCGCCAAAGCACGCACGTAAACATGAGACGCATCCACCCCGGGTAAGAAAAAGAGTTCCGTCTCGATTCAAACGATTGTGGTTTTATTTGTGCTGGTGTAAACTTTGTTGGCGGCTATAAATGACACGCCTTGTTTTTATTTGAGTTGTTTGTAACAAACTTACTACTGTTTGAGCACCAACAAAAAACTGCTCGTTAGCTGACAGTTTTCTGGACCCTATGGCGTAACTAAATACGGCAGTGGTTGGTTTAAACAAAATTTTATTCATTCATCGTAATCATAAGCTCAACAAATAAGTACAGGAAACACAAAAGCAATATGCTTATTTGAGTATTACCTATAGATAAAATGATAATCACACAGACATTTACGATGGCAAGATGGCAAATTGTTGTCAAAACGTCAGAGGCAACAAAACCAACAAAGACCAAAATGACAACAAAAACAAACCAAACAAAAAGCAAAACAATAGCAACAAAACGGGAGGAGGGGGTGGGGGTTAAAAAGCAAATAACTAACCGAATGGTCTAGTAATGTTGTCATAATTATTGATCTGAGAGAGAGAGGGAGAGGATTAAAACGTGTACTTCTTCGCTTGTATCATAAACAAATTTTGGCAGACTTTTACAGATTTACAAGCGGTCGTTTTGGCGCAAAAAGTCGTGGACTATAGCAAATATTTTCTTATTAGTTTCTAAATGTAGCTGGTCGTTTCCAAACAGAAGGGTGTTGATATTTCTTTCATTCTCATCTAGTTTATTAATGGTTTTATTTCTAATACTATTATAAAGGGGACAATGTAGTAGGAAATGCTCTGATGTTTCTGCTGTATATCCGCATGAACATATAGGGTCTTCTAACAGGTGGCGTCTGAATAAGTCATAATTTAAATCGCTAATAGCAAGTCGAAGTCTACAATGCTTAACTTGTTCCTTTCTAGAACCAAAATAATAATATATAGGAACCACAGTGTCATTCGTTGACAAATATTTTTTCAGCAGACTAATTGAAGGATTTGTTTGTATAGTTTGAGGTAATGTGTTCCACAGTTGGGTAGTTGACGGAATGAATGAATTTGCATATAGTTCTGTTTTGTGAGCGGGAATGACTCTTTCATGTGGTCGTCTGCGATGATACGGGTTTGTTGTTGAAACTAGAGGTGGTACTAAGTTCGATAGGTATCCGGGGCATAGGTAATTAATATTTTGTGAAACATTAATAGCTTGTGACGTTTTCGTCTTTCTTTTAGTGTGCAAAATCCAGATTCTTTATACAACTTTTCGTGGCTTGTTCCTCTAACAGCTCCTAAAATAATTCTTATAGCTTCCAAATGCAGGTTTTCGAGCATGTTTGAAAGTGTTCCAGTACAATTATCCCAAACAATGTCGGCGTAGTCAAACTGTGGCAATATAAAGGATTTGTACATAGTATCCAAGGCTTTTCTGCATAACTTGTACTTAAAGGAACGTAAACATGAAATAAGAAGGGTTGCTTTTCTAATAATACTGTTTATATGTTTTTCCCATTTGCAGTTACTTTGAAAAATCAGACCTAAGTGTTTGTGACATTCCTTGTCTTCGAGAACAATATTTCCAAATGACAGTGGGTAAACTGGATGGTTGTCTTTCTTAAATGTTAACAATTCAGTTTTTTTCTTCATTAAAACTAACTTTCCATCGTTTCGCCCAGCTGTTAATTTTTTCCAAGTCAGAATTTAAAATTGCTGCTCTTCTGTCGGGGTCTTTCAATGCAAGTGACACACTTGTGTCATCCGCAAAAAGTTTTATAACAGATTCAATATTTTTGGTTATGTCGTTTATATATATGAGAAATAACAAGGGTCCTAACACAGACCCCTGTGGAACTCCAGAAGGTACTGTTTTGTATTCAGACTTTTTACCTTTTATAACAACGGCTTGTTTGCGATTTTGTAAATAGTTTTGAAACCATAATGCCAAATTGCCTCTTATACCAACAGCTTCTATTTTTTTCAATAATCCCTTGTGCCACACTCGATCAAAGGCTTTGGAAATGTCGAAAAAAATGGATTGTGTAGTTATTCCTTGATCGAATGATGTACATAGGTCATGATATATTGATGTGAGTTGGTTAACTGTCGAGTCTCCTGGCACAAATCCTGACTGGGATGGAGTAATAATATTATAAACCTTTAAATAATTCAACACACGGCTGTGAACACATCGTTCTAAGACCTTGCCTACACAACTTAACAGCGAAATAGGACGATAATTATTACACAGATTTTCGGGTCCTTTTTTATGTAGTGGTGTTACATGAGCAATCTTCCAGATGTTTGGAAAGATACCTTCATTCAAACAGCGGTTAAATAGGATGGTTAAGGGTTCTGTAATAATGTCAACTGTAGCTATCAGCAATTTGTTATGAATCATATCGGGCCCTGTTGCCTTTGATTTGTCTAATTTTTTTATTACACTATGTATGTCAGCGTGCGTAAGAATAATATCAGTAATTTCAGAGTCAGTGTACTCTACATTTGGAGTATTTTCGTTTGGATTGTCTAAAATCGATTGTTGAATAAAATAATCATTCAATGCGTTGACCTTGTCTTCGCTGGAAGAATACAAAGTACCATTGAAGAAGATGGGAGGAATGTCGTCGGATATGCCTTTTTTATTCATAAATTGTTTTACCAGTTTCCACCATTCCTTAGTACCGAACTGTTTTGGGTCAGATGCCTTTAAATCAAGTTCATTTAAATATTCCAGTTTTCTGTCTCTAATCTTAGTAGTTACTAAGTTTCTATAAGTCCGATAAGCTCGCCAGTCTTCGTCTTTATTGCTGCGTTTTGCTTTTTTAAACAACCTATATCTCTGTTTTATAGCCCAGCGAATGTCTGCATTTATCCAAGCAGCATCTTTAGAGCGAATTGTAACGGTTTTTACAGGCATGCAATTGCAGGCGGCTTCGAAAAATATAGTATTAAAATGTTCAGCACAGTCATCAATGGATCCATTTTGCATAGCATCGGCCCAGTCTATACGAGACAGCATGTTGCAGAATTTAATGGCATCTAATTTGTCATAATTGTATAATGTTCTTTTGAAACTATAATTAGTATTGGTGTTATTGATCACTGTTGCACATGGCACACAGTGGTCACTACATATTTCCGGCAAAACCTCTATACTTTTGATAACTTGTGGCGTCTGGGTTATAATAAGATCAATACATGTACTACTTGTCGGAGTTATTCTAGTGTCAGAATTAGTAAGCTGGTGCAACTGAAACATGTAGAGTATATCAACTAAGTGCTTGCTTGGGAAGTTAAAGTCGGAATTGAAGTCCCCAAAGGCAATAAATTTTAAACCAGTGTTATTTACATTCCAAAAGCTTTGTCTGATCAAATCCCAATAGTCAACTGTGGCACTCGGTTGTCGGTAGAATGAACCTATTAGCATGGTTTCCTTGTTAATTTTGGTTTCAATCCAAATAGCTTCAAGACCGGGTACATGAAGATCGGGTCTGTGCTTACAGAATAAGTGTCGTTTCACGTATATGGCTACTCCACCACCACTGTGGTTTAACGGTCGGTCTAGTCTAATCGGTGGATGGAAATGTAGTAAGTCTGTTTGAGCTCTAGTATGATGCGGAGCTAGCCATGTCTCAGAACATGTAATAATATCATATTTATTGCATTCAGTTTCAATGTCCGATATGTGTTTTGGTATACTTCTTGCATTGAGATGAATTATTTTATTTCATAATTAGGGGTAGGGCCTGGGTTAGATTCGATATCTCCTGAGCGTAAGAGAAGCAATTGTAACAAACCAGATGACAAACTTGATAACTGTAATCTATTTTCTTGCGGTTCCGAATGAAAACAACGAGATGTGGAATGCCCTGTGTTTTCAACAACAGTTGTCTGCTCAGCAAAAAGGAAAAAGAATAGGGCTATCGTCACTCGATTATGGCTTCTCGTGCAGCATAGAATATAAAATGAGATCACTGATAATTTACTAAAAAATACTTTGTCATGATTATTGACCGCTCTATTGTAAAAACATCCAATCCTGGCTCTATAAACACACAAATCATTCGCCATTTTATGTAACGGTTCCCATGAGAACGCAAAACAAAAACAAGCCCAGGATGGATGTGTAGTTTTGTGCGGTATACAATAACAACAAGCGACTGTCTTCCAATCTTGTCTCTCTCAAGGCTATCTCCCTAGAAAAAAATACGCTGTTCATTCTGCAATTAAATGTTAACGGGTAAGGAAAAAGAAGACAAAAACAAAACAAAACAAAAAACAACAACAACAACAACAAAACAAGAGTGATGGAGAGAAAAAACTAGAGTGATAAATTAATTTCTTAATTATTATATACACTGTCTTACAGATATACAATGTGTATGGCGAGGGTTGTTTGCGCCGCAATAGGCGCGGTAATTTACATCATTATTCAGTAAGGGACTATAATCACTCGTCGTAGTCTAAATCAAACGAAAGGGCTCGGTTTTTTCCTTTACGTGTAGCTACAACGGAAAAACTTTGGCGTGCAAGTCAGGCTACAGTTACAGATTCGTTACAATACAATGCGCATTTCGTAACACTACACATTGATGGGACACGATTGTTTGCAATAAGGTATCCTACCGTATCTTAATTTAGAGTGTTACTTAATGTGCGGGGCTTGATTGAGTGTTTGCGTGTACCTGAGAGTGCGGTGTACGATGATTTACGATGTGCGTGGGTTCGATTGTTTGCGTGTTGTGTGTGTGTGTGTGTGTGTGTGTGTGTGTGTGTGGGTGGGGTGTGTGGGTGTCGTGTGCAAGTGTGTGTGATGTGCGTAAGCATGTGCGTGCGAGTGTGCGTGTGCGTGCGTGTGTGTATTATCAGTTTCCAGTGCTCTGTGAATGTTTCTGGCTATTGTTCATAATGTACAGTCAAGCACTACTAGTGAGACTATTTTTACATCAACGTAACGGTCGGTCGCAAGCACGGCGACAATATAAACCTATTATATGCAAACCTACGTTTCCTATTTTACTAACGCCTGGCGGTATCTCATTACAAAACTATAATGCCATAAGGATTACAACATACATGTATGCACGTGAAGTGCGTGATCTGTACAAAGACTCTGTTTGAGGTGCGTAACTATAAATAACAACCGCTAACTTTAGAACTAAAAAACAACAACTGCATATTACAAATACGTAATGGTCACCACATCGTGACCAGTCTCCAGCTATTCTCTAAACAGTATTCACAGACGCTCAGTTGTAATTTCTATAATAAAAATAAACAGAAAACAAAAATAAACAAAAACAAAACATCGTCCACTGCTACAATATACATAGTGCGTATGCGCTTATACGTTTATGACGATCAGTCGCAAAATAAACTAATCAGGATTACAATATTATTACACAAATCCAAATCTAGAGGCAAGGAAACGCGAGTGGTTGACGCATTACGTCTTAAACACATATTCTCATATACGGCAGTGGTTGAAGGAAGGATGTCGTAAACCAGTGTTTGGAGTTTGGGAGGACACGTGGCCGAAACCCGGAATTTTCAGCTGCAGACGACGCAGCTGCTCGAAGCGTCGTGTTTGTTTTTCATTCAAATCAATACTTTTACGCACCTCTGGAAATGTCAATGTATTAAACGAACAGCGTGTATGTTAAACTTTAGTTATATAGTACAATATAAGCGATATTTACGACTTAAAATCAGTGTTCAGGGGCCTTTTAACTGAACCGGCTGTCTTCCGTCCGTTGTGTCCCATAGTTCGCGGATCAATGAGATGACGAGAAAAATAGCTGAACTAGTCGACGAGACGAAAACACACACACAGCGCGCGGATCAATGAGATGACGAGGTAAATAGCTGAACTAGTCGACGAGACGAAAACACACACACAGCGCGCGGATCAATGAGATGACGAGGTAAATAGCTGAACGAGTCGACAAGACGAAAACGGTGAGCCGGTTTGGCCTAGCGGTAAGGCGTTAGGCTGGTAAGCAGAAGGACCTCGGTTCGAATCTGCTTCGGCTCTCCTTTCTCTTCAAAAGTTGAGGTCTGTGGACACTGTCTTGTGACTTTGTCCCTCACACTTATGAAACATCAAAATGGCTTTCATCGCTGCCCATCTTAATGCAGAAGTCATTCTGGTGGTGACAGCCGCGTAGCGATAGGTATATAATCTCCCTCTTCCCCCATCTCCATACCCCCTCCCCCCCCCCCCCCCGCCCCCTTCTCCCCGTCCCTAATAAGCCTCATGGTTTCTGTGGACGTTAAGCACCATGTTTACTTACTTACTTACGAGGCGAAAACACATACACACACGGAAAACCACAGGCACGCTGGTGACGCCATTCCTTGTGTAATAGACCCCTTTCACTTAGATTTTCGCGCATGCGCAATGGACTGGAGTGTGAAATCTGCCGGAAGTAGGCGGGAACACGTCAGCTGGGTTGCTGGCCGAGCGCATAGCTGTATTTCCCTAGTACTAGTAGTAGTGAAAGCATCGCATTTCACGGAGACAGGATGGGCGCAAAAGATCACTGCCGCATAATCCACTGCACCACTGGTCGAATAAAAGCCAGGAATCCCGCGAAACGTCTGTCATTTAGTTTCAGTAAAAAGTCATCGTATTCCGCGGCGCTGACTAGAGAATGATCCCCGGCCCAGTCTGTTGAGAATGAAGTTTTTGTTTTGTTACGTGTTTTTTCTTTTCTTTTCTTTCTTCTCCATCTTATTCAAGTGTACCGGCTGTTCACTTAATTACTACAGTATATACCACTGTTGTTAGAACGAGAGAACGTGTGTGCGTGAGGGAGGTATGATAGTAACTGCGGCATTAACTGACTGATTAGGCGTCCGTGCGTGCGTGCGTGTATGCGCGAGCGCCCGCGCGTGTGTGTGTGTGTCAGTCTATGAGAGAGAGAGAGAGAGAGAGAGAGAGATGAGGGTGGGTGTATGTATGTGTGCGTGTGGATGTGTGGGAGGCGGTGATATGGTGTATGGGTGTGGGTGTGAAGGCGGACAGGATGAAAATAGTGATTATACTTGTGCCTATGATAGCCTGTTAATCATATTTGAATGTGTGAGCTACTGTTTATTTTACAGCGCATATCTGTAACCAATATTATTCTATCTAATAATGTTTATATCAGTATTGTCTGTCTGTTGTTGTACTCTATTAAATTTTAAATCATTTATACATGGTCATTTTCTTTCTTTTTTCTTCTTTTCTTTTTTATATTTTTTAATTTAATATGTTCTTGTTTTGTTGTTGTTGTTGTTGTTTTGTTTGGTTTGATTCAGTGTTCCTTTAAATGGAATAAAAAAAGTACTTAGCTTGACCTGACAAAATTAATAGAAACAACGGACTACCGACAAACCTAATGGTAAACACACCACCAAACCACAACAGTCAAAAGACAGTGAGCCTGCAGCATATAAATAATGGGTGCGAGCTGAGCGACTCAAAGAGCTTTGTCATTTAAGTATGGAATGCATAAATACTCACACACAAAAGTAATAGCATAATAATACATCACTACACATACTTAGTCATACAAAACAAAGTGAAACTGACGCACACTGAAACACAAACACCCCGCACTCATAGAGTCGCCTGCACGCGCGCGCACGCGCGCTCACACTGACGCGCGCGCACTTGACACACACACAACACGTGTTCACAGGTTTCCGTGCACGCGCCCACACACACATACACGCACGCACACCAACCCCCCAACACACACCTAGGCGGATTGCGCGCACTTGTGCTGGCGTACACTAAATGCCCCCAGCCACCCCCTACCCCAATCCTACCGGCTCACCCCGAAGGGATTTTTTTATTTTTTTATAATAATAATAACAACCACGGCCAGCCAGATGCCGGAGCTTCTTTCTCAGTCAACGGCCTGAATTAACTGGAAATTTTACGAAGTCTGTGGGCATCTAAAATGATTCAGCCCGGTCAAATCTCAGTACGCTCTAAGTCAGTGTCAGCACGTTCCCCCCTACATCCGCTTTGAAGGAGTTGTAGAACTTTGTAGCCGACTCTGATTGGTTGTCGCTGTGCGACAGGGAGATAAACGAAAGGGGTCTATTACACTGACACTTGGGAGTGAAGTTGCACTGTATCGTATTGTGTTGTATTGCACTGTATTGGATTGTGTTGTATTGCACTGCATTGTGTTGTATTGCACAGCAGTGTATAGTGTTGTATTCCACTGCATTGCATTGTGTTGTATTGCACTGCAGTGTATTGTGTTGTATTGCACTGTATTGGATTTTGTTGTATTGTGTTGTATTGCACTGCATTGTGTTGTATTGCACAGCAGTGTATAGTGTTGTATTGCACTGCAGTGTATTGTGTTGTATTGCACTGCAGTGTATTGTGTTGTATTGCACTGTATTGCATTGTGTTGTATTGTGTTGTATTGCACTGTATTACATTGTGTTGTATTGCACTGCAGTGTACTGCACTGTTGTGCATTGTGTTGTATTGCACTGTATTGCGTTGTGTTGTATTGCACTGTATGTATTGTGTTGTGTTGCACTGTATTTTATGTTGTATTGCACTGTAGTGTATTGTGTTGTATTGCACTGTATTGCGTTGTGTTGTGTTGCACTGTATTTATTGTGTTGTATTGCACTGTAGTGTATTTTGTTGTATTGCACTGTAGTGTATCGTGTTGCATTGCACTGTACTGTATTGCACTAAGCACGTCATACAAATCTGTCAAACTGCTTATTTCGAGCATATTACAGCGATCATGAACAACCAGTGCATCAGCGTGGGGGTTATACAGCGTATTGTCACAGCGTACTGTTATACAGCCTATTGTGACAGTGTACTGTTATACAGCCTATTGTGACACAGCGTACTGTTATACAGTGTATTGTGACACAGCGTACTGTTATACAGCCTATTGTGACACAGCGTACTGTTATACAGCCTATTGTGACAGCGTACTGTTATACAGCGTACTGTCATACAGCGTATGGTGATATAACGTTCTGTCACAGCGTACTGTCATACAGCAACCACAGCAACAAGAACAACAATACCTTCTGACGCACGTCGTGTTGGCTATAGCAGCTAGTGTGGTACGACCCCAGCAGCGACAGACAGCCGCAATAGGCAGAGTCATGAAGAGCATTCTCTGTGACACAGTTGTCCTGCAGATCGAATTTCACCGTCGGCCCATGAAGCGCAGTGCAATGCCCCCTCCCCCGCCCCCCTCCCACACACCTCCCCCATCCGCCCTCCCTCCCGAACCCTTTGAGGCACGCACAGTCCTTCAGTCAGTAGCTATCAGGTGTCTCCGCCAGAAACAATACATGCTGTAGTATCTCTGGTCTCCACCTGCTTCCATTCAACTGGTGTGTGATTTTATGGAGGGGGGTGGGGTGATGTGTTGGGGTGGTGGTGGTGGTGGTGGGGTGGTGCGTGCATGCGGGCGTGTGTGTGTGTGTGTGTGTGTGTGTGGTGTGTGTGTGTGTGTGTGTGTGTGTGTCGCGCGCGCGCGCGCGCGCGCGCAAATAGACACAACTGAAGGAGAGGGGAGTTTACAGGGAACACTGTACCATTCTAACACACAAACAGACACAACTAACTTAAACCCTAATAATAATAATAATAATGTGAGCAAGTGCTCTTTGTACGTTTTTACAATAATCCCGCCCCGGTTATCAGATCCAAATTCATTACTGTACTGTTAGTAACCCGGGAACCGGAGCAGACGACGCTTTTGTTTTGAAGCGCGGCGTGTAGCGTAACGCCACATGGCCTTCACACAGCCGACCCTTAATATTTTGACCGCTTGTTTGTTTACCTACTCCTTGCTCACCTAGTCCTTTTTATACAGCAAGCCATGTGTAATATAATTTGGCATCTTAGAATGTTTATTTAGATCTTATTTAGACGCAGGATCGAGCTTAATCAGTAGCCGATGCCTCTCTAGGTCCGTTCTTTTATAGCCGTCGTCTGCATGGCGCGTTCTCTGTTTAGTACTAGTGAATAGTAGTGAATCGTTGTTTTGACTCGATTAAAGTAATTCTGTGTCGCTCAATGCTTTGTCGTATAGTATTTTGCTTAGCTGACTTCATGTTTAGTGTTTATTTTGGGTTGAAATTAACTTATTAAGTATTGTGTACTGTAGAAGCTAAGTTATATTCATAGACTACTTGATATCACTATCAGCGCTGTTGCGACTAAGATAATGCGCCCCAGGCGAAAGTTCGCACCGTTTGTTTTAGTACTAGTCTTTGAGTGTGTCTTGCTTCTCTTACAGAGCGTTGTATTGTAATTGTTATGTACCGTTTTAACCGTGGGAGCGTGTTCTTTATTCTGATGTAAGTTTTCGTGACAGTTATATTTTGTACATTGTGTTTGTTGTGATTTAGTTGTACGAATCTGTTTATAGACAGGTGCAAGCCACGCTTCCCACTCTTGTTGTAAATAAAATAAGTCATGTGTGTACATTTTGTTTATAAGGTTTAAAGGATTGTAACTGTAGCTTTTATTTGATGTTTTTCATGTTTTAATTAGTTTAGTTACTGTTGAGGAAACTGTATTTGTGCGGGCCAAGGAAACACAATTGTCAGCCATTTGTGGTCCAGAGGGCCGATTTATTGTAGCGATAGCGTGTGTTCCTTGCGGCCCGCGCCGTTCTCTTATCTATGCGTGCGGGTGAGGATTTGGGGTGTGCTGAAAAGTTGTCTGCTGCTCTAGAATAAAACCTGATTGCTGCCGTACGCCTGCTGTGGTCTCCATTTCGACAGACTCCGCTGCCTGTGTCCTGTCCTTCTACCACTCCACACCATTACAATAATAATAGCACATAACGATGTACCCTTTCTTTGAAACACACGCATTACAAGCATCATAAGTGACACGCGCAGACGGATCTTTCATACAATTCCAACTGTCTACATGAAAGCAGGAATACGTTTGAGGAATTTTGACACGGGGGAAGCTTTTCTAAACAGGTGTGTTTTTAGAGTTGTTGCCGTTTTCTTCTTCTCCTCCCCCCCACACGCCCGTTCAGGGCTGGCCGCACACTCCCAACATCGCTTTCCGGCACCTTCCTCCAAACTCTGCCAGATTTAGTTACGCCACTGAAAGGTTCGGGTACTAACTAATATGACTAGAAGCAACCGAGCGCCAAAGCACGCACGTAAACATGAGACGCATCCAACCTGGGTAAAAACAACAACAGAATTTCGTCTCGATTCAAACGATTGTGGTTTTATTTGTGCTGGTGTAAACTTTGTTGGCGGCTATAAATGACACGCCTTGTTTTATTTGAGTTGTTTGTGACAAACCTGCTACTGTTTGAGCACCAACGAAAAACTGCTCATTGAGCCCGTTCTTAACTGGGCGAACGTTTGTTCGCCGAACATACCTCGGACAGTTCGACGAACTATGATTCGTTCCTTAATTGAACTTTTAGTTCGCCGAACATGGTTCGGACAGTCCAAACTTTACTTCGTTCTCAACTGGCTTGTAATGAGATGCAAGCTTCGGCCCGAACTTGCAGCAGACGCGCAGCAGACAGCATGATCGAAAATGTAGGCTAAAGTCAAGCCAAGTCAAGTCAATATACTTTCATCATCCCTCACAGGGTAATTCAACTAACTAGTATATCATTTTGGGCCTCCGAGACAAGGCTGCGCCTCCCACAAGTCAACAAACAAACAAATTCCCTCCGAAGCGAGTGGAGAACCTAGCGACATCGTACGAACCTAGATCATCGTACACGTCCAGTGGTTTTATTCAGTCACCAAATTTACGATCTCTTCCGAGTCGGATTGTGCACGTGTACCGAACCGGTCTTTTGGCGGCTATCATGAATCTCGTATCAAACAGCTGGTTTTGTAGCCAGCGGCAAGCTAACGCCAGCGCAGAGCAGCTTACCTGTGTGTGTGTGTGTGGGGTGGGGGGGGGGGGGAGGTGTTATAAACTATGACCGTGATTAGGATGTCGGTAGCAACTGTAACCGCTTCACTGGCCGCAAAAATATGATTTTGCGCTGTCATAGTTTATAACCATCGCTTAGGACGGCGTAAATGGCGTTATAACCGCTCTATTAAACCGGCTCCGGCTCTCCAAAATATTAATGCTATGAAAGGTTTGCAATTCCGATGTCACAAGAGCACACGATTTTGCACAAGACTCTTTAACCTTTTTAGAGCGTCCACCACACACACTGCGTAGCAAGTTTAATCGTTCAACATGAAAGGTCTTTTCGTGTGACGACTCCATGTGACGACTCCATGAGTACAGTACACCAAAAGTTTTGCACTCACAAAAACGGCATTCCATTCCCTCCTTTTTTTTCTTTTTTTTTTTTTACTTTCTCTTTCTTAGGAAGAGAGAGTGTCAGACATGCACAACCTCCATGTAGTCTACCCAGAGACTACACTACAGCGACTGCAAAACCCGCTGCGAGCCTAAACGGAGTGGCCGCGCGAGCAGGATACAACCAAACAGGCAAGCGAAATTTCCGGTCTGTGCCGTGCAGTGACCGGCTATAGAGGGTTTCACACATCTACACCGTCATTCCATCTATAATGTTATTCTGATGATGATGTGGGGCTTCATGTCCTCGGATGTCGGGTTGACATATTAGGGACAAACTGTAAGAAACTCTTAAAAGTAAAGATGAGTGGGGGGGGGGGGGGGGGGGTTGAGTCGCTTCAGCTTCAGTACGTGTAATCATGTCCGGGGGGCAGCAAGGCGCCTACTGTTGGATAAAAAATACATTCTGTCGTTGGCAGTGCATTTTACTGCGGGTAAAAAACGACGACCACCTGCTCACAGCTGTAAATGGGCCTGTAATGAGGGCAGCATACATTAAAAAATTATTAATCCATCCAGCTTTTAGTAAAAGGAAAAAACCTTTAAAAAGCTGGTTATGGTTTAGACATTCTGCTCCCCAGCCACGCAGCCGGGGAGCGACGCAGTCGGTCGCTATTCCAGTTCGAACATGCATGACATGTTCTGGGCGACAACGACGCGCTATTTACAGTTAAAAATAGACGAAAACGTCTCGTGGCCTTAAAACATAGGCATTTGGGTTTCCATACTATGCAAAAGTCGCAGTTAAAAGGAGACAAAAAGTCTCGTGGCTTTGAAAAACAATAACCACTTAGGCATTTGGATATTCATACTATGCAAAAGTCGCATAGTAATCTGACATAGGTTAGTAGCATATTATGGGGTTTGTTATTATTAAGGAAAGAGGAGTGAGGCACTTGCCGCGTTGGAGCGTTGGTCACGCTCGGCAGGCACGGCGGTGAGTTGGCGGTGTTCAGGGAGCTGAACACAGCGCTTCCTTCACCGAGCCCTGTTGTCGATGGAGGTCACCCTTCGCTTCCCCCGTTCCCGGGGACGGACCCCGGCAGGTCACGGGGGAGCGGTGGGTGACGCAATACGGACGTCACGGGGTGCTCCTCATTCTACAGGCAGGCTGCCATGGGACAGCTGTAGATCAGTTTGGCGGCGGCACGGAGAAGGCTCCAGCCCTCTCGCTGGTGACGCACTGCCAGGCTTTGGATGCACAGGGGGAGCTAATGTTATTCTTTAACATTCCGGTTACTATACATTCACCAGATAGTCGGCCGCCACGGTGTGTGTGTGTGACAGTGTGCGTGTGTGTGTGTGTGTGGCTTGCTTGTTTAGCGTACGCGAGTAATGTATAAATCACTAAATTATAAATAAATAAAACAACACAGTCTGAAGCTAATCTGCCTCTCATAGTCTGCTCCTTTTACGTATTTGCAGTTGATGTATTTTTGTTGTTTTCAGAACGCCGGCAGTCAATTCTTTTTCATAATTTTCCTCACAACATAGATTGCATTGCAGGATGCCGATTTCCAAAATTACTTCAATCAGAAAACCAAACCAGTCAAAAAAGTTGAAACATTTGAAAAGGTCTGTCGTGTACTGTTCTGTGTGTGTGTTCTTTTTCTCTCTTTTTTATTATCATTTTATTTCACTGCATGGTAAAAAGTTAGTTTGTAAACTGGAACGTTTTTTTCCGAATGGCTTTTTTTTTTTAAATCATCAATACGTGTACACGCTGGCATAATGAGTTAAACCGACAAACAGACAGACAAACTTTTTTTTTAACAAAAAACTTTTACATTCGGTATATAATCATTATTATAATGGGTGGACGTTGATGCGCGAAAAATCAAACAAACAAACCAGGTACTGAGAGTTTCTGACGGGAGATAGGTAGCTGATGTCGCTCAGTTTTTATCGTTGATTTGTCCGCATTAAAAAACAAACAAAACAATTTTTTTTTAGATATAATATAAAAGAACAATGCTGGAATGAAAAAGAGAACCCTAAAGACAAAATATCTTGTCTTCCTCTCACTTATTTTTCAAACCATGAGATAAATCTGGTGTATCTACTGAACAAGAACTGAACAGGGGTCAATGCTGCGTAAGCTACTATTAAACAAAACACAAACAAAACAAAACAACAACAACAACAAAAAAGCTCAGAGTGATCTGAAGATATTGTATAGCAGATACCTTCAAAATTGAACGGGCATTGTGGTAGGTATGATCTAAGCGTAAAATGCACTTTAAAATCGAAACAATCTCAGCCCTCCCCACCGACTTTAGCTACAGAAAGTTACGGATACGCGCGGACAGGAAGAGTGGAGTGGAGTGCCTGTCGGCAAACCACCCGCCCGTTGCGCCACTCCGTTTACAGGCTTATCGTGACACGGCTCGCTCACTCGGCTATCCCCTTGCTGTAGTATCTACAGCAAGGGGATAGCCACTACTACTTGGTTCTTAATGTCCTCGGATGTCAGCCTCGGATAGCCGAGTGAGCGAGCTTACTTGTAGTCTACCCATGCCCATGTTTGCTTCGCTTTCTTTTTTTCGGTTTTCGTACGCGAGCTGGGCTCACGCTATGAGAAAGTGTGCTCTAAGTTCAGTTCCAGCGGTCCACTGCATGATCTGTCCCTGTCTGGCCCTAGCCTCTCGCCACGGCGATGGCGGCACTTCTCCACTCACCTAGCGTCTCCTGATTGCAGGCCTGCACTTTGGTCCCACCAACACGCCGCCAGCACCACTGACAGCCTCACCTGCCGATGCCTTACTTCCCTGTTTTTCACCGCGCCGCGAAAATCGGCGACAAGTCACACCACACACACTTTCGATGCACCCTATTTGCTGGCTCGCACAATAGACGGGCTTTGTGGCTCCTACGCTGTAGGCAGTGCTGCCTGCTGACGCCGCGGACACAGACTGGGCGGAATCGAACCCCGCTTAATGTCGCCCCACTCGTCCTCTCGCCCTTCGCACGCAGGCAGCGTCGTGAGTGAGGACCAGCACGACCTTCAGTCCCGCACTTGCCAACCTAAAGCTAGGCTCAGCCGCAGCCACGCTTCAGTTCGAGACACCGACACGTTTCTGTGTCCCTAATAAGCCTTATGGTTTCTGTCGACGTAAAGTACCATGTTTACTTACGTTTCTGTGCAGCAGCAACAGCACGTGACAAGCGACATGAGATCAGGCCTACTCACAGTTTGCTTTCACCCATCATCGGCAACAAAATGCTCACCCATCAACGTCCACACATGACCAAGTAGCATGCAGATCGGGTCTTACTCAGTTTACTTTCACCCATCAACGTCCACACATGACCAAGTAGCATGCAGATCGGGTCTTACTCACAGTTTACTTTCACCCATCAGCGTCCACACATGACAAGTAGAATGCAGATCGGGTCTGACAGTTTGCTTTCACTGTTTCAGCACGTCGGCGGCGGCGTCCATTTTGCTGCGGCAGTTTTCATCCTGCCGTGCCAGCCTCCTGCTGCAGACGCGCGCTGCGTGGTGACGTCAGTGAGAGCTGATCTAAATTTAGAACAGAACGAGAAAGCGCTAGCGGCAGATACTCTGTGTATCCGCGTTCCGAACTTTTCAGACGGAGCTTCCCGTTCCAGCGAGGCTCAGCCGGAGCAGGCCGGAGCGGAACGTCAGTCTAGGAAAACTACACCGACTGACGTCAGCTGTCGGTATTACACCTCTAACTGATCATCATGGTTGGAACGGGGATACTTTTCCGTGTCCTGTGATGTAAATGTTTTGAAATTTGTTTTTTCGTAACTTCACAATAATAATAATGTACATTTCAATAATGCGCTCATCAACGCCCTGAGCGCTCACATGATACATATTAACCTAAATATGATATTCTATACACATGTAGAGCATAGTCCTACCAAAATAATTTACATAAAGTATTAAAAAATAAAAATAAAAATACGCACTACAAACACACACACACACACACACACACACACACACACACACACACACACACACACACACACACACACACACACACACACACACTAGTCTCACACTGACTGTAGCAGAAACTGGGTACTAATATTAGTTAGGATGGAAACACTGTGAGAAGAGGAAGGTTTTCAGTTTGGCTGACCTTAACCCTAACCCTAATCCTAATAATAATAATGTACATTTATCATGCGCTCATCAACGCCCTGAGCGCTCACATGATACATGTATATGTAATGGAGTGGAGTCAGTGGTAGTCGGAAGGACAGTGACCCAGGCAGCGGAGTCAGTCAAAATGGAGACCACAGCAGGCGGCGACGGCAAACAGGCTTTATTCTACAGCAGCAGACAATTCTCAGCACCCACAAAATCCTCACGCGCACGCATAGATAAGAGAACGGCGCGGGCCGCAAGGAACACACGCTATCGCTACAATAAAGTCGGCCCTCTGGACCACAAAATGGCTGACAATTGTGTTTCCTTGGCCCGCACAAATTCAGTTTCCTCTACAATAACTAAACTAATTAAAACATGAAAAACATCAAATGAAAGCTACAATTACAACCTTTTAAACCATATAAACAAAATGTACACATGACTTATTTTATTTACAACAAGAGTGGGAAGCGTGGCTTGCACCTGTCTATAAAGCAGATTCGTACAACTAAATCACAAATTACTAACACAAAGTACAAAATATTAATGTTACTAAAACTTACACCAGACTAAAGAGCACGCTCCCACGGTTAAAATGGTACATAACAATTACAATACAACGCTCTGTAAGAGAAGCAAGACACACTCAAAGACTAGCTACTAAAACAATCGGTGCGAACTTTCGCCTGGGGCGCGTTATCTTAGTCGCAACAGCGCTGATAGTGATATCAAGTAGTCTATGAATACAACTTAGCTTCTACAGTACACAATACTTAATAAGTTAATTTCAACCCAAAATAAACACTAAACATGAAGTCAGCTAAGCAAAATACTATACGACAAAGTATTGATCGATACAGAATTACTTTCATCGAGTCAAAACAACGATTCACTACTATTCACTAGTAGGCCTACTAACAGAGAACGCGCCATGCAGACGACGGCTATAAAACAGCGCTATTCTCTGCTGTCCAATCATAGTTCAGGAGCTGTGTGAGAGTCGAGGTGGCCGTCCGGGGCTGTCCGTCCTAACGAGCCTTCTGGTTTCCGTGGACGTAAAGAATTATTGAACCGTGCTTCGGCATTGGTCACAACTTGTCCCTAATATGTCAACTGACATCTGAGGACATTAAGCAACACTTCATCATCATCATCAGCTGTCCAATATTGACTGCGCTCGCTTGCGTAATAGCATTTCATAGTTTTCATAGTGCGTATTTAATATTCACCGCCGAAAGTTGAGTCAGTATTGACAGCGCTGACACAGCTGGTATCACATTGAAACTGCTGCCGTGTGTAACACTACCACGCTCCCGACATACACAACAAATGCAGTCTTTCTAACCAAATTGAATCCAACACATGATAGTCTAGCTTTCCTTTTCTTTCCTTTCCACCAACTCAATTCAAGTACAATATCAAAACAACAGCAAAGAAAACCCTAAGTTCCTGCGGAGTCTATAGCTAGCCGGATCCATCTTTAACGCCCAGCCGAAGCTTGCGTTCCAGCTTTCACTGCTGCTATCAGTCCATAGCTTCAGTTCTATATGCTGAGCCTTCCCTCTCCCCTCTTCTCCTCCCGCTCTCTTGCTCTTCTGCTCTCTTGCTCTCTCCTACCTCTCTGCCCTCTTGCTCTCCCCCTACCTCTAAAATCCAGAGGTTATATACGTTAGGGAGACAATTTCCCCATCACGATCACACAAATCAAAACATGTCATATTGTCAGCACTAACATTTTTAGACGAGGCCTGTGGCAATTGTTGTCCGTCTCTGTCCTTTGATCGACCAACCATTCGTCAGTCCTTGACATCGGACACGCGCGGCGCCTGGTCAGCCAAGCCACGATATTATTAATCAAAACAGTTTCTTTCGTCACAGGTCAATTATCAGAGAGGCTCGTGGCAGACGCTGGCCGCCGCTGCCCCCCTGGCTAACCGGCCATTTGTTAATCGCTGACAGCAGACACTCGGGGCAGCGTGTCACGGCGTCATACCGTCACGGCGTCATACCGTCACGGCGTCATACCGTAGATCATGCACACCGTCAAAAGGGGCTATTAGTAGTCTCACGACTGACCTCCCTTTGCTATCGCCAACTGGCACGGTGTCACCCTTGACGGGCCTCGCTTACTTACTTATTCGACCGTCCTCCCAAAAGAAGTCAGTCGATAGATATATACGCAACGATAGAGGGAGGGAGGGGGGCCAGAGGCCATTGTGTTACACGTGTCGGCGCGTTCTGTGTACACCATGCAACCGTACACCATGTCACTTGAAAGTCACAGCCAATTAAACACGTAGGTAGGTAGGTAGGTAGTGTTGCTTAATGTCCTCAGATGTCAGTTGACATATTAGGGACAAGCTGAGACCAATGCCGAAGCATGGTTCAATATATCTTTACGTCCACGGAAACCAGAAGGTGCATGCGTGTTTATGTATGACCTGACCTGCACTTTTGACAGTATCATTTACCGGGATGTTTTACTGACGTGCTACTGCGGTAACACGGGGGTGGCGGAACGGATAGGCCGCAAGTCGTGACGAATGGGCACAGGAAGCTGACACTGGCCGAGAAGAAAATTGTCTCGCCACTCCTGCAACGGGGACTGACTGGAACCTGCGACCTTTCAATCAGGAGAACGGCGCCTAGCCATTGAGTTACCGCCGCTCCCCGCACATGTGTGACATGATGTCCCGTACCTGACGAAATATGTTAAACTGACGCTTCGCATTTCATAAATAAGGCAGACACTTGCCTGAGGTGTGAAATGGCCCCTTAAAAATGCTTAGTTCATAAAGTAGGCAGCCTAATTGAACAAACGGCCACCGGTCTAGCTCATCATCAAAATGGGCAATTTGCCTACTTCCGAGCGATATCAATATCAATATCAATATCAATCAATATATGATTATCTTTAGTGCCACGTATGAAGTAAATACACACGCACATGGAATGAGGCATAGTGTTGAGAGCATTCGTAATCACACACACATTCACAGTAACATTAACAGGTTAACATGTATAACTATAATAATACGCGGCTCGACAAAACACAAGGTACTTTAGTCAATGAAACGCCAGTCACACACAGTCAGTCAATACTATCTCTTCATGTTTTTCTTATATATAGAAAGTAGGCAGGAATCAGGCCGAGTCAAACAGCAGATAATGATACTAGTGGTATGTGGTTGACCACTGCACGTGCACTGAGCAAGGACTGACAAACAAAATGTTTGATTACAGCAAACCGTTTCCACAGAGGAAACTCAATGAGTCTAAGAGCGGCAACTGCAGCTTTGACATAATGGCCGAAATGTACGATATTACTTCCCTTTAACGTTGCCGCTCCTACTCGCATGGGCGGTGATGTCAGTGAGTGTGTGTGTGTGTGTGTGTGTGTGTGTGTGTGTTGTGTGTGTGTGCGTGTGCGTGTGTGTGTGTGTGTGTGTGTGATACAGTCAAAAGGTTTACTTTGATTAATTAGCATGACGATTTCCACATTATGTATAAACTCTTACAAACTTCAGCAACGAAGAAGCAGCCACAAATGTTCAACTTTTGTCATTAAAAAGTAGCTTTTCGGTTCCGTTATGTATCACGTAATGTAATACTAATATCAAAATGGAGAATTTAGAGAGCGCTTTCAGAGACTTCAAGTGTTTTACAACTTTTCTTCAATTAGGCTTGGAACGCATTGATTAAATACTCAAAAAGGAAAAATCTGTGGAATAATAATACGTTAGTAAACATAGTTTATTCATACAAAGCTTAATGAAACACACACACACACACACACACACACACACACACACACACACACACACACACACACACACACACACACACACACACACACACACAGAGCGCGCGTGCGCGCGCACGCACGCACATGCGTACTCTGAGTCTGAGGCGGCTGACATGAAAACTGATTGTTGTTGTGGTAAACGTGAAGTTTAGACCTTGGGCGTTTAAACATGGAATTAGCCTTTGTTGTGTTTTGCTCCTTTCCTACTGGATCTATCATAAGTAAAGTGTGCTCACAGACAATAAAGATATGTGTCGGTAAAGAAATGATTACATAAATAAATAGATGTGTATCACCATAATAGCTTTCCGTCTTTTGTAACTTATTTCACTGTGACTTTTGTGTACCAGAAGCCTGAATACCTGAATACCAAATGCATGAAATACGCTTATAAATGAGACAGGTAATCAGAAAAATCAGTAAATGACATACGATGTGTTGGCTCGGCGACTGGTGTAAAACCACCAAAAGTGAACATTTACAATGGATGGGACCAACAGGCGTGGTTCTCAAAACTGAATACTAATGACTTGGACTGATGTTTGCAGTTAGACAGAAATTTCACTATAGAACCAACCAATTAGAATGTGCGTTTAAAATAATGCACCAGTATTTAATTTTGATCGGTTTCTCACTTTTTGACAGCACAGAGCCCGCGGCTACTGCATTAAACACGTTGTAAATGCTGACATAGGTAGTACGTTATCGTCTGTTTATTTTGGGTTTGGGTCACAGGATGTTTGATATATTTAATTTGTTGTATTTCATTTTTCTCATCTCCAAAAGGGATAGAGAGTTCATTCATTGCCTATTATTTTTTATCCTATGAGCTACCGGGAACCACAGTGAACTCGTGCTGCTTTTGACTCTTTGAGGAGACAGGAGATACAAACTGACAAATCTGATTGGTGATCCATCGACCAATCAGAATTAAGCACGTCTCCTCGCAACGTTTGTGGTTGGAAGACCATTCCCAGCAGAAGAGTAACAATTTGACCTAGATTCTGCAATCTGCATCAGTGTTGCCAGTGTTCACAAGCCTGTCCCTCCAAACTTTTCATTCGCACAGCAAACGTCCTGCCAAACGCATCGAATCTAAAACATAAGATTGGCTGACTTTCAGTGAGCTTTATCTCTGGCTGCTTGTCGTTGGTACAGTGGTAGTAATATTTTTTGTATGCTGTTTTTCTGTATTGTTTCGGAGGCTGGGGGTTAAAATTTATATCTACTGTCATCTGACCACCATACGGTAGATTTATATCTACACTGTCAGTGTCGACTGGTGAAATGCATGGTGATTTGAGTCCAGCGATCAAATGAATGCAATTTGCTTCAGTTAATTACAGCATATAATTCAACATCAGTGAGCGTTCATCATTGATTATTCTCCAAAACTATTTTTCTCAGAATAACTAGGGGACTGAAGTTTACCTTTAGCTGCTCTGATATAATTCTTTGTGGTTGATTGGGCTCAAATCACCAACTATCATCAAATCAGCTGTCATTTTAACCTTGCCAGTGTACCCTTATGTGTTATCTAATTGTGAGCGTTGTCAAATCCAGTTGGTGAAGGTGGGAATTGTCTGCAGATGCGTACATGTAGGCTTTCCATTTTGAAAAAAACAATAAAAAGTGAGGCTGTTAGAAGTGAGGCTGTTAGAAGTGAGGCTGTTCCATGTTAGGAAGTGAGACTGTTAGAAAGTGAGGCTGTTCTATAATAGAAAGTAAGGCTGTTCTATAATAGAAAGTAAGGCTGTTCTATAATAGAAAGTAAGGCTGTTCTATAATAGAAAGTAAGGCTGTTCTATAATAGAAAGTAAGGCTGTTCTATAATAGAAAGTAAGGCTGTTCTATAATAGAAAGTAAGGCTGTTCTATAATAGAAAGTGAGGCTGTTCTATAATAGAAAGTGAGGCTGTTCTATAATAGAAAGTGAGGCTGTTCTATAATAGAAAGTGAGGCTGTTCTATAATAGAAAGTAAGGCTGTTCTATAATAGAAAGTGAGGCTGTTCTATAATAGAAAGTAAGGCTGTTCTATAATAGAAAGTGAGGCTGTTCTATAATAGAAAGTAAGGCTGTTCTATAATAGAAAGTGAGGCTGTTCTATAATAGAAAGTAAGGCTGTTCTATAATAGAAAGTAAGGCTGTTCCATGTCAGAAAGTGAGGCTGTTCTATAATAGAAAGTAAGGCTGTTCTATAATAGAAAGTAAGGCTGTTCCATGTCAGAAAGTAAGGCTGTTCCATGTCAGAAAGTGAGGCTGTTCCATGTCAGAAAGTGAGGCTGTTCCATGTTAGAAAGTGAGGCTGTTCTATAATAGAAAGTAAGGCTGTTCCATGTCAGAAAGTGAGGCTGTTCCATGTCAGAAAGTGAGGCTGTTCCATGTCAGAAAGTGAGGCTGTTCTATAATAGAAAGTAAGGCTGTTCTATAATAGAAAGTAAGGCTGTTCCATGTCAGAAAGTGAGGCTGTTCCATGTCAGAAAGTGAGGCTGTTCCATGTTAGAAAGTGAGGCTGTTCTATAATAGAAAGTAAGGCTGTTCCATGTCAGAAAGTGAGGCTGTTCCATGTCAGAAAGTGAGGCTGTTCCATGTTAGAAAGTGAGGCTGTTCCATGTCAGAAAGTGAGGCTGTTCCATGTTAGAAAGT
Organism: Alviniconcha marisindica; assembly: GCA_018857735.1. Classification (NCBI taxonomy): domain Eukaryota; kingdom Metazoa; phylum Mollusca; class Gastropoda; family Provannidae; genus Alviniconcha; species Alviniconcha marisindica. The sequence continues at coordinate 239,074 of JABMCL010002175.1, read as the reverse complement.
GAGACTGTTAGAAAATGAGGATGTTCCATGTTAGAAAGTGAGATTGTTAGAAAGTGAGAATGTTCCATGATAGAAAGTAAGGCTGTTCCATGTTAGAAACTGAGACTGGCAGAAAGTGAGGCTGTTAGAAAGTGAGGCTGTTTCATGTTAGAAAGTGAGGCTGTTCCATGTTAGAAAGTGAGACTGATAGAAAGTGAGTCTGTTCCATGTTATAAAGTAAGGCTGTTCCATGGTATAAAGTGAGGCTGTTCCATGGTATAAAGTGAGGCTGTTCCATGGTATAAAGTGAGGCTGTTCCAGGATAGAAAGTAAAGCTGTTCCATATTAGAAAGTGCGACTGTTAGAAAGCGAGGCTGTTCCATGTTAGAAAGTGATGCTGTTCCATGTTAGAAAGTGAGGCTTTTCCATGTTAGAAACTGAGGCTGTTCCATTTAGAAAGTGAAATTGTTCCATATTAAAAACTGAGGCTGTTCCATGTTAGAAAAGAAAGTGTGGCTGTTCCAGTGAAGACCAACATACGTGACATAACGATTTCGCGTACCTAAATCTAATACAGTGAATACAGCTAATAGCATTTCTAAACAGATAAATCCGTTCAAACGTCAGAACAGAGTGTGTGTGTGTGTGTGTGTGTGTGTGTGTGTGTGTGTGTGTGTGTGTGTGTGTGTGTGTGTGTGTGTGTGTGTTGTAAATTACGTAACTGACTAATTTGTTTATTCTGTAACTTTTGTATTTTCAGTAACTGTTCTTTGAGTTTTAAAATATACAATATGTGTTATTGTGTACTGTGATGTGGTTAATGTTCAGCCACGTCTGAATTTCAGCGATGAGATAATAAAGTTATCTTGAATCTTAAATCTTGACGGCATTCTGGTTCCCGGTAGCTCATAGGATTTAAAAGGGCCTACCCATCAGAAATATACGACAGGCCGTAGAAGACGCGGTGACGGAAGCAAACAAAGAAAACAAACGGTAATTTACAATCGATTACTTGGCTGCCTGATCGAAGCGTAGGTCACTGGAATTTTGATAGGGGCTGTGATCTGCAACGCGGCCAATGAAGAACTACGAACTGGACGTAGTGTGATCGGGTAGGATATGCTGATACAGTTGTCGTCATGTAAAATTCCGTCTAAATTCCCCTAAATCTTGCTTCCCTTCTTTCTGTTTCCCCCCCCCCCCCCCCACCCCCCACACGCTGTTAGTTTTCGATGGCAAAACTATGGCAGACTGAAGCAAGGTCGAAGGTCACAATTAAATACCAATGAAAGCATACAATCACCATGCTCGGACGTGTTGTCCGACTACAGAAATGAGACCAAATAATATCAGAATATCAGAATAAACACCACCTGCCCACCTGAACTGGAGACTGACAAAAAAAGAAAAAGAAAAAAAGATGCTGGAGAAAAACGAAGAAACCAAATTTGTCCTGTTTCAGTTTGTTTCATCAACTCGGCGATTTTCAGTAGTCTTCTTCTTCCGTAGAGCGGCCAACATCGTTTTGTTGATGGTTCTGTCGCTACTGAGGAGGTTGCGATCTAGTACGTCATCTACAATGTAGTGAAAAGATTTTTCTTCTTCTTCTTCTTCTACAAGAAGATTCAGCACCTACCAACAGGAGAAGCACATCCGCAGCGCAATCAGCGTCACTGAAGAGACAGAACCCACCACCCCTGTGCACTGTGGACATTTGCTCAAACTGTTGGTGCTGCTAGGTTAGTATTAGAACAATGTGACGTAAACGCAAATCAGTTTGACATTTTGGGTAGAAGCAAATGAGTCACTAGATCTTCTTCTTCTTCTTCTTCTTTCCTTGGATGCCCACAATCATGTTGATGATTATTCTAGCACTTTAGGTGGTGTTCGCAAAGTCCACATTTCAGCTATGGTCACAAGTCGTAAAAATTGAGTTGTTGCACTGTCATTTTCTCTCTGTCTCTCTAAAAAGAAAAAAAGAAAAAAGAAAAAAAAGAACGAACTAGTTGACTGGTCAGTGGGAGGCACGTGACACAAAAATATCAACAGTCGTTGCCTCTACTGCATCAATGGAGAGTGAGTTCCAATCCCTGATGCCGGTGCGGGGTAAAAAGGAACCGCCTCGGTACTGCTTGTAGATCATGTAGTTTTGATACGCCTGATGAATAAATGAAATGGAAGGAACGTTTTTATTACCTGTAGATCATGTAGTTTTGATACGCCTGATGAATAAATGAAAAGGAAGGAACGTTTTTATTACCTGTGGAAATTAATATTGATTTTTTTCATACTGTTTAAAATAGGAAAAGTCAATTATGACAAGTGTGGTGCACGATAGAAAAAAATTCTTCTTGGAGAAGAAGAAGTACGTCATCTACAAGGTAGATGACGTACTTGATCGCGTTTACGTCACATTGTTCTAATACTAACATAGTAGCACCAACAGTTTGAGCAAATGTCCACAGTGCACAGGGGTGTTGGGCTCTGTCTCTTCAGTGACGCTGATTGCGCTGCGGATGTGCTGCTCCTGTTGGTAGGTGCTGAATCTTCTTCTGCCGTTATATTTCAGCTTCAATAGGTTAGATTCAATAGATAAAAAATAAAAATAAAAAATCTTTTTCTTTTCTTTTCTTTTTTTCTTTCTCGCACACCATAAATATCAGTAATGTAAAACAAAAATGGGGGGAAGGCGGGGGGGGGGGGGGGGGGATTCTCTCAAAACATATTGTGTCAGGAACGCTGGAACGAACCTTCGCTTCCGGTTGGTTGAATTTGGGTTTTGGGCCTGATCTACGCGATTATCTGATTATTAAATCTCTCTCTCTCTCTCTCTCTCTCTCTCTCTCTCTCTCTCTCTCTCTCTCTCTCTCTCGCTCTGCCCCTGCCCCCCCCCCTCCCCCCCCTTCTTCCCCACATGTCACATGTCTAGCTGTCGGTGTCTTTTTTCAATTTATTTTTGTTCTTGCTCCCAGATTGAAGATGGCCCCCGCCAGGCATCTAACCCTTACCTTGCCCAGCATTGCTGTCGTCTGCTTGGCCGTTGTCTTCTCCGCCATCTTTGTGCCAGCGGTGATCTCAATCCCAGCCGACTACTTGGCAAAGAGAACGGCTCTCATCCAGTCAGAGCAGAAGTCACGAACTGGGGCGTCCGGCCAGACCTTGAATTCCGCAGAGCGCCTCATCGACAAGATCCTGATGACAGAGAAGAAAAAACTCATCGAAGCAGCTCGGCTCAACGGTTCCGATTTCTTCGTCACACATAACTTTCTCAACGCGTCAGCACGTGCTGCTATGGAAGCCACGAAGGCGTTTCAGATCTTGAAGAAAATGCCCAAAGGTAACCATTTCTGGTTTACCTTTCAGATCTTGACGAAAATGCCAAAACGTAACCATTTCAGGTTTACCTTTCAGATCTTGACGAAAATGCCCAAAGGTAACCATTTCAGGTTTACCTTCCAGATCTTGACGAAAATGCCAAAAGGTAACCATTTCAGGTGAAAAATAGGTAATTTTGAAATCGGCTTGCTCAGACTTAACCTATGCCAGCACGATCAGTGACTGAAGAAACCTCTGACATAATACAAATAATTTGAGTATTTCTGGCCAGGTCCAATCTGATGTTAATCAAAAAAAAAAAAAAAAAAAAAAAGGCCTATGAAAGTAATCCTGAGACAGCTTCAGAAACACATGTTTGAAAACGGTCGTTGGCGAATGCGTTAGTCAGACTACATGAAGGCTCGTAGCACAGAGGTTTCTGTACTGATCGAGTACTTCTCATTGTATATAAGCGAAGGCAGACGAAAGATCTGTCTCTCTGGCTGTTCTTTTTGATCTCAGGGCAGTATTCGACACGGTCGATCATTCCATTCTTCTGGAGACGTTATGGAGATGACTTTCAAAATTCGGGGCATTGCCTCTTGGTGATTTGGTTCCACTGTCGGTAGCTGTTGTCAGTCTGTTTTTGTTGATTGTATTGTGTCTGCTCCTAGCACCCTTGTATATGGATTAAATACACCAGGGTTCCATTCTTGGACCTGTTTTTGTCAAACTATACTCCCAGCTTCTGCTGGATGCCATTTCTGCTCATCAGTGCGA